>JAYKKM010000242.1:0-600000 GCA_035772405.1 Chrysogorgia sp. JL179-B06
ACCTAAGGCATTATTTAGGCTAAAAATGGCGAAAATCTTCAAAAGTTAAGGTTACACCCCTTTACTTTTTGTATATTTTGCAAACTTTTTAGATCAAAAATGACTTTAAGTTTCACTTTTATTTTGCATTATTTACAAGTTATTTTAAAATTTTGGTAATAATGGTCGAAAAATCGTCAAAAAAGTTAAGGTTAACCCCTTTACTTTTTTGTCACAAATTTGGCCATTTTTGCCAACTTCTTTGGATGTCCTCAAAAAATGACCTAAATTTACGCTTAGTTTTAGCTTAGATTAATAATACCTAAGGCATTATTGTAGGGCTATATTTTCCATTATCTATTGTTAAGACTTATTTTTGGACAAGTTAAAAATGGTATCGAAATAATCGTCAAAAAGTTTAGGTTAAAACCCCATTTACTTTTTGTTACAAAATTTGGAAATTTTTGAAAACTTTTTGGATGTCCAAAATGACTAAAAATGACTACATTTTACGCTAGTTTCCAGGCTTATATTTATACCTAAGGCATTATTTAGGGCTATATTTTCATTTTCAGCTGTAGATTAATACCTAAGGAAGTATTTTTGGACAAGTTAAAAATGGTCGATAATCGTCAAAAAGTTAAGTTAAACCCCTTTACTTTTGTTCAATCCAAATTTTGGCCATTTTTGCCAACTTCTTTGGATGTTCCAAAAAATGACCTAAATTTTTACGGCTAGTTTCAGCTTAGATTAGATTAATACCTAAGGCTTTTTATTTAGGCTTATATTTTAATATTTTAAGCTTATTTTGACAAGTTTAAAAATGGTCGGAATAAAAATGGTAGATAATCGTCAAAAAGTTAAGGTTAACACTTTACCCTTTTTGTTTGTCCAAATTTGGCCATTTTTGCCAACTTTTTGGATGTCCAAAAAATGACTCCATTTACGCTAGTTTCAGCTTAGATTCAATAACTAAGGCTATTATTTAGGGCTATATTTTACATATTTTAAGCTTATTTTGACAAGTTAAAAATGGTCGAAAATCGTCAAAAAGTTAAGGTTAACCCCTTTACTTTTTGTCCAAATTTGGCCATTTTTGCCAAATTTTTGGATGTCCAAAAATGACTACATTTACGCTAGTTTCAGCTTAGATTAATACCTAAGGCATTATTTAGGCTATATTTTCATATTTTAAGCTTATTTTGACAAGTTAAAAATGGTCGAAAATCGTCAAAAAGTTAAGGTTAACCCCTTTACTTTTTGTCCAAATTTGGCCATTTTTGCCAAATGTTTGGATGTCCAAAAATGACAAAAATTTACGCTAGTTTCAGCTTATAGATTAATACCTAAGGCAATTTATTTAGGCTATATTTTCATATTTTAAGCTTATTTTGACAGTTAAAAATGGTCGAAAATCGTCAAAATTTGTAAGGTTAACCCTTTACATTTTGTCCACAAATTTGGCCATTTTTGCCAACTTTTTGGATGTCCAAAAAATGACTAAATTTACGCTAGTTTCAGCTTAGATTAATACCTAAGGCATTATTTAGGCTATATTTTCATATTTTAAGCTTATTTTGACAAGTTAAAATGGTCGAAAATCGTCAAAAAAGTTTAAGCGTTTAACTGTTTATGCATGTGAAAATTAAGTTTGAAATAAAATATCATTACTTTGAAAGTAACTATATAAATTATAAGATTGGAGTTACTACTCCTTCAAATATCTCATTTTGCTTCTTGAGATATTAAGATTAGTTTTGATATGTAAATGTCCCTCACTGTGCATCCACTGAATCATTACTTACGAAAAAAACATGTATATCTTTGGGATTATTTAAATCATTCAATAGACATCGTTCAACTCCGTAGTCTAGTATCATGGGGACACACACATACAGATAAAAATCTTTTTAAATTCATTTCGTGATCATAATTCAAAAGATACTAACAGGCTTCTTCTTTATGTAGATTATGTAGTGTGACGTATCAGTTGAGGGCTATTTACATATAATAACTAGAATATTAATTATCTCAAGAACAAAGTTGTGATATGAAGAGTTGTTGGTAACTTGACCAATTCTTGTCAATCTCTCTAGTTCTTTCAAATAAGAGGTTTATTTCAAAATGAATTTTTCACTCCTGCATAAACACGTTATCAACCCCTTTACTTTTTGTCCAAATTTGGCCATTTTTGCCAAACTTTTTGGATGTCCAAAAATGACTAAATTTACGCTAGTTTCAGCTTAGATTAATACCTAAGGCTTTATTTTAGGCTATATTTTCATATTTTAAGCTTATTTTGACAAGTTAAAAAATGGTTCTCGAAATATTCGTCAAAAAGTTAAGGTTAACCCCTTTACTTTTTGTCCAAATTTGGCCATTTTTGCCAACTTTTTGGATGTCCAAAAATGACTAACATTTACGTTAGTTAGTTTCAGCTTAGATTAATACCTAAGGCATTATTTAGGCTATATTTTCATATTTTTAGCTTATTTTGACAAGTTAAAAATGGTCGAAAATCGTCAAAATGTTAAGGTTAACCCCTTTACTTTTTGTCCAAATTTGGCCATTTTTGCCAAACTTTTTGGATGTCCAAAAATGACTAAATTTACGCTAGTTTCAGCTTAGATTAATAACTAAGGCATTATTTAGGATATATTTTTCATATTTTAAGCTTATTTTGACAAGTTAAAAATGGTCGAAAATCGTCAAAAAGTTAAGGTTAAACCCCTTTACTTTTTGTCCAAATTTGGCCATTTTTTGCCAACTTTTTGGATGTCCAAAAATGACTAAATTTACGCTAGTTTCAGCTTAGATTAATTCCTAAGGCATTATTTAGGCTATATTTTCATATTTTAAGCTATTATTTTGACAAGTTAAAAATGGTCGAAAATCGTTCAAAATGTTAAGGTTAACCCCTTTACTTTTTAACCTTTATTTTTGCGCCAAATTTGGCGGACCATTTTTTCCTACTTTTTTGGTGTATTCCAAAAATGACTAAGTCATACGCACTTACGCTAGTTACAGCTTTTAAGCTTATGACAATTAATACCTAAGGCATTAGTTAGGCTATATTTTCATATTTTAAGCTTATTTTTGACAAGTTAAAAATGGTCGGAAATCGTCAAAAAGTTAAGGTTAAACCCTTTTAATTTTTGTCCAAAATTTGGCCATTTTTGCCAAATTTTTGGATGTCCAAAAATGACTAAATTTACGCTAGTTACAGCTTAGACAAGTTTATACAAACTAGAATATATTTTATATTATTGCTTATTTTGACTTCATTTTGACAAGTGAAAAATGGTCGAAAATCGCAAAGTTGGTTAATACCCTTTACGTTTTGTCCATATTTGGCCATTTTTCTAACTTTTTGGATGTCCAAAATGATGTGCTACGTTTACGAAGTTTCAGGATTTCCTTTAATACCTAAGGCATTATTGTGCTTTTTTATTTTTAAGGCTTATTTTATGAAAAGTTAAAAATGGTTTGGAAAAAGTCCGTTCATAATTTAATGTTTTTGTAAGATTTGGCCATTTTGAAAACTTTTGGAGTTCCTCAAAAATGGTTCTGGCCATTCCAGCTTTACATACCTATGGAATCCTAATGACTAACATATCTTAAGCTATTTTGCAGATGTTTAAAATTTTGGTATTTAAATCGTAAAAGGCTTAAGGTTAACGCCTATATTTTGTTAAATTTGGCATAATTTTTTTGGATGTTAAAAATGACTAAAATAGAAACATATGAGACTCAAAATTTACTTTTTGTCCAAATTTGGCCATTTTTGCCCAACTTTTTGGAGTCCAAAAATGACTAATTTACGCTGTTTCAGCTTAGATTGTCAAGGCATTATGAAAGTATATTTTCATATTTTAAGCTTATCGACAATTAGTCTTCCTTAGTTAATGGTCTGAAATCGTAAGGTTAATGATTTTAATTCCAAACTTTGGGCCATTTTTGCCAACTTTTTGGATGTCCAAAAATGACTAAATTTACAAGTTTCAGAATGCTTAGATATCAACTAAGGATAATTTAGGCTATATTTTCATATTTTAAGCTTATTTTGACAAGTTAAAAATGGTCGAGTGCAAAATGTTAAGGTTAAACCCCTTTACTTTTTGTCCAAATTTGGCCATTTTTGCCAACTTTTTGGATGTCCAAAAATGACTAAATTTACGCTAGTTTCAGCTTATTAATACCTAAGCAGGCTATATTTTCATATTTTAAGCTTATTTATGGTCGAAGTTAATGTTAAGGTTAAACTATTTCGCTTTTTTGCAGCAAATTTGGCCATTTTTGCCAAATTTTGGATGTCCTAAAAATGAACTACATTTAACGCTAGTTTATATTATTTTTACCTAAGGCATTATTAGGCTATATGTATTTATTTTTATTTTAAAAGAAATTTTGACAAGTTAAAAATGGTCGAAATCGTCAAAATGTAAGGTTACCCCCTTTTATTTTTGTCCAAATTTGGCCATTTTTGCCAACTTTTTGGATGTCCTAAAATGACTAAATTTACGCTAGTTTTTCAGCTAGTTTAGACTAAGGCATTATTTAGGCTATATTTTCATTATTTTAAGCTTATTTTGACAAGTTAAAAAATGGTCGAAAATCGTCAAAAAAGTTAAGGTTAACCTTTACTTTTTGTCCAAATTTGGCCATTTTTTGCCACTTTTTGGATGTCCAAAAAATGACTAAATTTACGCTAGTTTTAAGCTTAGATTAATACAAGTTAAAAATGCGAAAATCGTAAGGTTAACCCATATACTTTATCTTCACATTGGCCATTTTTGCCAACTTTTTGGTCCAAAAATGACTAAATTTATATTTTCATATTTTAAGCTTATTTTGACAAGTTAAAAATGGTCGAAAATCGTCAAAAAGTTAAGGTTAACCCCTTTACTTTTTGTCCAAATTTGGCCATTTTTGCCAACTTTTTGGATGTCCAAAAATGACTAAATTTACGCTAGTTTCAGCTTAGATTAATACCTAAAGGCATTATTTAGGCTATATTTTCATATTTTAAGCTTATTTTGACAAGTTTTAAAAATGGTCGATAATCAGTCAAAAAGTTAAGGTTAACCCCTTTACTTTTTGTCCAAATTTGGCCATTTTTGCCAACTTTTTTGGATGTCCAAAAATGACTAAATTTACGCTAGTTTCAGCTTAGATTAATACCTAAGGCATTATTTATGCTATATTTTCATATTTTAAGCTTATTTTGACAAGTTAAAAATGGTCGAATCAGTCAAAAAAGTTAAGGTTAACCCCTTTACTTTTTGTCCAAAATTTGGCCATTTTTGCCAACTTTTTGGATGTCCAAAAAATGACTAAATTTACGCTAGTTTCAGCTTAGATTAATACCTAAGGCTTTATTTAGGCTATATTTTCATATTTTAAGCTTATTTTGACAAGTAAAAATGGTCGAAAATCGTCAAAAAGTTAAGGTTAACCCCTTTACTTTTTGTCCAAATTTGGCCATTTTTGCCAAATTTTTGGATGTCCAAAAATGACTAAATTTACGCTAGTTTCAGCTTAGATTAATACCTAAGGCATTATTTAGGCTATATTTTCATATTTTAAGCTTATTTTGACAAGTTTAAAAATGGTCGAAAATCGTCAAAAAGTTAAGGTTAAACCCCTTTACTTTTTGTCCAAATTTGGCCATTTTTGCCAACTTTTTTGGATGTCCAAAAATGGACTAAATTTACGCTAGTTTCAGCTTAGATTAATACCTAAGGCATTATTTAGGCTATATTTTCATATTTTAAGCTTATTTTGACAAGTTAAAAATGGTCGAAAATCGTCAAAAAGTTAAGGTTAACCCCTTTACTTTTTGTCCAAATTTGGCCATTTTTCCAACTTTTTGGATGTCCAAAAATGACTAAATTTACGCTAGTTTCAGCTTATATTAATACCTAAGGCATTATTTAGGCTATATTTTCATATTTTAAGCTTATTTTGACAAGTTTAAAAATGGTCGAAAATCGTCAAAAAGTTAAGGTTAACCCCTTTTTACTTTTTGTCCAAATTTGGCCATTTTTGCCAAACTTTTTGGATGTCCAAAAATGACTAAATTTACGCTAGTTTCAGCTTAGATTAATACCTAAGGCATTATTTAGGCTATATTTTCATATTTTAAAGCTTATTTTGACAAGTTAAAAATGGTCGAAAAATCGTCAAAAAGTTAAGGTTAACCCCCTTTACTTTTTGTCCAAAAATTTGGCCATTTTTGCCAACTTTTTGGATGTCCAAAAAATGACTAAATTTACGCTAGTTTCAGCTTAGATTAATACCTAAGGCATTATTTAGCGCTATATTTTCATATTTTAAGCTTATTTTGACAAGTTAAAAATGGTTCGAAAATCGTCAAAAAGTTAAGGTTAACCCCTTTACTTTTTGTCCAAATTTGGCCATTTTTGCCAAATTTTTGGATGTCCAAAAATGACTAAATTTACGCTAGTTTCAGCTTATAGATTAATACCTAAGGCATTATTTAGGCTATATTTTCATATTTTAAGCTTATTTTGACAAGTTAAAAATGGTCGAAAATCGTCAAAAAGTTAAGGTTAACCCCTTTACTTTTTGTCCAAATTTGGCCATTTTTGCCAACTTTTTGGATGTCCAAAAATGACTAAATTTACGCTAGTTTCAGCTTAGATTAATACCTAAGGCATTAGTTAGGCTATATTTTCATATTTTAAGCTTATTTTGACAAGTTAAAAATGGTCGAAAATCGTCAAAAAGTTAAGGTTAACCCCTTTACTTTTTGTCCAAATTTGGCCATTTTTGCCAACTTTTTGGATGTCCAAAAATGACTAAATTTACGCTAGTTTCAGCTTAGATTAATACCTAAGGCATTATTTAGGCTATATTTTCATATTTTAAGCTTATTTTGACAAGTTAAAAATGGTCGAAAATCGTCAAAAAGTTAAGGTTAAACCCCTTTACTTTTTGTCCAAAATTTGGCCATTTTTGCCAACTTTTTGGATGTCCAAAAATGACTAAATTTACGCTAGTTTCAGCTTAGATTAATACCTAAGGCATTATTTAGGCTATATTTTCATATTTTTAAGCTTATTTTGACAAGTTAAAAATGGTTCGAAAATCGTCAAAAAGTTAAGGTTAACCCCTTTACTTTTTGTCCAAATTTGGCCATTTTTGCCAACTTTTTGGATGTCCAAAAAATGACTAAATTTACGCTAGTTTCAGCTTAGATTAATACCTAAGGCATTATTTAGGCTATATTTTCATATTTTAAGCTTATTTTGACAAGTTAAAAATGGTCGAAAAATCGTCAAAAAGGTTAAGGTTAACCCCTTTACTTTTTGTCCAAATTTGGCCATTTTTGCCAACCTTTTTTGGATGTCCAAAAATGACTAAATTTACGCTAGTTTCAGCTTAGATTAATACCTAAGGCATTATTTTAGGCTATATTTTCATATTTTAAGCTTATTTTGACAAGTTAAAAATGGTCGAAAATCGTCAAAAAGATAAGGTTAACCCCTTTACTTTTTGTCCAAATTTGGCCATTTTTGCCAACTATTTGGATGTCCAAAAATGACTAAATTTACGCTAGTTTCAGCTTATATTAATACCTAAGGCATTATTTAGGCTATATTTTCATATTTTAAGCTTATTTTGACAAGTTAAAAATGGTCGAAAATCGTCAAAAAGTTAAGGTTAACCCTTTACTTTTTGTCCAAATTTGGCCATTTTTGCCAACTTTTTGGATGTCCAAAAATGACTAAATTTACGCGGTAGTTTCAGCTTAGATTAATACCTAAGGCATCTATTTAGGCTATATTTTCATATTTTAAGCTTATTTTGACAAGTTAAAAATGGTTCGAAAATCGTCAAAAAGTTAAGGTTAACCCCTTTACTTTTTGTCCAAATTTGGCCATTTTTTGCCAACTTTTTGGATGTCCAAAAATGACTAAATTTACGCTAGTTTCAGCTTATATTAATACCTAAGGGCATTATTTAGGCTATATTTTCATATTTTAAGCTTATTTTGACAAGTTAAAAATGGTCGAAAATCGTCAAAAAGTTAAGGTTAACCCCCTTTAAACTTTTTGTCCAAATTTGGCCATTTTTGCCAACTTTTTGGATGTCCAAAAAATGACTAAATTTACGCTAGTTTCAGCTTTATATTAATACCTAAGGCATTATTTTAGGCTATATTTTCATATTTTAAGCTTATTTTGACAAGTTAAAAATGGTCGAAAATCGTCAAAAAGTTAAGGTTAACCCCTTTACTTTTTGTCCAAATTTGGGCCATTTTTGCCAACTTTTTGGATGTCCAAAAATGACTAAATTTACGCTAGTTTCAGCTTAGATAATACCTAAGGCAATTATTTAGGCTATATTTTCATATTTTTTAAGCTTATTTTGACAAGTTAAAAATGGTCGAAAATCGTCAAAAAGTTAAGGTTAACCCCTTTACTTTTTTGTCCAAATTTGGCCATTTTTGCCAACTTTTTGGATGTCCAAAAATGAACTAAATTTACGCTAGTTTCAGCTTAGATTAATAACCTAAGGCAATATTTAGGCTATATTTTTCATATTTTAAGCTTATTTTGACAAGTTAAAAATGGTCGAAAATCGTCCAAAAAGTTAAGGTTAACCCCTTTACTTTTTGTCCAAATTTGGCCATTTTTGCCAACTTTTTGGATTGTCCAAAAATGACTAAATTTACGCTAGTTTCAGCTTAGATTAATACCTAAGGCATTATTTAGGCTATATTTTCATATTTTAAGCTTATTTTGACAAGTTAAAAATGGTCGAAAATCGTCAAAATGTTAAGGTTAACCCCTTTACTTTTTGTCCAAATTTGGCCATTTTTGCCAACTTTTTGGATGTCCAAAAATGACTAAATTTTACGCTTAGTTTCAGCTTTAGATTAATACCTAAGGCATTATTTAGGCTATATTTTCATTATTTTAAGCTTATTTTTGACAAGTTAAAAATGGTCGAAAAATCGTCAAAAAGTTAAGGTTAACCCCTTTACTTTTTGTCAAAATTTGGCCATTTTTGCAACTTTTTGGATGTCCAAAAATGACTAAATTTACGCTAGTTTCAGCTTATATTAATACCTAAGGCATTATTTAGGCTATATTTTCATATTTTAAGCTTATTTTGACAAGTTAAAAATGGTCGAAAATCGTCAAAAAGTTAAGGTTAACCCCTTTACTTTTTGTCCAAATTTGGCCATTTTTGCCAACTTTTTGGATGTCCAAAAAATGACTAAATTTACGCTTAGTTTCAGCTTAGATTAATACCTAAGGCATTATTTAGGCTATATTTTCATATTTTAAGCTTATTTTGACAAGTTAAAAATGGTCGAAAATCGTCAAAAAGTTAAGGTTAACCCCTTTACTTTTTGTCCAGATTTGGCCATTTTTGCCAAATTTTTGGATGTCCAAAAATGACTAAATTTACGCTAGTTTCAGCTTAGATTAATACCTAAGGCATTATTTAGGCTATATATTTTCATATTTTAAGCTTATTTTGACAAGTTAAAAATGGTCGAAAATCGTCAAAAAGTTAAGGTTAACCCCTTTACTTTTTGTCCAAATTTGGCCATTTTTGCCAACTTTTTGGATGTCCAAAAATGACTAAATTTACGCTAGTTTCAGCTTAGATTAATACCTAAGGCATTATTTAGGCTATATTTTCATATTTTAAGCTTATTTTGACAAGTTAAAAATGGTCGAAAATCGTCAAAAAGTTAAGGTTAACCCCTTTACTTTTTGTCCAAATTTGGCCATTTTTGCCAACTTTTTGGATGTCCAAAAATGACTAAATTTACGCTAGTTTCAGCTTAGATTAATACCTAAGGCATTATTTAGGCTATATTTTCATATTTTAAGCTTATTTTGACAAGTTAAAAATGGTCGAAAATCGTCAAAAAGTTAAGGTTAACCCCTTTACTTTTTGTCCAAATTTGGCCATTTTTGCCAACTTTTTGGATGTCCAAAAATGACTAAATTTACGCTAGTTTCAGCTTAGATTAATACCTAAGGCATTATTTAGGCTATATTTTCATATTTTAAGCTTATTTTGACAAGTTTAAAAATGGTCGAAAATCGTCAAAAAGTTAAGGTTAACCCCTTTACTTTTTGTCCAAATTTGGCCATTTTTGCCAACTTTTTGGATGTCCAAAAATGACTAAATTTACGCTAGTTTCAGCTTAGATTAATACCTAAGGCATTATTTAGGCTATATTTTCATATTTTAAGCTTATTTTGACAAGTTAAAAATGGTCGAAAATCGTCAAAATGTTAAGGTTAACCCCTTTACTTTTTGTCCAAATTTGGCCATTTTTCCAACTTTTTGGATGTCCAAAAATGACTAAATTTACGCTAGTTTCAGCTTATATTAATACCTAAGGCATTATTTAGGCTATATTTTCATATTTTAAGCTTATTTTGACAAGTTAAAAATGGTCGAAAATCGTCAAAAAGTTAAGGTTAACCCCTTTACTTTTTGTCCAAATTTGGCCATTTTTTCCAACTTTTTGGATGTCCAAAAATGACTAAATTTACGCTAGTTTCAGCTTAGATTAATACCTAAGGCATTATTTAGGCTATATTTTCATATTTTAAGCTTATTTTGACAAGTTAAAAATGGTCGAAAATCGTCAAAAAGTTAAGGTTAACCCCTTTACTTTTTGTCCAAATTTGGCCATTTTTGCCAAATTTTTGGATGTCCAAAAATGACTAAATTTACGCTAGTTTCAGCTTAGATTAATACCTAAGGCATTATTTAGGCTATATTTTCATATTTTAAGCTTATTTTGACAAGTTAAAAATGGTCGAAAATCGTCAAAAAGTTAAGGTTAACCCCTTTACTTTTTGTCCAAATTTGGCCATTTTTGCCAACTTTTTGGATGTCCAAAAATGACTAAATTTACGCTAGTTTCAGCTTAGATTAATACCTAAGGCATTATTTAGGCTATATTTTCATATTTTAAGCTTATTTTGACAAGTTAAAAATGGTCGAAAATCGTCAAAAAGTTAAGGTTAACCCCTTTACTTTTTGTCCAAATTTGGCCATTTTTGCCAAATTTTTGGATGTCCAAAAATGACTAAATTTAACGCTAGTTTCAGCTTATATTAATACCTAAGGCATTATTTAGGCTATATTTTCATATTTTAAGCTTATTTTGACAAGTTAAAAATGGTCGAAAATCGTCAAAAAGTTAAGGTTAACCCCTTTACTTTTTGTCCAAATTTGGCCATTTTTGCCAACTTTTTCGATGTCAAAAAAATGACTAAATTTACGCTAGTTTCAGCTTATATTAATACCTAAGGCATTATTTAGGCTATATTTTCATATTTTAAGCTTATTTTGACAAGTTAAAAATGGTCGAAAATCGTCAAAAAGTTAAGGTTAACCCCTTTACTTTTTGTCCAAATTTGGCCATTTTTGCCAACTTTTTGGATGTCCAAAAATGACTAAATTTACGCTAGTTTCAGCTTAGATTAATACCTAAGGCATTATTTAGGCTATATTTTCATATTTTAAGCTTATTTTGACAAGTTAAAAATGGTCGAAAATCGTCAAAAAGTTAAGGTTAACCCCTTTACTTTTTGTCCAAATTTGGCCATTTTTGCCAACTTTTTGGATGTCCAAAAATGACTAAATTTACGCTAGTTTCAGCTTAGATTAATACCTAAGGCATTATTTAGGCTATATTTTCATATTTTAAGCTTATTTTGACAAGTTAAAAATGGTCGAAAATCGTCAAAAAGTTAAGGTTAACCCCTTTACTTTTTGTCCAAATTTGGCAATTTTTCCCATTTTTTGGATGTCCAAAAATGACTAAATTTACGCTAGTTTCAGCTTATATTAATACCTAAGGCATTATTTAGGCTATATTTTCATATTTTAAGCTTATTTTGACAAGTTAAAAATGGTCGAAAATCGTCAAAAAGTTAAGGTTAACCCCTTTACTTTTTGTCCAAATTTGGCCATTTTTGCCAACTTTTTGGATGTCCAAAAATGACTAAATTTACGCTAGTTTCAGCTTAGATTAATACCTAAGGCATTATTTAGGCTATATTTTCATATATTCAAGGTTAACCCCTTTACTTTTTGTCCAAATTTGGCCATTTTTGCCAACTTTTTGGATGTCCAAAAATGACTAAATTTACGCTAGTTTCAGCTTAGATTAATACCTAAGGCATTATTTAGGCTATATTTTCATATTTTAAGCTTATTTTGACAAGTTAAAAATGGTCGAAAATCGTCAAAAAGTTAAGGTTAACCCCTTTACTTTTTGTCCAAATTTGGCCATTTTTCCAACTTTTTGGATGTCCAAAAATGACTAAATTTACGCTAGTTTCAGCTTAGATTAATACCTAAGGCATTATTTAGGCTATATTTTCATATTTTAAGCTTATTTTGACAAGTTAAAAATGGTCGAAAATCGTCAAAAAGTTAAGGTTAAACCCCTTTACTTTTTGTCCAAATTTGGCCATTTTGCCAACTTTTTGGATGTCCAAAAATGACTAAATTTACGCTAGTTTCAGCTTAGATTAATACCTAAGGCATTATTTAGGCTATATTTTCATATTTTAAGCTTATTTTGACAAGTTAAAAATGGTCGAAAATCGTCAAAAAGTTAAGGTTAACCCCTTTACTTTTTGTCCAAATTTGGCCATTTTTGCCAACTTTTTGGATGTCCAAAAATGACTAAATTTACGCTAGTTTCAGCTTATATTAATACCTAAGGCATTATTTAGGCTATATTTTCATATTTTAAGCTTATTTTGACAAGTTAAAAATGGTCGAAAATCGTCAAAAAGTTAAGGTTAACCCCTTTACTTTTTGTCCAAATTTGGCCATTTTTGCCAAATTTTTGGATGTCCAAAAATGACTAAATTTACGCTAGTTTCAGCTTATATTAATACCTAAGGCATTATTTAGGCTATATTTTCATATTTTAAGCTTATTTTGACAAGTTAAAAATGGTCGAAAATCGTCAAAAAGTTAAGGTTAACCCCTTTACTTTTTGTCCAAATTTGGCCATTTTTGCCAACTTTTTGGATGTCCAAAAATGACTAAATTTACGCCTAGTTTCAGCTTTAGATTAATACCTAAGGCATTATTTAGGCTATATTTTCATATTTTAAGCTTATTTTGACAAGTTAAAAATGGTCGAAAATCGTCAAAAGTTAAGGTTAACCCCTTTACTTTTTGTCCAAATTTGGCCATTTTTGCCAACTTTTTGGATGTCCAAAAATGACTAAATTTACGCTAGTTTCAGCTTAGATTAATACCTAAGGCATTATTTAGGCTATATTTTCATATTTTAAGCTTATTTTGACAAGTTAAAAATGGTCGAAAATCGTCAAAAAGTTAAGGTTAAACCCTTTACTTTTTGTCCAAATTTGGCCATTTTTGCCAACTTTTTGGATGTCCAAAAATGACTAAATTTACGCTAGTTTCAGCTTAGATTAATACCTAAGGCATTATTTAGGCTATATTTTCATATTTTAAGCTTATTTTGACAAGTTAAAAATGGTCGAAAATCGTCAAAAAGTTAAGGTTAACCCCTTTACTTTTTGTCCAAATTTGGCCATTTTTGCCAACTTTTTGGATGTCCAAAAATGACTAAATTTACGCTAGTTTCAGCTTAGATTAATACCTAAGGCATTATTTAGGCTATATTTTCATATTTTAAGCTTATTTTGACAAGTTAAAAATGGTCGAAAATCGTCAAAAAGTTAAGGTTAACCCCTTTACTTTTTGTCCAAATTTGGCCATTTTTGCCAACTTTTTGGATGTCCAAAAATGACTAAATTTACGCTAGTTTCAGCTTATATTAATACCTAAGGCATTATTTAGGCTATATTTTCATATTTTAAGCTTATTTTGACAAGTTAAAAATGGTCGAAAATCGTCAAAAGTTAAGGTTAACCCCTTTACTTTTTGTCCAAATTTGGCCATTTTTGCCAACTTTTTGGATGTCCAAAAATGACTAAATTTACGCTAGTTTCAGCTTAGATTAATACCTAAGGCATTATTTAGGCTATATTTTCATATTTTAAGCTTATTTTGACAAGTTAAAAATGGTCGAAAAATCGTCAAAAAGTTAAGGTTAACCCCTTTACTTTTTGTCCAAATTTGGCCATTTTTGCCAACTTTTTGGATGTCCAAAAATGACTAAATTTACGCTAGTTTCAGCTTAGATTAATACCTAAGGCATTATTTAGGCTATATTTTCATATTTTAAGCTTATTTTGACAAGTTTAAAAATGGTCGAAAATCGTCAAAAAGTTAAGGTTAACCCCTTTACTTTTTGTCCAAATTTGGCCATTTTTGCCAACTTTTTGGATGTCCAAAAATGACTAAATTTACGCTAGTTTCAGCTTAGATTAATACCTAAGGCATTATTTAGGCTATATTTTCATATTTTAAGCTTATTTTGACAAGTTAAAAATGGTCGCAAAATGTTAAGGTAAACTTTTCGTCCAAATTTGGCCATTTTTCCAACTTTTTGGATGTCCAAAAATGACTACATTTACGCTAGTTTCAGCTTATATTAATACCTAAGGCATTATTTAGGCTATATTTTCATATTTTAAGCTTATTTTGACAAGTTAAAAATGGTCGAAAATCGTCAAAATGTTAAGGTTAACCCCTTTACTTTTTGTCCAAATTTGGCCATTTTTTTGGATGTCCAAAAATGACTAAATTTACGCTAGTTTCAGCTTAGATTAATACCTAAGGCATTATTTAGGCTATATTTTCATATTTTAAGCTTATTTTGACAAGTTAAAAATGGTCGAAAATCGTCAAAAAGTTAAGGTTAACCCCTTTACTTTTTGTCCAAATTTGGCCATTTTTTTTTGGATGTCCAAAAATGACTAAATTTACGCTAGTTTCAGCTTATATTAATACCTAAGGCATTATTTAGGCTATATTTTCATATTTTAAGCTTATTTTGACAAGTTAAAAATGGTCGAAAATCGTCAAAAAGTTAAGGTTAACCCCTTTACTTTTTGTCCAAATTTGGCCATTTTTGCCAACTTTTTGGATGTCCAAAAATGACTAAATTTACGCTAGTTTCAGCTTATATTAATACCTAAGGCATTATTTAGGCTATATTTTCATATTTTAAGCTTATTTTGACAAGTTAAAAATGGTCGAAAATCGTCAAAAAGTTAAGGTTAACCCCTTTACTTTTTGTCCAAATTTGGCCATTTTTGCCAACTTTTTGGATGTCCAAAAATGACTAAATTTACGCTAGTTTCAGCTTAGATTAATACCTAAGGCATTATTTAGGCTATATTTTCATATTTTAAGCTTATTTTGACAAGTTAAAAATGGTCGAAAATCGTCAAAAAGTTAAGGTTAACCCCTTTACTTTTTGTCCAAATTTGGCCATTTTTGCCAACTTTTTGGATGTCCAAAAATGACTAACATTTACGCTAGTTTCAGCTTATATTAATACCTAAGGCATTATTTAGGCTATATTTTCATATTTTAAGCTTATTTTGACAAGTTAAAAATGGTCGAAAATCGTCAAAAAGTTAAGGTTAACCCCTTTACTTTTTGTCCAAATTTGGCCATTTTTGCCAACTTTTTGGATGTCCAAAAATGACTAAATTTACGCTAGTTTCAGCTTAGATTAATACCTAAGGCATTATTTAGGCTATATTTTCATATTTTAAGCTTATTTTGACAAGTTAAAAATGGTCGAAAATCGTCAAAAGTTAAGGTTAACCCCTTTACTTTTTTGTCCAAATTTGGCCATTTTTGCCAACTTTTTGGATGTCCAAAAATGACTAAATTTACGCTAGTTTCAGCTTATATTAATACCTAAGGCATTATTTAGGCTATATTTTCATATTTTAAGCTTATTTTGACAAGTTAAAAATGGTCGAAAATCGTCAAAAAGTTAAGGTTAACCCCTTTACTTTTTGTCCAAATTTGGCCATTTTTGCCAACTTTTTGGATGTCCAAAAATGACTTAAATTTACGCTAGTTTCAGCTTATATTAATACCTAAGGCATTATTTAGGCTATATTTTCATATTTTAAGCTTATTTTGACAAGTTAAAAATGGTCGAAAATCGTCAAAAAGTTAAGGTTAACCCCTTTACTTTTTGTCCAAATTTGGCCATTTTTGCCAACTTTTGGATGTCCAAAAATGACTAAATTTACGCTAGTTTCAGCTTAGATTAATACCTAAGGCATTATTTAGGCTATATTTTCATATTTTAAGCTTATTTTGACAAGTTAAAAATGGTCGAAAATCGTCAAAAAGTTAAGGTTAACCCCTTTACTTTTTGTCCAAATTTGGCCATTTTTGCCAAATTTTTGGATGTCCAAAAATGACTAAATTTACGCTAGTTTCAGCTTAGATTAATACCTAAGGCATTATTTAGGCTATATTTTCATATTTTAAGCTTATTTTGACAAGTTAAAAATGGTCGAAAATCGTCAAAAAGTTAAGGTTAACCCCTTTACTTTTTGTCCAAATTTGGCCATTTTTTGCCAACTTTTTGGATGTCCAAAAATGACTAAATTTACGCTAGTTTCAGCTTAGATTAATACCTAAGGCATTATTTAGGCTATATTTTCATATTTTAAGCTTATTTTGACAAGTTAAAAATGGTCGAAAATCGTCAAAAAGTTAAGGTTAACCCCTTTACTTTTTGTCCAAATTTGGCCATTTTTGCCAACTTTTTGGATGTCCAAAAATGACTAAATTTACGCTAGTTTCAGCTTAGATTAATACCTAAGGCATTATTTAGGCTATATTTTCATATTTTAAGCTTATTTTGACAAGTTAAAAATGGTCGAAAATCGTCAAAAAGTTAAGGTTAACCC
Organism: Chrysogorgia sp. JL179-B06; assembly: GCA_035772405.1. Taxonomy (NCBI): domain Eukaryota; kingdom Metazoa; phylum Cnidaria; class Anthozoa; order Scleralcyonacea; family Chrysogorgiidae; genus Chrysogorgia; species Chrysogorgia sp. JL179-B06. The sequence goes on from JAYKKM010000242.1 coordinate 16,827, forward strand.
CTTTACTTTTTGTCCAAATTTGGCCATTTTGCCAACTTTTTGGATGTCCAAAAATGACTAAAATTTACGCTAGTTTCAGCTTAGATTAATACCTAAGGCATTATTTAGGCTATATTTTCATATTTTAAGCTTATTTTGACAAGTTAAAAATGGTCGAAAATCGTCAAAAAGTTAAGGTTAACCCCTTTACTTTTTGTCCAAATTTGGCCATTTTTGCCCAACTTTTTGGATGTCCAAAAAATGACTAAATTTACGCTAGTTTCAGCTTAGATTAATACCTAAGGCATTATTTAGGCTATATTTTCATATTTTAAGCTTATTTTGACAAGTTAAAAATGGTCGAAAATCGTCAAAAAGTTAAGGTTAACCCCTTTACTTTTTGTCCAAATTTGGCCATTTTTGCCAACTTTTTGGATGTCCAAAAATGACTAAATTTACGCTAGTTTCAGCTTAGATTAATACCTAAGGCATTATTTAGGCTATTTTTCATATTTTAAGCTTATTTTGACAAGTTAAAAATGGTCGAAAATCGTCAAAAAGTTAAGGTTAACCCCTTTACTTTTTGTCCAAATTTGGCCATTTTTGCCAACTTTTTGGATGTCCAAAAATGACTAAATTTACGCTAGTTTCAGCTTAGATTAATACTAAGGCATTATTTAGGCTATATTTTCATATTTTAAGCTTATTTTGACAAGTTAAAAATGGTCGAAAATCGTCAAAAAGTTAAGGTTAACCCCTTTACTTTTTGTCCAAATTTGGCCATTTTTGCCAACTTTTTGGATGTCCAAAAATGACTAAATTTACGCTAGTTTCAGCTTAGATTAATACCTAAGGCATTATTTAGGCTATATTTTCATATTTTAAGCTTATTTTGACAAGTTAAAAATGGTCGAAAATCGTCAAAAAGTTAAGGTTAACCCCTTTACTTTTTGTCCAAATTTGGCCATTTTTGCCAACTTTTTGGATGTCCAAAAATGACTACATTTACGCTAGTTTTCAGCTTATATTAATACCTAAGGCATTATTTAGGCTATATTTTCATATTTTAAGCTTATTTTGACAAGTTAAAAATGGTCGAAAATCGTCAAAAAAGTTAAGGTTAACCCCTTTACTTTTTGTCCAAATTTGGCCATTTTTGCCAACTTTTTGGATGTCCAAAAATGACTAAATTTACGCTAGTTTCAGCTTAGATTAATACCTAAGGCATTATTTAGGCTATATTTTCATATTTTAAGCTTATTTTGACAAGTTAAAAATGGTCGAAAATCGTCAAAAAGTTAAGGTTAACCCCTTTACTTTTTGTCCAAATTTGGCCATTTTTGCCAACTTTTTGGATGTCCAAAAATGACTAAATTTACGCTAGTTTCAGCTTAGATTAATACCTAAGGCATTATTTAGGCTATATTTTCATATTTTAAGCTTATTTTGACAAGTTAAAAATGGTCGAAAATCGTCAAAAAGTTAAGGTTAACCCCTTTACTTTTTGTCCAAATTTGGCCATTTTTGCCAACTTTTTGGATGTCCAAAAATGACTAAATTTACGCTAGTTTCAGCTTAGATTAATACCTAAGGCATTATTTAGGCTATATTTTCATATTTTAAGCTTATTTTTGACAAGTTAAAAATGGTCGAAAATCGTCAAAAAGTTAAGGTTAACCCCTTTACTTTTTGTCCAAATTTGGCCATTTTTGCCAACTTTTTGGATGTCCAAAAAATGACTAAATTTACGCTAGTTTCAGCTTAGATTAATACCTAAGGCATTATTTAGGCTATATTTTCATATTTTAAGCTTATTTTGACAAGTTAAAAATGGTCGAAAATCGTCAAAAAGTTAAGGTTAACCCCTTTACTTTTTGTCCAAATTTGGCCATTTTTGCCAACTTTTTGGATGTCCAAAAATGACTAAATTTACGCTAGTTTCAGCTTAGATTAATACCTAAGGCATTATTTAGGCTATATTTTCATATTTTAAGCTTATTTTGACAAGTTAAAAATGGTCGAAAATCGTCAAAAAGTTAAGGTTAACCCCTTTACTTTTTGTCCAAATTTGGCCATTTTTGCCAACTTTTTGGATGTCCAAAAATGACTAAATTTACGCTAGTTTCAGCTTAGATTAATACCTAAGGCATTATTTTAGGCTATATTTTCATATTTTAAGCTTATTTTGACAAGTTAAAAATGGTCGAAAATCGTCAAAAAGTTAAGGTTAACCCCTTTACTTTTTGTCCAAATTTGGCCATTTTTGCCAACTTTTTGGATGTCCAAAAATGACTAAATTTACGCTAGTTTCAGCTTAGATTAATACCTAAGGCATTATTTAGGCTATATTTTCATATTTTAAGCTTATTTTGACAAGTTAAAAATGGTCGAAAATCGTCAAAAAGTTAAGGTTAACCCCTTTACTTTTTGTCCAAATTTGGCCATTTTTGCCAACTTTTTGGATGTCCAAAAATGACTAAAATTACGCTAGTTTCAGCTTATATTAATACCTAAGGCATTATTTAGGCTATATTTTCATATTTTAAGCTTATTTTGACAAGTTAAAAATGGTCGAAAATCGTCAAAAAGTTAAGGTTAACCCCTTTACTTTTTGTCCAAATTTGGCCATTTTTGCCAACTTTTTGGATGTCCAAAAATGACTAAATTTACGCTAGTTTCAGCTTAGATTAATACCTAAGGCATTATTTAGGCTATATTTTCATATTTTAAGCTTATTTTGACAAGTTAAAAATGGTCGAAAATCGTCAAAATGTTAAGGTTAACCCCTTTACTTTTTGTCCAAATTTGGCCATTTTTCCAACTTTTTGGATGTCCAAAAATGACTAAATTTACGCTAGTTTCAGCTTAGATTAATACCTAAGGCATTATTTAGGCTATATTTTCATATTTTAAGCTTATTTTGACAAGTTAAAAATGGTCGAAAATCGTCAAAAAGTTAAGGTTAACCCCTTTACTTTTTGTCCAAATTTGGCCATTTTTGCCAACTTTTTGGATGTCCAAAAATGACTAAATTTACGCTAGTTTCAGCTTAGATTAATACCTAAGGCATTATTTTAGGCTATATTTTCATATTTTAAGCTTATTTTTGACAAGTTAAAAATGGTCGAAAATCGTCAAAAAGTTAAGGTTAACCCCTTTACTTTTTGTCCAAATTTGGCCATTTTTGCCAACTTTTTGGATGTCCAAAAATGACTAAATTTACGCTAGTTTCAGCTTAGATTAATACCTAAGGCATTATTTAGGCTATATTTTCATATTTTAAGCTTATTTTGACAAGTTAAAAATGGTCGAAAATCGTCAAAAAGTTAAGGTTAACCCCTTTACTTTTTGTCCAAATTTGGCCATTTTTGCCAACTTTTTGGATGTCCAAAAATGACTAAATTTACGCTAGTTTCAGCTTAGATTAATACCTAAGGCATTATTTAGGCTATATTTTCATATTTTAAGCTTATTTTGACAAGTTAAAAATGGTCGAAAATCGTCAAAAAGTTAAGGTTAACCCCTTTACTTTTTGTCCAAATTTGGCCATTTTTCCAAATTTTTGGATGTCCAAAAATGACTAAATTTACGCTAGTTTCAGCTTAGATTAATACCTAAGGCATTATTTAGGCTATATTTTCATATTTTAAGCTTATTTTGACAAGTTAAAAATGGTCGAAAATCGTCAAAAAGTTAAGGTTAACCCCTTTACTTTTTGTCCAAATTTGGCCATTTTTGCCAACTTTTTGGATGTCCAAAAATGACTAAATTTACGCTAGTTTCAGCTTAGATTAATACCTAAGGCATTATTTAGGCTATATTTTCATATTTTAAGCTTATTTTGACAAGTTAAAAATGGTCGAAAATCGTCAAAAAGTTAAGGTTAACCCCTTTACTTTTTGTCCAAATTTGGCCATTTTTGCCAACTTTTTGGATGTCCAAAAATGGACTAAATTTACGCTAGTTTCAGCTTAGATTAATACCTAAGGCATTATTTAGGCTATATTTTCATATTTTAAGCTTATTTTGACAAGTTAAAAATGGTCGAAAATCGTCAAAAAGTTAAGGTTAACCCCTTTACTTTTTGTCCAAATTTGGCCATTTTTGCCAACTTTTTGGATGTCCAAAAATGACTAAATTTACGCTAGTTTTCAGCTTTAGATTAATACCTAAGGCATTATTTAGGCTATATTTTCATATTTTAAGCTTATTTTGACAAGTTAAAAAATGGTCGAAAATCGTCAAAAAGTTAAGGTTAACCCCTTTACTTTTGTCCAAATTTGGCCATTTTTGCCAACTTTTTGGATGTCCAAAAATGACTAAATTTACGCTAGTTTCAGCTTAGATTAATACCTAAGGCATTATTTAGGCTATATTTTCATATTTTAAGCTTATTTTGACAAGTTAAAAATGGTCGAAAATCGTCAAAAAGTTAAGGTTAACCCCTTTACTTTTTGTCCAAATTTGGCCATTTTTGCCAACTTTTTGGATGTCCAAAAATGACTAAATTTACGCTAGTTTCAGCTTAGATTAATACCTAAGGCATTATTTAGGCTATATTTTCATATTTTAAGCTTATTTTGACAAGTTAAAAATGGTCGAAAATCGTCAAAAAGTTAAGGTTAACCCCTTTACTTTTTGTCCAAATTTGGCCATTTTTGCCAACTTTTTGGATGTCCAAAAATGACTAAATTTACGCTAGTTTCAGCTTAGATTAATACCTAAGGCATTATTTAGGCTATATTTTCATATTTTAAGCTTATTTTGACAAGTTAAAAATGGTCGAAAATCGTCAAAAAGTTAAGGTTAACCCCTTTACTTTTTGTCCAAATTTGGCCATTTTTGCCAACTTTTTGGATGTCCAAAAATGACTAAATTTACGCTAGTTTCAGCTTAGATTAATACCTAAGGCATTATTTAGGCTATATTTTCATATTTTAAGCTTATTTTGACAAGTTAAAAATGGTCGAAAATCGTCAAAAAGTTAAGGTTAACCCCTTTACTTTTTGTCCAAATTTGGCCATTTTTGCCAAATGTTTTGGATGTCCAAAAATGACTAAATTTACGCTAGTTTCAGCTTATATTAATACCTAAGGCATTTATTTAGGCTATATTTTCATATTTTAAGCTTATTTTGACAAGTTAAAAATGGTCGAAAATCGTCAAAAAGTTAAGGTTAACCCCTTTACTTTTTGTCCAAATTTGGCCATTTTTGCCAACTTTTTGGATGTCCAAAAATGACTAAATTTACGCTAGTTTCAGCTTATATTAATACCTAAGGCATTATTTAGGCTATATTTTCATATTTTAAGCTTATTTTGACAAGTTAAAAATGGTCGAAAATCGTCAAAAAGTTAAGGTTAAAGTGTTTATGCAGTGAAAATTCAGTTTGAAATAAACTATCTTACTTGAAAGAACTATATTAAATTTATAATATTGTTACAAATCTTCCTTATTTCACTTTGTTTTGAGATTTTAAGTTTGTTTGACAAGTTAAAAATGTCCTCACGGTGACATCACACTGCATAATAACTTACTGAAAAAACATGTATATCTTTGCCATTTTTAAATCAATCACTCGAAAACTAACTCGTACGTCTAGTATCATGGGACACACCCTAGATACACACTTTCATATTCGTGACATTTTCCAAAGATATACAGGATCGTCAAAAAGTCATTATGTAGGTGACGTCACAGTGAGGGCATTTACATATCAAACAAATCTTAATATCTCAAGAACAAAGTGAGATATGGAAGAGTTGTAAATGCCAATCTTGACAATCTCTCTAGTTCTTTCAAATAAGAGAGTTTATTTCAAACTGAATTTTTCACTGCATAAACACTTTAACCCCTTTACTTTTTGTCCAGATTTGGCCATTTTTGCCAAATTTTTGGATGTCCAAAAATGACTAAATTTACGCTAGTTTCAGCTTATATTAATACCTAAGGCATTATTTAGGCTATATTTTCATATTTTAAGCTTATTTTGACAAGTTAAAAATGGTCGAAAATCGTCAAAAAGTTAAGGTTAACCCCTTTACTTTTTGTCCAAATTTGGCCATTTTTGCCAACTTTTTGGATGTCCAAAAATGACTACATTTACGCTAGTTTCAGCTTATATTAATACCTAAGGCATTATTTAGGCTATATTTTCATATTTTAAGCTTATTTTGACAAGTTAAAAATGGTCGAAAATCGTCAAAAAGTTAAGGTTAACCCCTTTACTTTTTGTCCAAATTTGGCCATTTTTGCCAACTTTTTGGATGTCCAAAAATGACTTAAATTTACGCTAGTTTCAGCTTAGATTAATACCTAAGGCATTATTTAGGCTATATTTTCATATTTTAAGCTTATTTTGACAAGTTAAAAATGGTCGAAAATCGTCAAAAAGTTAAGGTTAACCCCTTTACTTTTTGTCCAAATTTGGCCATTTTTGCCAACTTTTTGGATGTCCAAAAATGACTAAATTTACGCTAGTTTCAGATTATATTAATACCTAAGGCATTATTTAGGCTATATTTTCATATTTTTAAGCTTATTTTGACAAGTTAAAAATGGTCGAAAATCGTCAAAAAGTTAAGGTTAACCCCTTTACTTTTTGTCCAAATTTGGCCATTTTTTGGATGTCCAAAAATGACTACATTTACGCTAGTTTCAGCTTATATTAATACCTAAGGCATTATTTAGGCTATATTTTCATATTTTAAGCTTATTTTGACAAGTTAAAAATGGTCGAAAATCGTCAAAAAGTTAAGGTTAACCCCTTTACTTTTTGTCCAAATTTGGCCATCTTTTTGGATGTCCAAAAATGACTAAATTTACGCTAGTTTCAGCTTATATTAATACCTAAGGCATTATTTAGGCTATATTTTCATATTTTAAGCTTATTTTGACAAGTTAAAAATGGTCGAAAATCGTCAAAAAGTTAAGGTTAACCCCTTTACTTTTTGTCCAAATTTGGCCATTTTTGCCAACTTTTTGGATGTCCAAAAATGACTAAATTTACGCTAGTTTCAGCTTATATTAATACCTAAGGCATTATTTAGGCTATATTTTCATATTTTAAGCTTATTTTGACAAGTTAAAAATGGTTCGAAAATCGTCAAAAAGTTAAGGTTAACCCCTTTACTTTTTGTCCAAATTTGGCCATTTTTGCCAACTTTTTGGATGTCCAAAAATGACTAAATTTACGCTAGTTTCAGCTTAGATTAATACCTAAGGCATTATTTAGGCTATATTTTCATATTTTAAGCTTATTTTGACAAGTTAAAAATGGTCGAAAATCGTCAAAAAGTTAAGGTTAAACCCTTTACTTTTTGTCCAAATTTGGCCATTTTTGCCAACTTTTTGGATGTCCAAAAATGACTAAATTTACGCTAGTTTCAGCTTATATTAATACCTAAGGCATTATTTAGGCTATATTTTCATATTTTAAGCTTATTTTGACAAGTTAAAAATGGTCGAAAATCGTCAAAAAGTTAAGGTTAACCCCTTTACTTTTTGTCCAAATTTGGCCATATTTTTGGATGTCCAAAAATGACTAAATTTACGCTAGTTTCAGCTTTATTAATACCTAAGGCATTATTTAGGCTATATTTTCATATTTTTAAGCTTATTTTGACAAGTTAAAAATGGTCGAAAATCGTCAAAAAGTTAAGGTTAAACCCCTTTACTTTTTGTCCAAATTTGGCCATTTTTTGCCAACTTTTTGGATGTCCAAAAATGACTAAATTTACGCTAGTTTCAGCTTATATTAATACCTAAGGCATTATTTAGGCTATATTTTCATATTTTAAGCTTATTTTGACAAGTTAAAAATGGTCGAAAATCGTCAAAAAGTTAAGGTTAACCCCTTTACTTTTTGTCCAAATTTGGCCATTTTTGCCAACTTTTTGGATGTCCAAAAATGACTAAATTTACGCTAGTTTCAGCTTAGATTAATACCTAAGGCATTATTTAGGCTATATTTTCATATTTTAAGCTTATTTTGACAAGTTAAAAATGGTCGAAAATCGTCAAAAAGTTAAGGTTAACCCCTTTACTTTTTGTCCAAATTTGGCCATTTTTGCCAACTTTTTGGATGTCCAAAAATGACTAAATTTACGCTAGTTTCAGCTTAGATTAATACCTAAGGCATTATTTAGGCTATATTTTCATATTTTAAGCTTATTTTGACAAGTTAAAAATGGTCGAAAATCGTCAAAAAGTTAAGGTTAACCCCTTTACTTTTTGTCCAGATTTGGCCATTTTTGCCAAATTTTTGGATGTCCAAAAATGACTAAATTTACGCTAGTTTCAGCTTATATTAATACCTAAGGCATTATTTAGGCTATATTTTCATATTTTAAGCTTATTTTGACAAGTTAAAAATGGTCGAAAATCGTCAAAATGTTAAGGTTAACCCCTTTACTTTTTGTCCAAATTTGGCCATTTTTGCCAACTTTTTGGATGTCCAAAAATGACTACATTTACGCTAGTTTCAGCTTATATTAATACCTAAGGCATTATTTAGGCTATATTTTCATATTTTAAGCTTATTTTGACAAGTTAAAAATGGTCGAAAATCGTCAAAAAGTTAAGGTTAACCCCTTTACTTTTTGTCCAAATTTGGCCATTTTTGCCAACTTTTTGGATGTCCAAAAATGACTAAATTTACGCTAGTTTTAGCTTAGATTAATACCTAAGGCATTAGTTAGGCTATATTTTCATATTTTAAGCTTATTTTGACAAGTTAAAAATGGTCGAAAATCGTCAAAAAGTTAAGGTTTAACTTTACTTTTTGTCCAAATTTGGCCATTTTTGCCAACTTTTTGGATGTCCAAAAATGACTAAATTTATGCTAGTTTTAGCTTAGATTAATACCTAAGGCATTATTTAGGCTATATTTTCATATTTTAAGCTTATTTTGACAAGTTAAAAATGGTCGAAAATCGTCAAAAAGTTAAGGTTAACCCCTTTACTTTTTGTCCAAATTTGGCCATTTTTGCCAACTTTTTGGATGTCCAAAAATGACTAAATTTACGCTAGTTTCAGCTTAGATTAATACCTAAGGCATTATTTAGGCTATATTTTCATAGTTTAAGCTTATTTTGACAAGTTAAAAATGGTCGAAAATCGTCAAAAAGTTAAGGTTAACCCCTTTACTTTTTGTCCAAATTTGGCCATTTTTGCCAACTTTTTGGATGTCCAAAAATGACTACATTTACGCTAGTTTCAGCTTATATTAATACCTAAGGCATTATTTAGGCTATATTTTCATATTTTAAGCTTATTTTTGACAAGTTAAAAAATGGTCGAAAATCGTCAAAAAGTTAAGGTTAACCCCTTTACTTTTTGTCCAAATTTGGCCATTTTTTTTTTGGATGTCCAAAAATGACTAAATTTACGCTAGTTTCAGCTTATATTAATACCTAAGGCATTATTTAGGCTATATTTTCATATTTTAAGCTTATTTTGACAAGTTAAAAATGGTCGAAAATCGTCAAAAAGTTAAGGTTAACCCCTTTACTTTTTGTCCAAATTTGGCCATCTTTTTGGATGTCCAAAAATGACTAAATTTACGCTAGTTTCAGCTTAGATTAATACCTAAGGCATTATTTAGGCTATATTTTCATATTTTAAGCTTATTTTTGACAAGTTAAAAATGGTCGAAAATCGTCAAAAAGTTAAGGTTAACCCCTTTACTTTTTGTCCAAATTTGGCCATTTTTGCCAACTTTTTGGATGTCCAAAAATGACTAAATTTACGCTAGTTTCAGCTTAGATTAATACCTAAGGCATTATTTAGGCTATATTTTCATATTTTAAGCTTATTTTGACAAGTTAAAAATGGTCGAAAATCGTCAAAAAGTTAAGGTTAACCCCTTTACTTTTTGTCCAAATTTGGCCATTTTTGCCAACTTTTTGGATGTCCAAAAATGACTAAATTTACGCTAGTTTCAGCTTAGATTAATACCTAAGGCATTATTTAGGCTATATTTTCATATTTTAAGCTTATTTTGACAAGTTAAAAATGGTCGAAAATCGTCAAAAAGTTAAGGTTAACCCCTTTACTTTTTGTCCAAATTTGGCCATTTTTGCCAAATTTTTGGATGTCCAAAAATGACTAAATTTACGCTAGTTTCAGCTTATATTAATACCTAAGGCATTATTTAGGCTATATTTTCATATTTTAAGCTTATTTTGACAAGTTAAAAATGGTCGAAAATCGTCAAAATGTTAAGGTTAACCCCTTTACTTTTTGTCCAAATTTGGCCATTTTTGCCAACTTTTTGGATGTCCAAAAATGACTAAATTTACGCTAGTTTCAGCTTATATTAATACCTAAGGCATTATTTAGGCTATATTTTCATATTTTAAGCTTATTTTGACAAGTTAAAAATGGTCGAAAATCGTCAAAAAGTTAAGGTTAACCCCTTTACTTTTTGTCCAAATTTGGCCATTTTTGCCAACTTTTTGGATGTCCAAAAATGACTAAATTTACGCTAGTTTCAGCTTAGATTAATACCTAAGGCATTATTTAGGCTATATTTCATATTTTAAGCTTATTTTGACAAGTTAAAAATGGTCGAAAATCGTCAAAAAGTTAAGGTTTAACTTTACTTTTTGTCCAAATTTGGCCATTTTTGCCAACTTTTTGGATGTCCAAAAATGACTAAATTTATGCTAGTTTTAGCTTAGATATTAACCTAAGGCATTATTTAGGCTATATTTTCATATTTTAAGCTTATTTTGACAAGTTAAAAATGGTCGAAAATCGTCAAAAAGTTAAGGTTAACCCCTTTACTTTTTGTCCAAATTTGGCCATTTTTGCCAACTTTTTGGATGTCCAAAAATGACTAAATTTACGCTAGTTTCAGCTTAGATTAATACCTAAGGCATTATTTAGGCTATATTTTCATATTTTAAGCTTATTTGACAAGTTAAAAATGGTCGAAAATCGTCAAAAAGTTAAGGTTAACCCCTTTACTTTTTGTCCAAATTTGGCCATTTTTGCCAACTTTTTGGATGTCCAAAAATGACTAAATTTACGCTAGTTTCAGCTTAGATTAATACCTAAGGCATTATTTAGGCTATATTTTTCATATTTTAAGCTTATTTGACAAGTTAAAAATGGTCGAAAAATCGTCAAAAAGTTAAGGTTAACCCCTTTACTTTTTGTCCAAATTTGGCCATTTTTGCCAACTTTTTGGATGTCCAAAAATGACTAAATTTACGCTAGTTTCAGCTTAGATTAATACCTAAGGCATTATTTAGGCTATATTTTCATATTTTAAGCTTATTTTGACAAGTTAAAAATGGTCGAAAATCGTCAAAAAGTTAAGGTTAACCCCTTTACTTTTTGTCCAAATTTGGCCATTTTTTGCCAACTTTTTGGATGTCCAAAAATGACTAAATTTACGCTAGTTTCAGCTTAGATTAATACCTAAGGCATTATTTAGGCTATATTTTCATATTTTAAGCTTATTTTGACAAGTTAAAAATGGTCGAAAATCGTCAAAAAGTTTAAGGTTAACCCCTTTACTTTTTGTCCAAATTTGGCCATTTTTGCCAACTTTTTGGATGTCCAAAAATGACTAAATTTACGCTAGTTTCAGCTTATATTAATACCTAAGGCATTATTTAGGCTATATTTTCATATTTTAAGCTTATTTTGACAAGTTAAAAATGGTCGAAAATCGTCAAAAAGTTAAGGTTAACCCCTTTACTTTTTGTCCAAATTTGGCCATTTTTGCCAACTTTTTGGATGTCCAAAAATGACTAAATTTACGCTAGTTTCAGCTTATATTAATACCTAAGGCATTATTTAGGCTATATTTTCATATTTTAAGCTTATTTTGACAAGTTAAAAATGGTCGAAAATCGTCAAAAAGTTAAGGTTAACCCCTTTACTTTTTGTCCAAATTTGGCCATTTTTTTGGATGTCCAAAAATGACTAAATTTACGCTAGTTTCAGCTTATATTAATACCTAAGGCATTATTTAGGCTATATTTTCATATTTTAAGCTTATTTTGACAAGTTAAAAATGGTCGAAAATCGTCAAAAAGTTAAGGTTAACCCCTTTACTTTTTGTCCAAATTTGGCCATCTTTTTGGATGTCCAAAAATGACTAAATTTACGCTAGTTTCAGCTTATATTAATACCTAAGGCATTATTTAGGCTATATTTTCATATTTTAAGCTTATTTTGACAAGTTAAAAATGGTCGAAAATCGTCAAAAAGTTAACTTTTTGTCCAAATTTGGCCATTTTTTTGGATGTCCAAAAATGACTAAATTTACGCTAGTTTCAGCTTATATTAATACCTAAGGCATTATTTAGGCTATATTTTCATATTTTAAGCTTATTTTGACAAGTTAAAAATGGTCGAAAATCGTCAAAAAGTTAAGGTTAACCCCTTTACTTTTTGTCCAAATTTGGCCATTTTTGCCAACTTTTTGGATGTCCAAAAATGACTAAATTTACGCTAGTTTCAGCTTATATTAATACCTAAGGCATTATTTAGGCTATATTTTCATATTTTAAGCTTATTTTGACAAGTTAAAAATGGTCGAAAATCGTCAAAAAGTTAAGGTTAACCCCTTTACTTTTTGTCCAAATTTGGCCATTTTTGCCAACTTTTTGGATGTCCAAAAATGACTAAATTTACGCTAGTTTCAGCTTAGATTAATACCTAAGGCATTATTTAGGCTATATTTTCATATTTTAAGCTTATTTTGACAAGTTAAAAATGGTCGAAAATCGTCAAAAAGTTAAGGTTAACCCCTTTACTTTTTGTCCAAATTTGGCCATTTTTGCCAACTTTTTGGATGTCCAAAAATGACTAAATTTACGCTAGTTTCAGCTTAGATTAATACCTAAGGCATTATTTAGGATATATTTTCATATTTTAAGCTTATTTTGACAAGTTAAAAATGGTCGAAAATCGTCAAAAAGTTAAGGTTAACCCCTTTACTTTTTGTCCAAATTTGGCCATTTTTGCCAACTTTTTTGATGTCCAAAAATGACGACATTTACGCTAGTTTCAGCTTATATTAATACCTAAGGCATTATTTAGGCTATATTTTCATATTTTAAGCTTATTTTGACAAGTTAAAAATGGTCGAAAATCGTCAAAAAGTTAAGGTTAACCCCTTTACTTTTTGTCCAAATTTGGCCATTTTTTTGGATGTCCAAAAATGACTAAATTTACGCTAGTTTCAGCTTATATTAATACCTAAGGCATTATTTAGGCTATATTTTCATATTTTAAGCTTATTTTGACAAGTTAAAAATGGTCGAAAATCGTCAAAAAGTTAAGGTTAACCCCTTTACTTTTTGTCCAAATTTGGCCATCTTTTTGGATGTCCAAAAATGACTAAATTTACGCTAGTTGCAGCTTATATTAATACCTAAGGCATTATTTAGGCTATATTTTCATATTTTAAGCTTATTTTGACAAGTTAAAAATGGTCGAAAATCGTCAAAAAGTTAAGGTTAACCCCTTTACTTTTTGTCCAAATTTGGCCATTTTTTTGGATGTCCAAAAATGACTAAATTTACGCTAGTTTCAGCTTATATTAATACCTAAGGCATTATTTAGGCTATATTTTCATATTTTAAGCTTATTTTGACAAGTTAAAAATGGTCGAAAATCGTCAAAAAGTTAAGGTTAACCCCTTTACTTTTTGTCCAAATTTGGCCATTTTTGCCAACTTTTTGGATGTCCAAAAATGACTAAATTTGCGCTAGTTTCAGCTTAGATTAATACCTAAGGCATTATTTAGGCTATATTTTCATATTTTAAGCTTATTTTGACAAGTTAAAAATGGTCGAAAATCGTCAAAAAGTTAAGGTTAACCCCTTTACTTTTTGTCCAAATTTGGCCATTTTTGCCAACTTTTTGGATGTCCAAAAATGACTACATTTACGCTAGTTTCAGCTTATATTAATACCTAAGGCATTATTTAGGCTATATTTTCATATTTTAAGCTTATTTTGACAAGTTAAAAATGGTCGAAAATCGTCAAAAAGTTAAGGTTAACCCCTTTACTTTTTGTCCAAATTTGGCCATTTTTGCCAACTTTTTGGATGTCCAAAAATGACTAAATTTACGCTAGTTTCAGCTTAGATTAATACCTAAGGCATTATTTAGGCTATATTTTCATATTTTAAGCTTATTTTGACAAGTTAAAAATGGTCGAAAATCGTCAAAAAGTTAAGGTTAACCCCTTTACTTTTTGTCCAAATTTGGCCATTTTTGCCAACTTTTTTGGATGTCCAAAAATGACTACATTTACGCTAGTTTCAGCTTATATTAATACCTAAGGCATTATTTAGGCTATATTTTCATATTTTAAGCTTATTTTGACAAGTTAAAAATGGTCGAAAATCGTCAAAAAGTTAAGGTTAACCCCTTTACTTTTTGTCCAAATTTGTCCATTTTTGCCAACTTTTTGGATGTCCAAAAATGACTAAATTTACGCTAGTTTCAGCTTAGATTAATACCTAAGGCATTATTTAGGATATATTTTCATATTTTAAGCTTATTTTGACAAGTTAAAAATGGTCGAAAATCGTCAAAAAGTTAAGGTTAACCCCTTTACTTTTTGTCCAGATTTGGCCATTTTTGCCAAATTTTTGGATGTCCAAAAATGACTAAATTTACGCTAGTTTCAGCTTATATTAATACCTAAGGCATTATTTAGGCTATATTTTCATATTTTAAGCTTATTTTGACAAGTTAAAAATGGTCGAAAATCGTCAAAAAGTTAAGGTTAACCCCTTTACTTTTTGTCCAAATTTGGCCATTTTTGCCAAATTTTTGGATGTCCAAAAATGACTAAATTTACGCTAGTTTCAGCTTATATTAATACCTAAGGCATTATTTAGGCTATATTTTCATATTTTAAGCTTATTTTGACAAGTTAAAAATGGTCGAAAATCGTCAAAATGTTAAGGTTAACCCCTTTACTTTTTGTCCAAATTTGGCCATTTTTGCCAACTTTTTGGATGTCCAAAAATTACTAAATTTACGCTAGTTTCAGCTTAGATTAATACCTAAGGCATTATTTAGGCTATATTTTCATATTTTAAGCTTATTTTGACAAGTTTAAAAATGGTCGAAAATCGTCAAAAAGTTAAGGTTAACCCCTTTACTTTTTGTCCAAATTTGGCCATTTTTGCCAAATGTTTGGATGTCCAAAAATGACTAAATTTACGCTAGTTCAGCTTATATTAATACCTAAGGCATTATTTAGGCTATATTTTCATATTTTAAGCTTATTTTGACAAGTTAAAAATGGTCGAAAATCGTTAAAAAGTTAAGGTTAACCCCTTTACTTTTTGTCCAGATTTGGCCATTTTTGCCAAATTTTTGGATGTCCAAAAATGACTAAATTTACGCTAGTTTCAGCTTATATTAATACCTAAGGCATTATTTAGGCTATATTTTCATATTTTAAGCTTATTTTGACAAGTTAAAAATGGTCGAAAATCGTCAAAATGTTAAGGTTAACCCCTTTACTTTTTGTCCAAATTTGGCCATTTTTGCCAACTTTTTGGATGTCCAAAAATGACTAAATTTACGCTAGTTTCAGCTTAGATTAATACCTAAGGCATTATTTAGGCTATATTTTCATATTTTAAGCTTATTTTGACAAGTTAAAAATGGTCGAAAATCGTCAAAAAGTTAAGGTTAACCCCTTTACTTTTTGTCCAAATTTGGCCATTTTTGCCAAATGTTTGGATGTCCAAAAATGACTAAATTTACGCTAGTTCAGCTTATATTAATACCTAAGGCATTATTTAGGCTATATTTTCATATTTTAAGCTTATTTTGACAAGTTAAAAATGGTCGAAAATCGTCAAAAAGTTAAGGTTAACCCCTTTACTTTTTGTCCAAATTTGGCCATTTTTGCCAACTTTTTGGATGTCCAAAAATGACTAAATTTACGCTAGTTTCAGCTTATATTAATACCTAAGGCATTATTTAGGCTATATTTTCATATTTTAAGCTTATTTTGACAAGTTAAAAATGGTCGAAAATCGTCAAAAAGTTAAGGTTAACCCCTTTACTTTTTGTCCAAATTTGGCCATTTTTGCCAACTTTTTGGATGTCCAAAAATGACTACATTTACGCTAGTTTCAGCTTATATTAATACCTAAGGCATTATTTAGGCTATATTTTCATATTTTAAGCTTATTTTGACAAGTTAAAAATGGTCGAAAATCGTCAAAAAGTTAAGGTTAACCCCTTTACTTTTTGTCCAAATTTGGCCATTTTTTTGGATGTCCAAAAATGACTAAATTTACGCTAGTTTCAGCTTATATTAATACCTAAGGCATTATTTAGGCTATATTTTCATATTTTAAGCTTATTTTGACAAGTTAAAAATGGTCGAAAATCGTCAAAAAGTTAAGGTTACTTTTTGTCCAAATTTGGCCATCTTTTTGGATGTCCAAAAATGACTAAATTTACGCTAGTTGCAAGCTTATATTAATACCTAAGGCATTATTTAGGCTATATTTTCATATTTTAAGCTTATTTTGACAAGTTAAAAATGGTCGAAAATCGTCAAAAAGTTAAAGTTAACCCCTTTACTTTTTGTCCAAATTTTCCATGGAGCTTAAGTCATGGAGTCACCACAAGTTATTTCAGGTGAATCTTCTCATGAATAATCAACACCAGATGTCTTATTAAATTTACATAAGTTGCCACCCCACGATGGAACAGGGACCTGGGTATGGTCTGACATCTTTCCATATGCAAATTAGCTAATTTGCATACAGAGGGAGGTCCGACCCCACCCGGGTACCCGTCCCATTCGCGCCATGGCAACTTAAGTAAATTTAATAAGACATTTGCATCAGGAGGCCGGGGTGAAATAAACGGAAACCGCCATTCAGCACTTTTTATCGCGCGATTAATTCGATCGCTTTCTTTTGAATAACAATAAAAAGCACTGAATGGAAACCCAACTTTACGGTCCATTTAATGCCAGGGTCATAATTTGTAATTTGCATGTAATTAATTATTTAACTAAAATAGACACTGCCCAAACTTGCTTCAATTTTCACAAACAATTGGCAATTTATGTTCAAGATTGGAGTTATACACCCGAGTTGCCAATCTTCAGATCAAGCCGTTGTGTTTGTGTGCATTAATTGAGCAAATTTGGTCCGCATCTATTAGCCAGCTAGGTGCTCCAAATTTAAGATCACTTCATATAGCCAAACATTATGCGACAACTCTTTTTTGACCTGCTGTCGACAGATCTCATGTTTCCAAATTACTTCCTTGCAAGCGATCGTATTACCTTGCTGCAAATACTTTTTCATTATTCAGTACAGAATTTGGAGCTGGCGCTGTTTTGTTCTTTAAAAGTACAGAAATGAAAACTCAGCAGGGACAAAGTGTTCATTACCTAAACTTATTTTAGTATTAACATCCTTTTGCAGTAAAAAGACACCTTTCTAGATCTTTACTTCAAAGACAAGCTACACCGAAACAAACATGCTTGTTCTTCAACCGAGGATCTGCAATGTGACAGCCTCGTGACAGGTGCTTGTTTTACTCTGCGCGGCTTACTTGCGTGAAGGCGCGCGCGCGCGCAGATTTAAAAACGGCCAGATTTTTAAAAACGGCATGGGCCAGCAAGTAGAATAAAAGCATAAAAGTAACGCCTCACTTTCCGACAGCCCATAGTCGGCTTCACATTCCTGACAATATAGGTTCAAACTCGAGTGGTCTGCACGTAGGCTACATATTATTAATTTGAATTATTCTCTCTACAAAGGACACCTCTAAAACAGCTTACTGACACCTCTCTAAGACAGACATCTCTCTAAGACAGACAGACGACACCTCTCTAAGACATACACCTCACAATGATAGACAGACACCTCTCCAAGACAGACAGACACCTTTCTAAGACTGACACCTCTCTAAGACAGACATCTCTCTAAGACAGACAGCCACCTCTCTAAGACAGACACCTATCTAAGACAGACACCTCTCAAAGACAGACAGACACCTTTCTAAGACAGACATCTATCTAAGACAGACAGACACCTTTCTAAGACAGACACCTTTCTAAGACAGACACCTTTCTAAGATAGACACCTTTCTAAGACAGACATCTCTCTAAGACAGACACCTCTCTAAGACAGACAACTCTCTAAGACAGACACCTATCTATCTAAGACAGACAGCTATTTAGATACACACCTCTCTAAGACATACACCTCACTATGATAGACAGACACCTCTCAAAGACAGACAGACACCTTTCTAAGACAGACATCTATCTAAGACAGACATCTATCTATTTAAATCAATCTTCACAAAACTGTTATCAATGAAATAAAAAAACTTACCATTAAATATGCAAACAGAAATCCAATTTTGTTCCACAAGGTCATGTGCTGCTAACTTTACTTCCCAGCATACATCCAATATTTCTTCACATTTCATTGCCAAACAAGAAAACATTGTAAAATGATTTTGGTCAATATATCTTTATGAATAACCACCAGTGACAAATGCTGAAGGACTCTAGCCCCAACCATTGATAGATAAAAATAATCTTTATTTTATTATAAATAAAATTATTATATACATGACAAAATTACTGCATTCTGATTAGGTAGGTAGGTAGGTGCATTTAGGTACATGTAGGTAGGTAGGTACATGTAGGTACATGTAGGTAGGTAGGTACATGTAGGTACATGTAGGTAGGTAGGTACATGTAGGTACATGTAGGTAGGTAGGTACATGTAGGTACATGTAGGTACATGTAGGTAGGTAGGTACATGTAGGTAGGTAGGTGCATGTAGGTAGGTACATGTATGTACATGTAGGTAGGTATAGGTACGTGTAGGTACATGTAGGTAGGTAGGTACATGTAGGTACATGTAGGTAGGTAGGAGGTAGGTGCATGTAGGTAGGTAGGTACATGTAGGTACATGTAGGTAAGGTACATGTAGGGGTACATGTAGGTACATGTAGGTAGGTAGGTACATGTAGGTACATGTAGGTAGGTAGGTACATGTAGGTACATGTAGGTAGGTATAGGTACATGTAGGTACATGTAGGTAGGTAGGTACAGGTAGGTAGGTACATGTAGGTAGGTTAGGATAGGATAAGATAGATAGATTGATAGATTGATTGATTATTTACACAACGTGGTTAATCAGGCCGATTTCTTATTCTATTATGAATGTTATATAATCACGAAAGCAGCAAGCAGCATTCGCGAACAGATGTCTCAATACTTTCGTGTAGAGGTGTGCGTCGGATCGGATTGACCCCTTATAATCCGAGGGTTTGCTTAAATTGTCAATCCGAATGCGATCCGAAACCATAAAATCGTAGTCCAATCCGATTCGATCCGAAAACAGCTGCTCAAATCCGATCCGAAAAAATTAAAACACCGGATATATGTTGCAATAGTTGCGCGAACTTCCCGAAAACAAAATCAATAAATTTAAGAAAACTAATATACATTAATAATCTTGTGGAATAATAGCCATTATATGTTGTGCGATGTACATACAACTAGTGAATTTGACAATTTGTTAATTTTGTAACAAAAATAATGACAAAAGTGAATATAATGCGGGTAAATAAGTACAAAATCCGATCCGAGAAAAAAGTATTAAAAATCCGATCCGAACGTATTAAAGTTTAGTCCGTATCTGATCGGATTCGCACACCTCTCACGAGTAAATCCACTAGATAACATGTACCAAGATATGAAATCGACCCAGTTAATCGCGGTGTGTATATGTATCTTAGTAAGGAAAACAAATAGAAAAGTCTTATTGCAAAGCACCTCCCCCCTTAGTTTCAGTACTTTCTTTTGCCGTTACTACCCCGCGTTCGCTTGCATCCTGTTGCGTTTCATTGTTGTTACTGGTGTCCTTAGGCTTGACAATCACTTCCATTTGTTGGCCATCTTCAACGGACAATGTCTGCTTCTCGCCTTGTTCGGAATCGGGGTCTGTCATTTGTGGGGTGAGCAGCTCTTTGTTTTGAGTGGCATTCTCCGTCTCTTTTCCCGCCTCTTCACTCAGACACAACATTTCGGCATCCAGTAAATCTTCGTCGGCTATTTCGAGTTTCGCCATGAGTTCCGTCAATTTCTTCGCCTTCCGTTCTTCGTTTTGTTGAATAATCGAGCATAAATGTTCCGTCAACTGATCTTTTGTCTCGGTTTTGTCGTGAAGGCTCATCTTAGCGTTGATGAATTCAGCTTCCGCTTTCTCGTATCGTTTTCTAGAATTAGAAAACAACCGACATAGAAATTGCCTCCGTCCATTCATGAAAACTTCCTGCGTTTTTCGATAATACAACCTCATGGTTTATTATTGTTATTGTTGTTGTTGTTGTTGTTGTTGTTGTTATTATTATTATTATTATTATTATTATTATTATTATTAATTCGATTTGGCCAACCTGTCAATCCAAACTACCAAAAAATATTTTCAACTTCACCATTCGTTACATAAACAATTCGCTACCAACCCGTAAAAATCTTCAAAAATGGGGACTCTCGTCGTCTTCTGAATGCTCATTCTGCCTTAAACCTGAATCTTTGTTACACGTTGTTGCTGGCTGCAGTTCCTATCTTGATCGTTTTACTTGGAGACACGACTCAATCCTAAATTTTATTGCTAATAACCTCCTATCAGAATATATTCAAACCATTTATGCTGACTTGCCATCATTCTCTAATCCCTCTATTATTACTGGTGATGACTATCGTCCTGATCTAATAATTTTGACCAAAGACAATTTTCTGTATGTACTCGAACTAACCGTCGGATATGAGACTAACCTAAGAAAAAATATACAGCGCAAACACTCAAAATATAAAGAGATGATCATAGAACAAAAGAAAAAATTCCAGTCGGTAAAGTTCGTAAATCTCTCAATCAGTGCACTCGGTGTTTTTGAAAAAGAATCTTCGGTTTTTATAGAAATGTTGGAACGTTTGAACTTAGACAAGGCTCATGTTAAATATATCATTAGGAAAATCATTAATATTGCAATAAGGACGACATACTACGTTTTCTGTTCTAGAAACAAGGATTGGACGAATCCAGATTTAATGAACTTCTAGTATCTTACTTTTTATATCATATATTTATGTAAATGTGTAGTGTAATATATATAGTATATCAAGTAGCCAATTGTAAATTATCTTTAACAGCGAGATTTGCAGTTGTAAGTATATAAAAAATTCAATAAAGTTTTCATTATTATTATTATTATAATAACAACTTTATTCAATAAAATCTCAATTACTTGTACATCTGAAATTAATTAAAATTATTATTATTATTATTACTATTATTATTATATTATTATTATTATTATTATTATTATTGCTATTATTACTGCTATTACTAATGATATTATTATCATTATTATTATCGTCATCGTCGTCATCATTATCTATGTTATTTTCGGAACAAAATTTGCAATTAAACTGCAGTCAATTCCCTATTCGGTACGCGTTTCTGTAACCTTGTAGATGTTAAAGGTGCCGTCCAGTCGTCCGTTCAGCGCATGTGTGATATTTCAAACGTTGGGGACCCCATATGTCAACAAACTTTAACGGAATAGATTTGCGACAGTTCGAAAGCGAGTATTCGTCAAAGGTGGCGAAGGCAAGAGTGGTAGTTTGATATATTATCCACATTTAGGAACAGAACAGCTTCTTATAACATGCTTTTTAGGAGGAAAAGCTCAAGCGTGTGAAAAAAATCCGCAATACTTCATGTTCAATGTTTATATAATGCATGTAAACAAACGATGCAAATAGAAACGTGGACATGCGCAGAACGGACTGGACGGCATCTTTAATAGAAAAATACAGTGTTCACATGTACGCACTGCGTAGCTATTTTTAAATCAATATCAATATCATTTGCATTGTCATTTTGTACGCGCAGATCTGACGTCACTTTGTTTACAACTCTGCAATACTGATTAAGAATTTCCAAATGAAGTAAAAAGAGGAGTAAGAGTCACTTTACGATGCCATTTCTTCGAAACTGATTATTGGGAAAATATTAAGCCTTCAACGACGTCACGCGGAAGCAAACTTGGGCGTGGCAATCGAATCATTTGTAAATGAACTTGCTAAATGGTCGAATACACAATTTAGAACTATTGAATCAGAATATTGTTTTCAGGTGTACTTTAAAGTAATTCAAAATAAAAAGAGAGAGAAAGATGATGACTCTGTTGTTGAACCATGGTTTTGCTAACGATAAAAGTAATTCAAAACTAAGAGAGAAAGATGATTCTGTTGTTGAACAATGACTTTGTTAATGATTAAAGTAATTCAAAATAACAGAGAGAGAAAGATGATGATTCTGTTGTTGAACCATGACTTTGTTAATGATTAAAGTAATTCAAAATAACAGAGAGAGAAAGATGATGATTCTGTTGTTGAACCATGGCTTTGTTAATGATTAAAGTAATTCAAAATAACAGAGAGAAATGTGCCAGTTATAAGTGTTATTTCAAGTTGAAGTTCATCAGAAGATCTGGCTGGCACATGTCATTTCAATGGTGCATGTAGGTAAGTAGGCCAATCGAGACTATGTAAGGTTTCGTGGTTAAATTAACATTTGTTATTGTGTATTACAATCAGAATGGTCCCAGTATCCCTCCATCGCACGCCCTGGATGCGTATACGAATTTGCGCTAGCCCCCTGTTCGTTGAAACATGTTGAACGACATTTTTCACCAAGTTATGCTTTGTCTAATGAAATGTAGCCCATCTCAAGAGCTTTATTTTTCTCACAATTTTTTGTACGTGTTTGTCTATTTAACAATTAGACAACGAGACTGAGATTTCTGCAAGCTGATATTAAACAAGGCGAAGCCGAGTTTGGCCTAGATTTCAGGTTTTGGTTGCAGCGTTAATATGTCGTGGCTTCTGATTGCTCAGGAAAGGATATTCCAGTTATAAGAAGGTTTGTGATTGGACCAGTGGTCTATCACCAATAATGCTATACTAGTGGTCTATCAGCTATCAGAATGACGAATTTGTAATAGACCACTAGTTCATGGTTACTTGGTTGATACTAATTGTTGATAGATATCGAGTATAGCTGCGAGGGAGGCCAAGATTTCCCCCCCAAAAAAACAATGCTTATGTATTCGCTGTCAATTTGAATTTAACAATTAGTCACCGAAGTCTAAGATGACTATTGTTGAATATTTACCAAGCGTGAAGCGGCGAGGTAAATATAACGATAATCACCGAGACTGAAGTGACTAATTGTTTTAGTAATTAGTATAATTTCACAGCTGATCAGGAAAAACACAACTTCTGTTTTGATTGAAAAATAGTAAAGCCAGCTGTAAATTTAAAGTCCATGAATTAAACTGGCATGTTTTTCAACAAACTTGAACGGAAGGCCACTTACATTTGAGGAGTTTTGCAACATATTTTGTAGATTCATTCCTAGGAATGGGATTTTGTTTTACAATAGTTCATTAATTTCTTTGTCCGAAATTTTGGCGAATCTATTTTGGGCTGCCATTATGATTTTTTTTTGAAAACTCAATAGTTTAACAGCATAGCCATTTGTTTCAGCTGTGAAATTCTACTAAGGGCCTGTTTATAAGGCGCTAGGGTTACCCTAGGAATAAGGTTACCCTAGGAATAAGGTTACCCAAGGAATAAGGTTACCCTAGGAATTGGGTTACCCTAGGAATTGGGTTACCCTAGGAATTGGGTTACCCTAGGAATAGGGTTACCCTAGGAATAGGGTTACCCTAGGAATAAGGTTACCCCAGGAATAGGGTTACCCTAGGAATAAGGTTACCCTAGGCATAGGGTTACCCAAGCGTGCTGCGTTTATAAGCAAACTAGGGTTACCCTACTAGTAGCGTCACCCTATCACTTAGCTAGGGAAACCCTAGCACTAGGGATATGTTTTTGCCTTATAAACACAATCGATAAGGACAACTCGGACACCCGGGTCAAGTTTTTTGTTATCAGGCACTCGCAAGCCTCACATATGTCAATTTGGAATGTAGAGCTGCATGAAGGAGTGTTAGTTGTTTAACAGTTATAGACATGATTGAATAACAAAGAAGAATACTGTATCATCTAACTGAAGAGAAGTAAGCACAGGTAGTAGAGAGATTAAAATCGAAAATACAGCAAGAATTTTCTTTCTTTCCGCCATCATGTTTACACTCGAATTTCCCGCGTACACGCTCAACGGCGCGAGTCCTAGGAGCCCGATCATTTCCTTATAAACGCAAGCTATCTTTTCACCCGGGTGCTAGGGTAACCCTACTCTTAGCATTACCCTAGCCCTTATAAACAGGGCCTAAGATGCGATAGTATACTCATGTTAGTTTATTCATGCGTCGTTTATCTTTGATATGCCATGGTTAATATATAGGTTAATATATTCATATTTAATGATCTACTATAAATCGCTATAAAACTACATGTAGAAGAGTAAATAACAACGATTATCATCTACAGTATATCATGAATAAACTAAGTACAGTAGGTTAGTTACAGAAACCTTGGTAATTAAGCCAGGTTATTTTCGTGCCTCGGTAAATAACCAGCCAAGTTACCTCAGTTTCGGTAACTACATGTAACCTATACTTATCAACTAATAATACATGTAACAACACTTACTTTGCAGCATCGTATTCCCTGCAAACAACATCTATTTTGTCTCTCAAAATCTGAACATCAGCATAGAGTAAATTATCCAGGTGACTCAGTTCTTTCTGAACCATTTTCAGAGTTTCCGTTTCCTTTTTTGTTTTTCTATACCTGCAAAAAAAAACCAGAATATTTTTATACAAGGTTATTAATATATGTTATTTACTGATTTGGAGGTCCTCATGCAAAAATATTTTCCTGAGGTCTCAGAAGTTGTCTGAGGGTCGTTTGTCAGACCGAGGGAAAATATATTTCCATACGAACCAATCAAGGGGGACCCTAGCGAAAAATGTTTAAATTAAGTAAGGAGGACGCAAGGGAAAAAGTTGAAAATTATGTAAGGGGGAATGTAGGAAATTTTTTGAAAATTAACTCTTTCCTGTTGGGCTGAAAAACATCCAAAATTGAACCACCTCATTGTTCTATTGATATCTCTGGAAATAACCATAACTGTTGCAAAAGCTATACATTTTCTGAAAGCCCCAAAAACGGCCTTTACCAATGCTTTTAAATTTCCCGAACAAGACACATTATGTTAATATCAATTAGCATTAATTATCATAAATCAGGTTGAAAAACTTTCATTTTTCCTAGAAAAGGCCGCCCTGCACGCCAGTGTACTGTAGCATCATGAAAATTCAAAATGCCAGCAATCGCAGAGTTTTTTTGTGAAATCAAGTTACACTTGGTGTGTAAGTGAATCTCATGTGCCTGGCACTTGTCGATTTTGAATTTTTAATCTTGTGCATAGTTAATATAACCTAGTGTTATATTCTTCTTGTGTTACTGTGTGCCATTTTTTCCATTGACAACTTCGTGGGTCTTCTGGGACCCATTTTGACTGGACCAGACAGGAAAGTAAGGGAGGAGCCTAACTAAGGGAATTTTTTTAATTAGGTAAGAAGACCCCAGGGAAATTAAAGTATTAGGTATTAAAGGCAACCATAGGGAAAATTTTGAAAATTAAAAAAATAAATTTAAATTAAGTAACTTTAGTGAAAAAAATGTTTAATTAGGTAATGGGGGAAATATTTTTTAAATTAATTTCTTTTGTATTGTACCTTTGTTTCAAAGTATACTGCAGCATTTTTTGCTTTTTCTTGTTAATCTTTTCCATTTCTTTTTGTTTCTGCTGCATTTTTTCAATGTTTGACAATTCTAGTTCCTTAACCCTAAAAAACAAGGGTAATTAAGAACTATATTAGCACACCGTAAATGCTACAGTACTTACAAGAAATGAAAAACTGTGGGGAAAACATAGAAAATTTTAAAATTAAAAAAAATATGGAAAATTGTGATTACAGGACAAAATTTGAAATCGATTTGTATGGAGGGTGATGTCTGCCAAAATTAATGTTTACATTTTGCATCCCAATTTGTACATTTTGTTAACTCAAATTATGACATGGACGCTTCACGTTTTGTCCTCTGTTTGCTCATTTTGGCCTCAAGTTGAGGCATATCCTTAGACATTCCATTGTGATGACGTAACATTATGTGTGGCACTCAGGACACCAATTTGGGGTCGGCACTAGATCATATCCTTGTGCCTTGACCTTCAACATGTCCCCCATTTCTCGCAACACAAAGTATGGTTCGCCTTTGCATATCGGCATTGCATTTCTAATAACGTCAGGCTGCTGTCGTAAAGCATTAACCTCGTCGATAATAAACACTCGTTGTTCAGTGGTATAAAGTTGAACAATTTTTAATCAAACTGATATGAATATATTTAACATGTTTCTTTGCAGTTATGTTCCTTCATACGATTAGCAGTTATCTTAATTTCCCAGGAGCATAAGACCGTTTCTAAGGGTTCAGTTTTTTTTGTTACACACTGTATTATGTAGTATGCCTGTTTATTTTTTCCCGGTCCGTATCCCACCAAATCCTACTTTCTGATTGGCTAACGAGCTGTCCGTATGAGCCCATACGGACCGCTCGACATAATTTCAGTTTTAAATGCGTTTTATAAGCCGTAAAATATTCTAAAAACATTTGAAAATGAACTCAAACGAGATTGAACATATTGAAAGACATATAAGTGATATTTTTATCCGGATAGAGACTTAACTCTCGATTTCCTTTGACGAAGAAAAAGCACAGACTTTTTTTTTGTCCACTGACTATAGAAATACTGATGACGACCAAAAAAACAAGCCACGATATTGAGGATAAATATAAATAAATTATTTACCATTTTGGTCGGTCCGTATTGAGAAATATTTCCCTTGGCGGCCTCGGGCCATTTTTGAGACCTCGGAAAATATTTCTTCATACGGACCTCCAAACCGGTAAATAACATATATATATGTAACATCATGTTTCCACCCTGTTTCAACTAAAGGGTGGTAATGTGATGTTACATATACGGGCATGTTATACCGGTGTTCTAGACCCTGTTTTGCGCACTGAGCCGTATACCGTAAACCTCCGAATATAAGCCCTGGGCTTATATTCGTACGTGGGCTTATACATGGGGGGGGGGGCTTATATACGGACAAGATTTTGTGTTCCAAACTGCTAACTTTGCTGTGCGCGCCGAATATATTCCGCGCGCAATTTTCGCACGTGTGCGCGCGCGGCGCAATCTTATGCGCGCAATTTGCCACGGGAAAATTTAACTTTCAGGCGCACAAGATGATTGGGGATAGATTTTGGTGCGCGCAATATACCAATGACGTAGCTAATACAAGTAGACGTAGTATCTAAATATCATATCCGTTAATCGTAAAACTCTTGAGACATTCCGTTTGGCACTCTCAAGATTCTTCGATAATCTGATTATCTGATGCTGACGCAGGAACTAGATATTTCATGCTGCCCGCATGCAATAATTATGATCTGCTAGTTTCCGCACGCGTGCGCGCAAGGGCGGCGGAAGCGGGGGGGCAGCCGCCCCCACGAAACCTAAAGTGTGGGGGCATCGCCCCCACGATTGAGCCCAGCCTTATATTCATAATTTATGAGTATACTCGCGTGTCTTAATGGCATGACTATATAGGATGGAAAATTAGGCCCAAAAACTAATGTTCAGGACTTCAGGATGTATTAAACATATGAAAGCTTGTGTAATCTACGTAGATTGTAAAATTTTGTGATTTTTTCTCCTTATATTTCCCTTAAAACTGGCCCCAAAACGCAGGAAATCCTGTTTCCGTTTTTCTAATACAAAATTTTTCCCGGGCACCGGATCCCCTACTGCCCTCGCCCCCCCTATATTTAAACTGTTCCGCCGCCCTTGCGTGCACGTCTTATTTTTTCTCTTCGATTAAAATAATATAAACGAAAAAGGGGTAGGAAGATTGAATATTGACACAACCGTAATAATTAAAATTAGCTCATGCCCAAATATTTTAGCAGAAATGTTTCTTGTGATAAAGTGTGTTAATCTGTGAAGTAATAAAAATAATAAAACAGGGCTAAGAGTTGCACTGATAAACCCAATTAAACAATTCTAGTCCACTGCCCCTTTGCAAACTCGCCAAAGCCTAAAGCAACTTGTATAATTAATAATTCTGACATGTTTATTAATAAATACCTTAAAACAACAGTAAATTTTTGTTTTTACTTAGACACTCCCCCGCGAATATTCCAGACATCCCCCCCTTAAGCGCACAATTTGCCATCCCAGGCGCGCATTTTTTATCGGAAAAAAATATTCGGTGCGCAGTAGCAAAGTTAGCAGTTTGGTTTGTGTTAGTAATAACATTTATTGACTTTATTTCAATATAACACAAGGTAACATATAAACAAGCATAAGATACTATTAAGTTAGATATCGTCATAGTCCTCATAAGTGGCAGTGCCGCTGGTACTGTCTGTTACGATAGCATCATAGTCAACGTCGACACGTCGTTGTCTTCTTCCTCACTCGAAGTTTAAAGATGAAATTCTTCTTCTGGTAAGGGCATGATGTAACCGTGTTCTTGTGTTAGTTTTTCTTATCCATGTATAAGCCCATGGGTTTATATACGGGTGGGCTTATATTCGGAATGGTGAGAGTGTTAGTAAATTGGTGGGCTTATACATGGGAGGGCTTATATTCGGGGGCTTATATTCGCATGTTTACGGTATGTAACATGCCCGTATATGTATTTGACAACAATAATCAATACACTGGTTATACTGTATCCTAATACCTTTCTGGCTCCATGACAACTTCCACTTCTCGTGGTTTCTCGACCTCTGTCTTCACCTCCACAACTTTTTCTTTAGCAAGTTTTTGTTCAGTTGGTGACGTGGTAGACTCTTTGACAGTCGTGCCATTGGTACTTTTCGAATTTCTAGGCCGCGTTCGCAATTTTTCTCTGGTCTTGCCTCTTTTACTAATCGGGGATTTCTTTATCGGCCCTTCTCTTTCTGTTTCTCCATAATTAAGCCCTTGTCCTTCCATTTTAAGACGTACGATTTCTTCGTCGGTAAAACCGGCGAAGCCAGACATTTTGGTTGTGGGACTGCAGTGGATCGCAGGGAATAATTTGCAACAATCCATTTAAGGTAGCTCGAAACAGTTTTTAAATTTCGGAAAAAATGGGGCATTACAAATTGTTTAACTTTTGGTGAGGCAGATAATTTCTCTTATACTATATCCAGTTTTTTTAAGAACTTATATTTATTCTTGTTATTATGCAGAACCGGAGTGGCACCATCAATTCCCCCGACGCAGGGGCTAAGGTCCCGACAGGGGGTCGGGGTCGCATATGTTCCCCAGATTTCTGGCACAAATCTATCACCTCTGTGTTGTGTTTCGCGCGCTCACTGTCATCTAGTTTTTGCGTGAATATTCGTTTCGTATACAGTAAGGAAATACTGACTATAAAATCATGATTTTCACTGTTTTTATTTAAATTTTTTTGTTAAAACTGCCCCCAAAAACTGAAAAGCAGGAATAGCGTTTCAGAGGCTTAGAAAATCAAAAATTCCTGTTTAGCGAAACGTTTGTCAATGCGTAAAAACACTTTTACGATTCTAAGACAAAAGACGAACTTTTTTCTTCTTTTCTTCCAGCTCGTTCCCGACGAATTGTTAATTTTTCCCCGACAGGGGGACTAAGGTCCCCCCTGCCCCCCTCTGGCGCCAATCCTTGGCAGAACAAGCTTGTTGACAACATTGTTCACAGTTGACACCACAGTTGACAACACAACATTGTTCACAGTTGACAGCACAACATTGTACACAGTTGACAGCACAACATTGTACACAGTTGACAACACAACATTGTACACAGTTGGCAGCACAACATTGTTCACAGTCACAACATTGTTCACAGTTGGCAGCACAACATTGTTCACAGTTGGCAGCACAACATTGTTCACAGTTGACAGCACAACATTGTTCACAGTTGGCAGCACAACATTGTTCACAGTTGACAGCACAACATTGTTCACAGTGCAACATCGTTCACAGTTGGTAGTACATTGTTCACAGTTGACAGTACAACAACATATTGTGCACAGTTGGTAGTACATTGTTCACAGTTGACAACATAACATTGTTCACATGCAGTTGGCAGCGCAACATCCCCACTTATCGGCTCTTGTAGTCGATAAATAACGTTTTCATCCTCGTATTTTATGCTACTGGGCTTCGAGCAAACTCAAAAATGGCGGCGTCCAATAGTATAAATGATAAAATAAGATAATTAAGATATTATTTCTCAAACAGATTAACATTTCTAAACTTATGTGCATGACAAAATTACTGCATTCTGAGGAGTACAATTATTTTATTAATCCGTACTGCAGTACAATTAATGATTTTTCTAAAATAAACAAAATGGCGGATCAAATGTTGTCATACGTATAATAAACAAGTAATTATATAATATTGCTCGTACAATTAAGGATTTACACTACTCGTGATACAGTAAAAACCCGCGTATAAGAACCTAGATTTTAGTTAGATAGCAGTTATATAAATGGTGTTTACTGCAAAATTAGGCTATTTAGGTTCTTAAACAGGTTCTTATTTTCTTAAGAAAAAAGCGATTTGGTTTTTGGCAAGTGTGGTCTATTATGTATAATAAATTACGCATAGATTTTCTCCAAATGACTGCAATCTAAGCAAATACAAACCCTATATGCACTTTAAAGCTACACTGTATGTAATTTACAGCTTACTGTGTGCAAATTCAATGGAACAAAACAACGTATACAACTGTAAACATATATATACTATATTATATACTAGTCAAGTAGCCTAAAACGGTTCTTATGTAAAGGGGGTCTAAATAGAAAATCTTAGCCTAACAGGTTCTTAAAAACTAGGTTCTTTATACGCAGGTTTTTACTGCGAATCCTTAAAGAGCCCATAACCTCAAAATGTTTTGTCTTGTTTGGAAGAACTTTCAAAATGATAAAGTAACTTCTTTTGAAGATTTTCGTTTCTTCGCTTTCTTTTTGAGATGCAAATGTCTGGAATTTCGTCACACATGCATAATGACTTATTGGAGAAATGTGTATATCTGTTTCATTCTCCAACGAAATCCTTTAAAATCAAGAAGTTTGGTGCTGTGGGAGAAACGCACACACGTGTTATTCACACTTTAGTGTTTTTATTTGATGAACGCAAAGATATATAACATTCTCTGATAACTCATTATACATGTGTGACGAAATTCCAGATATTTGCATATCAAAGAAACTGATATATCTCAAAAAGAAAGCGAAGAAGTGAAAATCTTCAAAAGAAGTTACTTTATCATTTTAAAAGTTCTTCCAAATAAGACAACAAAAAATGTTGTGGTTAGGGGCACTTTAATTGTACTCGCTTTGCGAGACAAGTTGCGCGAACCATGCCTTGTAACCATGCCTTGTAACCATGCCTTGTAACCATGCCTTGTAACCATGCCTTGTAACCATGCCTTGTAACCATGCCTTGTAACGGCGAAAATTGTTGCAACATATCGTTGCAGAAAGTATCGAATCTAGCTCTACTTTCTGCAATGATCGCAGCAACTATTTTCAGCGTTGCACAATGCGCCATCTGCAACTTGTCTCACAATTGTCATCTTTGGCGACTCGATACTCATGTGTACCTTGTCATAAACACAAAGATAGGGAAATTTACAAGTCAAGTTGCATGAAACGTTGCCTGGTGTAACACCCCCTTTCATGCAACTGCAACGTAGCAGATTGAGCTGTTGCGAGACAATTTGTACGAAGAAATTGCATAGTGTAAAATATAGCCAACTCTTATCGAACACGCCTCATGCGATCATCAGTAAATCAACAAAAACGATTTTGTTTTTGATGAATGTTGTACAATGGATTACATTTGATTGAACAGTTGGTACTATTCTGTGTTAATTTCGAAGTATTGTTATTAGAAATTGGCGAATTATTGTCAATTTAATTATTTAAAATACAAAAACGGATTTCTATTCTGCTATCAGATTGGCATCTGGTATACATCAGATATGTTTTCGCGCCGGCACGAAAAAAATACCCGACATAATGTGAACAGGTCATTATAGAGCCCGCGATGCTGCTGTGCTGGCACAACCCTTATAATAATAATAATTCTAATAATAATAATAATAATAATTATAATAATTATAATAATAATAATAATAATAAATTAATAATAATAATAATAATAAATTAATAATAAAGACGTTTTAGGAGCATTATACGATAGTCTCAATGCTCTTACAACTATAATTTTTTAAAGTTACTTAAGTTACTTATAAAAATTAATACACATTGATGTGGCTGTAGTTCAGGATAGCCATTTAAAGTCCACACTTAAATAAGCTGAATCTACTCAACAACGGTCGTCTGTACACAGGATCCACAAAGAGCGTGAGAACCGACGAGTCATTGTCCGCGAGAGACTGGCGCGAATTCTGCCTGATTGTTACGTCATGTGGCGTGGTGGCATGGTTGGCCAAGATGAGGCCAGTCGCACTCGAGACTTCACTTATGCTGTCTGCACTCGTGACATGATGTTCAAGGATGAGGGCTCGTGGGTGTTGAGGGTCCTCGCGCATGTCAACTTGTTTTAAGGAGAACGCTTGCAGGATAGTATCGTCGTCTCGGCCGACAAAGAAGATGGAGTCAGACGACATGACAAGAACGGCGTCAAAATATGGGTTACCACGAATGAAAACACTTACATCCACTGACAACAAGTTGTCATAAGCAGGTTTGGATTCTAATAATTTCCTAATAATGAAGAAAAATAATACTAAATTATAAATTTCTGTTTCGTTTCAATGGTGAAAGTAAACCTTAAGTTGTCGCTGTAAACAAATCAGCTGTGAACAAATCAGGAT
This sequence comes from Chrysogorgia sp. JL179-B06, assembly GCA_035772405.1. NCBI lineage: Eukaryota > Metazoa > Cnidaria > Anthozoa > Scleralcyonacea > Chrysogorgiidae > Chrysogorgia > Chrysogorgia sp. JL179-B06. Next base: position 49,781 of record JAYKKM010000242.1, read on the forward strand.
TTGTTTTTGCCAACAGGTCGGTCGTCGTCGTCGTGGTTGTTGTTGTTGTTGTTGTTGTTGTATTGCTGTTATTGTTGCTGATGATGCTCGTGTTGTTGTTGTGGTTGTTGTCGTTATCGCTGCTGTTGTCGTCGTTGTTGTCGTCATCGTTATCGACGTCATCGTTGTTGCTGTTGTTGTCGTCGTCGTTGTTGTCGTCGTCGTTGTTGTCGTCGTCATCGTTGTTATTGACGTCGTCTTCATCGCTATCGTCGTTGTTAACGTCGTCGTTGTTGTTGTTGTTGACGTCGTTGTCATCGCTATCGTCGTTGTTGTTGCCGTCGTCGTTGCTGTTGATGTTGTAGTCGTTGTTGTTGTCGTTGTTGTTGTGGTCGTCATCGTCGTTGTTATATTCGTCGTTGTTATATTCGTCGTTGTTGTCGTCGTCGTTGCTGTAGACGTCGTCGTTGTTGTTGTTGCCGTCGTTGTTGTCGTCGTCGTCTGCTGCTGTTTTGGTTTACTTGCGGTTATTATCGACGTCGTTTCTCGTTGTGTTCAGTGTTCACTAAACTAACCAAAAATATTTAAGATGACTGTTGCTCCCTATCACGACGCCTCTAGCTTCAGGTTCGTACAATCGTCGAGGAGTTTCTCCTAGTCCGGTTCCTTGCAGAATCCCTTGTCCGGTTTGAGAGACCAGCTCCATTGCCCCACCAAGAGGTTTCGTAACGACACCAATCAAGCCTTTTCCCACTCCCGTAACAAAACCAGTTGTCGCATCGCGGATGTTCTCCGCACGAAACAATTCTTGCATTGGTTGGTCGGCGACTCCAGCGATAGCGCATAACACGCTAAGCAGAAAGCCACGACAACCGTGTGTGAAACCTACAGTTTGAAAAATATTTGATAAAATGGCCGTGAAAACGTCAGTCACCAAAAAAACAGTCTTTCTTAAAGTGCCACTACGATCAAATTTTTATCTATCGACATTTTTACGTATTTATAAAGCAGAGCTGCTAAATATTACTCGGTCGAAACCGTTTTGCGATTAGACGATGGCAAGTATTATTTTTCTGACTCCGAATCTGGAGTTATGTCCGCCATTAATCGTTCATGTTCTTGACCAGCGTAACGAAGTGACGTCAGATTCTCAACGCGAAGACTCCACATCGCTAATTCTTCAAGTAAATCAAAGTCGTTTATTCAAATTCTTCATCTGAAAGGCTGAACATTTCATCTACTTCTCGAAGAAAACAAGAAAACAAGTAACCTCGACTGAAATTCAGCCGTAGCATTGAGAATCTGACGTCACAAACAATATTACCTTTTGAAATTGCGGGCTCACTTGGAACACATTTTTAGTAATGGTGGCCAAAATAATGTGATTTCAGAGCTCAAAATACTTACTTCAAAATACCAATTTTTAGTTTTTTTTTACATCGATGATCACTTTCGACCCTGAAATACTATTCTATGCTAAAGAAAATCTAAAAGACGGGGGTGAATTTTCATCGTAGTGGCACTTTAACACAAAACTGATCTAGATGATTAACAACGACAAACATCTACTAGTACTGTGGACTCTGAAAGGCAACTGTAGTGGAGGACATCAAAACACCAGGCTTTCTTACATAGCACGATTGGATCAATCAAATCTACCATCTGCCAAATTGTGTTGAAAACAGCCAACAAATAAAACACGCGTCATTGAATTGTCGTTGGATTCTGTTTGGTGTTTTCAAAAGCGTTTGATCAAGTGTTGGAAAGTCAATGGAAGAACCTTTATTTTAGATGTAAAATTTGAATATTGGGTAATTCGGCTAATGTTTTATATCAGCATTTTTATAATCATCAAATAACAACAGGAGAATGGGCATAGCTGCTGCAGTGAAAAAATAAATAATATTAAAAACAACAAAATAGCTGCTGCAGTGGCAACTATTGTTGAAACTAAATCCAAAATCTAACCTCCGACTTCAAATCGCAAAGCGAGAATTGCGGTGAAACTAATAATTTTGTTACTTACCCGAGATCACCCTTCGTGGTTCACCAACAGCTCTCTGCTGTTCCTGTAGTTGTATATACTGTTCGTCAAAAGTTAACCGATCCATGTTACGCGAGATACTCGAAGCCAGGTTAGTAATCGACGTCAAAGCACCTGCCGATATATGCGACATAAACGAAGACATCCCGCCCGTAATTCCTGTCACGAATGCCGTGGGTCCACGCGTGAGACCTTCGTACGGAAGGTAGAAGAAGTCCGTGAGACCTTGCCCCAGGCTTCGTATCAGGCTCGCAGGGCCACCGATAATATCAAGAGACCCGACAATCCAGCCGACTTTCATCAGCGCCGAGTACGCGTAATGTGCCGCCAGGCGTTGCGAAAGGAATGATGGGTCGGTAAAAACGGAAGTCATGTGAAATCTTTGGAAGTAGAGAGGAGTGTGGTCCGCTGACACAAACAGTTTGACGGACGCGTGGAACGTGACCAACACATAGAGCGGGGCTATATCGAGGCTGTCTATTAGAACCGGATTGATCACGGCGGAAGCTAACGTCACGGCTCGGGAATCGTCGTCTCCGCTCTCATCTCTGAGGCTTTCCGATTCGGAGAGAGTAAAGGAATTTAGCATACCAGCCAGTCTATAAACAAATGTATCTTCAAGAAATACTGACATTGGTTCAAGTTCGACGCTCAGGATGTGAATGTGAATCTTGTTGGGATTCGAGGTGAAGTCGAGATGGCAGCTAAGCAAAGGCTTGAGAGTTTTCTTTGACTTGCGTTTGGTGCTACGAGATTCGCTTTCCAAAGGTACAACAACGACGGGAAAGTGGTAAAAGTCATTTTCCATTTGATTATCAATCTGTAAGTGACCCAAACGTAGCTCAACGCGAGTTTGTCCTTCGTGAACACACGCGACTGTGAGGGATGCTTCTGACATATTCACGCGAAGTACTTCGGTTGGATCGACCCACGAAGACTCGTCGTACAAACAGAAACTCAAGTTCGAAGCTGTGCACCGGACCTAAGAATTACAGGTAGCAACGCAAAAGTTTAAAAAAATATATCTGGTATGGTGGTGTTGCTTGTTGTGTATGTTTAGCTTATTAGATTTATCACTCTTTTAGGTGAACGGAATACCCCAACAGGCTAGAAGCCCACCCAACTTTCCGAGGACCGATTTTAAGGTCGTTATCCGAGAAGACCCGAAAGTCTTACCATTTGCTGGTGTTATTGCAAAGGCAGTACTTTCTCCTCGATTATAAGACCCTGAGTAGAGGTCCGACCCAGGATTTGAACCTGTGTCTCCCAGCTCATAGACATGTATGGTTGTGGAGTAGTCTCCACAACAGCTGGTGTTAATCAACCTCGTTCCCAGGCCAGGCAAATGGGCCTGGGAACGAGGTTGGTAGTGAATGTGGGAGGTGGCTCGTCCCAGGCCTCTTTCTGCTTTTTTCGTCTCTCGGTTTATCTGACAAATAGCAATATTTAAAGAGAGATATTTCCGAAACGAATCAACCAAATCAAAAACTGTAAACGACGATATTTATCAGATATTTTCGCGTCTTCTACACAGAAAACAATAAATACAAAGTCAAACACAAACCTTTGTCTCGGTTCCAGGCCACCCTTGTGCGATCTCGTGCGCGCTCTCGTCTTCATTAATGGTATCCCTAAACATCACATGCGTCAAGAAAGATGTTTTTCTCACCACCTCCACGTGTAGTCGATAATTTCCAGGGAGGTGATGCGTCACTTTACCAACGTGACTAATATCAACAGGTTCACTCCATCCCTGCGGAACATCTATGATTCTGTCTCCGCTTTCGTTTGCATTCGTACCACCCAGCGCTTTGATACTAGCTTGTTTCAAGAACTGAACCCGTAGCTTGGGCATCGTCTGAGGCTTGTTGGTGAGGAATGATTCTCGCAGTTCCAGCGGCTCGTAGAAGACACTTGATTCGGCATCCAACCGAGGCACCTTGGTGTACATTTCCAAGTTCTCGGAGACTATTAGATCTCTGTCGGAAAGCCGAGTCTTTCTAGCTTTCTGTTTATCGTGAGACGACGGACATTGTCCGAACTGGAACGAGTGTGCGCAGTTGTTGGTGAGTAAAACGCGTGGCACTTGATCCTCGGTGATCACAACTTTTATCAAGCCGTTTTCGATCAGAGTGATGATGACAACAGCGAGGGGAAGGCCTGGGCACGAGGTCTCCAGAGATATACTTTGGCGGACAATGCCTTGTTGGATTCGAACAGGACGGCTCCACTTAATGGGAAGATCGGCTTCATCGCGACATTCTCCAGGCAGAGCGAACATCAGGACATTGAGCGAGTCATCGGCAAGGTGTGACGTGTCTACTTGTGCTGGTAACACGTCCCAGTAAGTGATGCCGCTGGAAATTGTGTCAGTGGGCGATTCAGGTTCCAGACTTATTCGACTGTAGGTGCAAAACATGGTTTCCTTTATCTACATGGATGATAAAAATGATAAATTTCAATTTATGTAATAATCCCACAAGACTGCGAAGTTTGAAAAAATTTCACCGAAGGGAACGCGAGAAATATCTTTTCATGAACATAAGTCACAAGGTGGAAAAATTAGGCTTCCTTAAACATTTTAGTCCAATATAGTTATGCATTATGTACAATGAAAAATTCAGTTGTAAAATAACTGTTTTGTTTGAAAGAACTCTTGAAACTATAACGACTAACCATTTACAACTTTTTCATATCTCTCTTCACTCTTGAGATATTAAGATTTGTTTAATATGTAAATGATCATACTTATGACATTACACTGTATAATGACTTATTGAAAACGCTTATATATCCTTGAGATTATGTAACGAAATCACTTGAAATACAGGTGCATGCAGTGCGTGGATGTATCCAATGACATCAAAATATGCGAATCATCAAACGATTCCATGTGCTGATGGTAAAAATATGCAGAATTTTTCAATAAGTCATTATGCATTTAAACAAATCTTAATATCTCAAGAGTGAAGTGAGATATGAAAAAGTTGTAAATGGTTAGTCTTTATAGTTTCAAGAGATCTTTCAAACAAAAGAGTTAATTTATAACAGAATTATTCATTGCATAGGCGAATGAATATGGAAAAACGTCTAGTGGTGACAATTGTTCAAAGATATACGATTTTTGTTATGCCAAGGTGTTGCATTTCTTAGTTGTGAGGTATAGCGGTGAGCGCTCGCACGCCCATTTACCTTAGTAGTTAAATCGCTAACGACGACAGGTTGAACCAGAAGAGGCCTGGGCAAACCAACGCACACAATACGGGTAGTTTCTTCCAGTGTGATAATCCTGATACCGTAGGCAATACTGGACGTAATAAGAATAGAGCAGATCTTTGGGGCAACTCTGCCGGGTAATACCATGGTGCACTGTAGTTGAGCATACTGCTCGAGTGATAAATCATGATGTGTGAGTTTCGGTTGGTCGCCATCCACAAGATGTATGGAATTAGACCAAAAGATCTCTTCCAACCAGCAGGGAAGGACTCCAACACGAAAACTCTGAAAGTAGAAAAAATGGAGTTAGAAGAATAGGATATGAAATGAAGAACAGGAGGAGTAAATTTAACTTTAAAACTCCCTCCTCTTGCTCCCTTTGTTTTTAGTTTATTTGATTTCTCACTCTTTTTTAGGTGAACGGAATACCAAACAGGCTAGAAGCCCAATGGCCTACGATTCATGGTCGTTATCCGAGAAGACCCGAAAGCCTTACCATTTGCTGATATTTTAGCAAAGGCAGCACTTCTCCTCAATTCTTTTTAAGACCCTGAGTGGACATAGACATGTGTGGTAACTACTAGACCACAACTACTTTGGATCAATGGGGCGTTTCCTATCCAGCAAAGGGTCCCCTTTAGGCCCAAATTGTCCTCCTTTGTGGGTCAAAGGATCCTCCAGTTTACGCCAACGAATCATCCAGTTTCGACAAAACGATCCTCCAGTTTCGGTCAAAGGATTCTCGTTTTGGGGTCAAAGTGTCCTGTAGTTTTGGTGAGAGGATCCTGCAATTTGGATGAAAGGACCCCCAGTTTGGGTCAAAGGACCTCACCTTCAGGAAGAGGGGACCCTCCAACTGAAGCAAGCACTGCCGATCGTTCAAATTCTTTCTCACCTTAAGTTTCGCTGGTGAAAAAACATGGCCAGGTTCAAGATCAAAAACAGTCTCCATAGCGTCATCTTTGAGATACAAGGTGATACTTGATTTATTTTCAACGAGACTCCATGGTTTGATCTCCAGAACAATACTACGAAGCTTCTTCCATTTGCTACGGATTCGACATTGAAGTTCTAGCGTGGGGGAACTGCAACCTTTTGTCCCTGGAGAAGAGAATAAAGTAAGATTTGAAGTCAGGTTGGGCCATCGTGAAATAAGTCTTGCTTACAGGCGATAACATTATCATTATCATCATTATCATCATCATCAATAATATTAATCATCATCAATATTAATCATCATCAATATTAATCATAATCATCATCAATATTAATCATAATCATCATCAATATTAATCATAATCATCATCAATATTAATCATCATCATCATCAATATTAATCATCATCAATATTAATCATCATCATCATCAATATTAATCATAATCATCATCAATATTAATCATAATCATCATCAATATTAATCATCATCAATATTAATCATCATCATCAATATTAATCATCATCAATATTAATCATCATCATCATCAATATTAATCATAATCATCATCAATATTAATCATAATCATCATCAATATTAATCATCATCAATATTAATCATCATCATCATCAATATTAATCATAATCATCATCAATATTAATCATAATCATCATCAATATTAATCATCATCATCATCAATATTAATCATCATCAATATTAATCATCATCATCATCAATATTAATCATCATCATCATCAATATTAATCATAATCATCATCAATATTAATCATCATCATCATCAATATTAATCATAATCATCATCAATATTAATCATAATCATCATCAATATTAATCATAATCATCATCAATATTAATCATCATCAATATTAATCATCATCATCATCAATATTGATCATCATCGTCATCAATATTAATCATCATCATCATCAATATTAATCATCATCGTCATCAATATTAATCATCATCATCATCAATATTAATCATCATCATCATCAATATTAATCATCATCATCAATATTAATCATCACCAACACTAACCATCATCATCATCAATATTAATCATCATCAATATTAATCATCATCATCATCAATATTAATCATCATCATCAATATTAATCATCATCAATATTAATCATCATCATCATCAATATTAATCATCATCATCAATATTAATCATCATCAATATTAATCATCATCATCATCAATATTAATCATCATCATCAATATTAATCATCATCAATATTAATCATCATCATCATCAATATTAATCATCATCAATATTAATCATCATCAATATTAATCATCATCATCATCAATATTAATCATCATCATCATCAATATTAATCATCATCATCATCAATATTAATCATCATCATCATCATCATCATCATCATCATCATCATCATCAGAGTGCATGAGAATCAATGTGAATTCATCAGCACTCTCATCTATTCTCATTATACTCGCAACTATTCTCATAAACTCTCATCTATTCTGGCATTACCTTTCTGCGATTGTTCATCTTCGAAACTTTGCCGAGATTCTACATGACGAACCAACGTGGATTCTGCGGGTTTCAGGTAAGGTTTAGCAGAACTGGAAAAGATCGAAATGCAAGGACTTCAAACATTGCATGTTCAAAGGTTTGTTTTTTCCGAAATGTTAATGATTCCGTTTGATAGACTGGTTGAGGATTTGAGTGAAAAAAGTTGATAAAATCTCTAGTATAGCATTCAAGTATATCATCAATGTTTGAATTAGGTCAAATTTCTCTAGCAGTAGAATATTGTCTCTGAAATGATGACTGATTTGACGACTCACTCATTAACATTTCAGACAAACAAATCTTTCTAGAACATCAACACAAAGCTCAAATCATAAAACATTTTGACATTCAACTATTCATTTCATGTAGAATATATATCAGTAATATTTTATGATTAGTTCAAGATACGTTATTATAAAATAACCGGAAGTAAATGATCGAGAACACGCTCTCTGATTGGTTACTGAGCTCAAAAACCGTGCATTATAACTCAATAAAGCATAAGCTGACGTAATCCTAGCGTAGATTTTGTCGTTTTGACGGATTTTAAGTAGTTTAAAACACAAAAAAAGTCAAAGAACACCTGGATACAAAGCTAATCAAGGTACTAACACAACAGAATGTTTTAACTGCAACGTTGAGTGCATTTTCATCGCTAAAATCGCCAACGTGTTTTCATCAAAGACTTCCTAGCAACGTGCGTTGAAGCCAGTAAAACACTCGGCTATCGCCTCGTGTTTTACACGCATCTCTCGTGCCATTATAACTCGATAATCACACGCGACACGTTTTTTATTTCTTAAATATACACAATGTTGTAGTCAATGTGGGAGAGTTCGGAGTAGACAGACGATACGTGGACGATCGTCAAGCTCATATCCTCAGAAAAATGAATATAGGAATCAGGAATCGTACAGGAATCGAACCTGTAACCTTCTGATTGCCAGTGAGACGCTCTAGGCATTGAGCTAACGAGACTCAAATGGAGAGCGAGGGTTACAATGATGTACTATGTGGGAGAGCTCGGAGTAGACAGACGATACGTGGACGATCGTCAAGCTCATATCCTCAGAAAAATGAATACAGGAATCGTACAGGAATCGAACCTGTAACCTTCTGATTGCCAGTGAGACGCTCTAGCCATTGAGCTAACGAGACTCAGATGGAGAGCGAAGGTTACAATGATGACACTATATATCGGTAATGCTTGGATGTGTTAATATACACAATGTTGTAGTGAATGTGGGAGAGCTCGGAGTAGACAGGCGATACGTGGACGATCGTCAAGCTCATATCCTCAGAAAAACGATTCTGAGTCCCGTACAGGAATCGAACCTGTAACCTTCTGATTGCCGGTCAGACGCTCTAGCCATTGACGGTTGTCCACGTATCATTAGTTCAAGAAAAAGAAATGAAACAAAACCTTTCTCTTGAAATCGACGAATAAGGCCATTTTGCATCTTGGGTCTCTTCACTCTCGTCATCTCGTTTTCCCGCGCCGGCGACTTCGAAAAGCTCAAAAAGCGTGGTATTTAGGGGTACAGGGGGATTGGAGGAGACCTGTGTTTTCTTCAACTTGAAAGTGACGTAATGCCAGGTGTCAGGCGGCAGGTCGAAAACTTGGTGTTCAATGGCTTCTCCTGGCGTGTCGCATGTCGTGATTACGTCATCGGGAGCAGACTTCGCGGTCATTTCAATAACTTGTGGCAGGTGATTTTGGATGATAAATAAAGGTGAAAATGATATCTAAATAAAGTCAAGTAGACATAAAATGACTAGAACAAAGTTTAATTTCTTTTTAAAATTTGCATGATGATAAAATCGTTTTTAATCAACCATTAAACAAAACATGGTGAGATAATTACGTGGCCAACGCGATAAATACGACGTGGCCAACGCACAGTTGCCATTATGTTGTGATGAGGTCTGAGTTAAATGATGAATGTTGGAATGAAAACACGTTTGAAATTTGACCTTCATGAGTCACAATGTGTTAATATATACACTGCTGTAGTGAATGCGGGAGAGCTTGGAGTAGACAGACGATACATGGACGATCGTCAAGCTCGTATCCTCAGAAAAACGAGTCTCGGACAGGAATCGAACCTGTAACCTTCTGATTGCTGATGAGACACTCTAACCATCGAGCTACTGGTTTGATTTATATGTGTACTGCCTATGCGGCAGTCACTACCTATGCGGCAGTCACTATATACTGTATATCAGTAATATTATGCTTGCGTGTGTTAATATAAAGAACCAGTACATCATTGATAACCTTCGCTCTCCATCTGAGTCTCGGTAGCTCAATGGTTAGAGGGTCTCCCCGGCACTATATTTGCATTTTCGCAACTGATGACGGTTTTTGTGACAACTCATTCATTTTTGAACTTGGTGGACATTTAAAACAAGCGTTTTGGTTAATACAGTTCAATTTCTTCTAACTCGAGTTAAAAGACTTTGTCATTTATATGTAATTCTAAAAAAAAGTAGTTCTTCAAAACAACGATGTCATATTTCCTCTCCGTCTCCTCCTCCATGCTTCAATGATTGGTGGTTTATACCGAATTTTATCTGCAAATCTAGCTATTGACTGGCTTATTGACCGTTACTTACCTCAATCTGACCAAAGAAATGATCAACTGACGTAACATTGTACCAAAGGTAGAAGTTCTTAAATTCTTTTGTACCCAACATCTGAAAGGGAAAAAGCAACCGTTTTTTGAAACATATCAAACTTATCCTACAAATCGAGACATAAACTTTAAACATAATCTAAACTAAACTCTCAGCTTTCGAACCACTGTTAGCCGAGTTTAGAGTTATTTGCAGTTCTATATGGCTAGCAAACCTTTACATGATAAGAAACGTACGTATTGACAAGATATGCACTAGTCAATTGAAACTACGGACCCCCAACCCCCGGGACTATATGCGGGGATTTTAACATTTCACGAGTGTTAAAAACCCGGCTTAAAAATACCGTTCAGTTGTTAAAATATCCGGCTACCCCGGGCCTATTAAGATTTAGTTTTCCCTGATTTTCACTAAGTTTTCAATAAGAAAACATTTATAAGTTTAATATTCTTACAACAAACAGAACACAAAAAATGTTAAGGCTTTCTATTTGTTTTGCTCATTTCGTCTTTTAATAACTATTCTTTTAACCAAATGCAGAACCACGGCACGAACCCTTTGGTGGATCTTTCAAACCGACACATCGAATGTGAAACCAACAATAATAGTCTAATTGTAAAAAGCATAACAAAAGTTTGAATTTAGTAGGATTTCCTTTTTCGTTAGCTTTTTCGTCTGAAGCGTCTGATCATGCTAAATCGATTAGTTCCCAGACTCTACGAGTGTTAAATCCCGGATACACCATCCCCGCTTTTTCATGTCATTGGTCAGTGTTAAAATCCCGGCTACCAAAAGATCGATGTTTGTTAAAACCTTGTATTTCTCCGGCAAAATCCTGTTAAAACCACGCATAGTCCTGGGGGTTTCAATTGACTAGTGCAAAACTCGTGATATTTGAAAATGGTGCCAATTTTGGCACAATTTTCAAATATCACTTGTAGTGTAAATCCCCAATTACACTGGCTATATCACATGATTACCTAAACATTTTATATAAAAGATCTCACGCACCTGGACAACAAAATGTTGTTTGTAATAAGGAAGTTGATCTTCAAGAGGCAGTGTCCCTGACCACGTGGTCTCTCCGCGCATTCGCACACGAATTCCCGCCAACCCACCATGGGATATGACGTAGGATGGAGACGAGGAGTGCGTGGGGACAACTATGTTATGAAGAACCTAGAAAAAAACACCGTTTTCAGTGGCGGATCCAGATGGAAATATCGGGTAGTTGCGGGGAAAAAATATTGCGGATTTTTGGAAATTGATTTTCGTTTCTTCGGCCATGTGCTTTTTATCGCCATATTGGATAAGATTATACACTGCGAATGATTTGAGACAAAATCATACAAGTCAGTATAAGCAGGCGAAGTACAGAGGAAGCGGAAGCCATTCCCTCAGTTCTCAGTAATACTAGTCTAAACAGGTGTGTTTAAAGTTCAGAGCCAAACTTTCTTTGTATTTCAATGTTGAATTAGTGTGCAATGACTTCGCGTGTCCCTGCTTTGACGTCATTTCCTGTGAATAGTAAATCAACTTTAGCATGGAAAAAAGGCATGAAGATGAAATTTTCGAACGACAAGATATATTACATTTTTTCTTGGAAGAACCCAAAGATTACGAATATATAAAACCCCCAAACCTCAGATAGACACTTTAAATGGCTCTGTACTTCAGTGTTGTCTCCTGCAAAACTCCCGGATTTCTCCTGAAATTTTTTCTACTGCTGAGTACTCAAACGTGCTGTCAAAACTGCTCTCAAAATACAATGCTCTTTCAGAGACCCAAGTATTCAAAAAATTTCCCCCTAGAGGAAACCCCGTTTCCGCCACAGGTTTTAGCTGATTCATGTCAGAACTTTCCTCATGAGCGAAAATGAAGAGAATTCTTCACTGCTAAGTAAAAATTGGTAAATAGTTCCTGCTAATATTTTGTTCAACATACCTGCAGAGTTGGACTTGTGATCTGAGTTAGTGCAGGATTCTGAAGCAATTGAACTTCGATGTCATGTGACGTGTAATTTGTAACCACGTGGCAGCTGTGCAGGATTACCTGTAACGATGGATTGATATCACTGATCTATGAAAGAGGACTGGATCGAGTAACTCATTGTGCACATCGGCGCTATATTGGTGTCACCAGTATTGCGGTAACTATATTGGTTATAAGTGGACGAGATTACATTCTTGACTTAACCTCGAACTCCATATGGCTATGAAACGAAAATTAAGTTTGTTTTATTTAAATTAGCCTGTGTACAGCCTGAATATACACCTGTAATTCAGTCTGTAAAAACTCGCACGATAGCTTGTCGACACCCCGCTGAGCTACTCAGATATGAGTAGTAGATTTTGATTGTTCAAATCACAACCCTTGACTTATTCCAGTTACAATTGGTTCTCTGGGAATTCTTGTGAGATCAAATAATCCAATCAAATAAACAATTATGAATCATATGAGTATTAAACCACTCAAAATCTACTACTCAGATCTGAGTAGCTCAGCGGGGGGTCGACAAGCTATCATGCCAGTTTTCACAAACTGAATTACAGGTGTATATTCAGGCTGTACACAGGCTAATTTAAATGAACTCCGAAAATTATTAGGAATGGTAATTTAGAGCTCTTTCATATCTCACGTCGTTCTCGAGATATTTAGACTTATGTGATATGCAAATGAAATAACCTATGACGTAAAGAGCTTTACACATTTTTAGGAAATCAAGAAATTAGAAATAGTAAATTAATTTGGCATCACTATTTCGATGTAATAATGTTAGGTGTCACGAAGTGTCGTAATGTGCAAAGTTTCAAGTGATTTCGTAGAATAATCTCAAAGATATACTTATTTCGTTTGCATATCACAAGAAAAAATTTAAATATAAAATTTAAATATCAAAAAACTAAAATTTAAAAAAATTTAGATATCTCAAGAACGACGTGAGATATGAAAGAGCTTTAAATTACCATTCCTAATCATTTTAGGAGTTCATTAAATAAGACAAACTTAATTATCGTTTCATTTACTTGCCGCTTACTATCACTTACTTGCCGCTGTAGACCAGATTTCTTCTTCACTTCGATCACAAGTGTGGCTGTATGTAGACCAAAATGCACCACGCGGTTCACCACTCCAGGACTATCGATTCCAAACGGCTCGCACCACCGACACTCTCCCTCAGTTCCCACACAGAGGTGCAAATCCTGGCGTCCAAGGTTGTTCCGTGAACGCCAACTATAAAATGCCATCTCTTTACTGCAGAGGACAATACTTTCATCTGTAGCAAACTGAGATAAAAATTTATTATATATATATTTTGAATTGATATATTTTGAAATACTTAACAGAGAGATTTATGCTATATACCATTAGAAAGCCACTGAAATCGTAATTGTGGTGCACGTTTGTAGCTATCATGGAACAATTTAAAAATTTGAAAGTGTGTTATGTTTTAAATGTTTAGAATTTTTGTATATTGCTCAGAAATCTTTTGACAAATTATTGAAATACTTAACGGAGAGAGAGTTGTACTATATACCATTGGAAAGCCCTTGAACAACCACAATTGTGGTGTAAATATGAAGTAGGAAAAATTTATAATTTTTAAAAGATATAATTTTGACACATAATTTGATGAAGTTGGAATTAAATCCATGAAGTTCAAAATATATGTACCATTTGTGCTTTACAATACTGCAGAATAGTAAGGGTTAGTACAAATTTTGAAATTGCATGTACAGTATGTTTATTATTTTATTAAAATTATAAATACTATGCTTGATAATTAGCCTATATATACAGTACTGGTTAGGTAGTTTAGGGTGCAAAAACATGCATTCTATAGCTGTGTTTATATGACCTGAGCCTGGCCTACAATTGTGTAGTATAAACAAGCATTACTGTATACTGGTCAGTATTAATATATACAGTACACTGTTGTAGTGAATAAGAGAGAGCTCGGAGTAGACAGACGATACATGGACGATTGTCAAGCTCGTATCACCAGATGGAGTCCTCTGAGTCCATCTGAGTCTCGGTAGCTCAATGGTTAGAGCGTCTCATCTGAAATCAGGTTACAGGTTCGATTCCTGTCCGTGACTCACAGACATTTTTTGGAGGGGCTTATAAACGGGATTCACAAACATTTTTCCGGGGGTCTTATAAGCGGGATTCGATGGTACTTCATACAGTAGACATAGAAGTCTATCATCCTCACCTGTCCAAATCTGACGGATACATTGGTATTGTTGCATACAATGAAGTGACTTAGAACTACATCATGGACGCCTTGCCACGCCATCAGTCCCGTTGCCATGGTATGAATCCTGCTTTGGCTGGCGTCCAACACAACGTCGCCACAATTGAAATCAAGATCAAGTCTCGGTGTGGTTTTTTCGCGTTTGTTATCTGACATCTAAAGTCACGGAAAAACGAAAGGGGATATTTGAATGAATGAAGACTACATTTAAACAGAGATAGAGAAAGGATATTACATGACGTATATCATATGAATTTTGTCTTCAAGTGTTGGTAAATATTTACTCCAGTCAAAATACAAATGTAGTTCATATGAAAGATCTTACTGACTTTAGTTTATTTCCAAAGTTTTAGCATTCAAATAATTTAAGTTAAGTATAGATATGGCTAGTTGAAGTTGGAGAGTTTGTCCAATTTCGAAGACATATTTGTTTCTTAAATATGACGTGACTGAGGGATTCTATCTCGTATTATGCCTAAGAAGCTCCTCTACTTTCCTGCATGAGGAACTAAGATGGATTTCGATTAAGAGAATATAGTCGCGCGAACGACTTTTTGCTATTGTTTTAAGAGCGCTCGTGTGCAACCAAGTAGAAAATCATTCAATTTGTACAATAGAAAATCATCCGCGAGACTATATTTGCTTAATCGAAATCCACCTTAAATAGTAAACTATTTCGACTAGTTTTCGTCCAAAGAGCATTCAAAACAGCTATCACTATGTGATCGCCATCAAAACAACTCCACTGCCGATAAAGAATCACTCAATGATGTCATATTTTCAAAACCAATACGGCGTCAAAATCCTCAAATTTTCAACTTCAACAAACCATACTGTATCTTCTTAAATAAATTGATAGGAATGTTGAAACTTTGGAAATAAACTAAAGTCAGTAAGATCTTTCATATGAATCCCATTTGTATTTTGGCTGGAGTATCCCTTTAAATTAGAAGCGAGTTTCACGGTTTACTATACCTGTGTTTTTACGTCTTTTACCATCGCCAATGATACATCAAAAGGACTAAGTAGTGAGCTCCATCTCAAGTCACGATAGTCCAACACATCAGCATGTACGTTACTCCACAAGAGGAAGGAAAGCTGGGTTATCTCCGTAGTCCACTTTTTGAACATTACAGTTGTTCCTTCTGCTGTAAGACGAAGGAACTCTTGTTCCTTGGGTGTCTGCTCTTGCAGGCAAAAGCCTTTAAACTTTTGAGAGATGGCTAGAAATAGAAAGCGATGATCGCGAATATCCAGAAGGCTGCAACGCCTCTTTCTCTCTCTCGCTTGTTACTTCCATCCCTTCATTCGGTCTCCTTGCCTCCCTCCTACTCTTCTTCCCTTATTCTTTCTTTCCCTCCCTCCTTCCTTCGCTCCTTACCTCCTTCCTTCCTTCCTTCCTCCCTCCCTCCCTCCCTCCCTCCCTCCCTCCCTCCCTCCCTCCCTCCCTTCCTTCCTTCCTTCCTTCCTCCCTCCCTCTTTCCCTTCCTCCCTCTTTCCCTCCCTCCCTCCCTCTTTCCCTCCCTCCCTCTTTCCCTCCCTCCTCCCTCCCTCCTTCCCTCCCTCCCTCTCTCCTTGCCTCCCTCCCTCCCTCCATTGCCTCTCCTTGCCTCCCTGCCTCCCTCCCTCCCTGCCTGCCTGCCTCCCTCCCTCCCTCCCTCCCTCCCTCCCTCCCTCCCTCCCTCCCTCCCTCCCTCCCTGCCTCCCTCCCTGCCTCCTTCCTTCCTTCCCTCCCTCTCTCCCTCTCTCCCTCCCTCCCTCCATCCCTCCCTCCCTCCCTGCCTCTCCTTGCCTCCCTCCCTCCCTCCATTGCCTCTCCTTGCCTCCCTGCCTCCCTCCCTCCATTGCCTCTCCTTGCCTCCCTGCCTGCCTGCCTCCCTCCCTCCTTCCTTCCTTCCTCTTTCCGTCCTTCCCTCCCTCCCTCCCTCCCTCCTTCCTTCCTTCTTGTCCTTACCATCGTCATTTACTCCTACCCTTATTCCTTCTTTCCTCATTCCCTTATTTCTCTCCCTTCCCCCCCCCCCCTTTCCTCCTTCCCCATCCCTCCCTTTTTATATATAAAACACGTCCCCTTGTCCTTACCATCTTCGATGTTCTCCAGATGATTAAATACAGTCAATTGAAAGATGTTGATGTTGCCTGCAACAGACAGCGTTGGAACAAAGTGCGAACAAAAGATTGAATCAACTTTCATGCAAACAGCCAAAGACGTTGCTAATATTGGAGAAGAAGTGTGAGAGTGCTCAGAGACTATGCTTGATGCTCCATCGTCACTAAAAAAGACAAAATTAATACGATTCACGTATTCCTAATGACAACTGGGAATACTTATCCATCTTCTCCCTAAAGGACTTCTGACCTGAAAAACACATCGTACAAAACGTCGTCCAATAATATACGCAAGTACTCTTAAGTATTTTTCGACACATTGAAGTTCTCTTATTTCTCCTTTTCATATTATATCCAGGTCTTTTGAGAACTTAGCAGCTTCCATATCAACTATCCAGATGGTTTTAGCTTCTATGCGAGTATTAAATTCGGGCGTCTATGGATATTATTAATTATAATTATAATTATATATATAATTATAATTATAATTATAATTAATAATAATAGCATAAATATAATTATAATTATAATAATTATTATAATAATTATTATAATTATAATTATATATATAATTATAATTATAATTAATAATAGCATAAGTATAATTATAATAATTATTATATTTAGTTAATTATAATTATAATTATAATTATAATAATTATTATAATTATACTTATACTATTATTATTATTATGTTTTAACACAGTACCTCGATGCCTCGCTATCATCCACTGCAACTGAAATATTAGCGATCACTTGCCATTCTGAAGCCGCTATTATGTCGGATAGCGGACTCGACATGGGATCACGTAGGTCAACATCAGTGGAAGAGTTCTCAGAAATATAGAACGTTGAGTGTTCGACGTAGGACTTTTGAAGGTTGTCCCAATAACGCAATATACATGGCAGCTAAACAAAAATGTAGCATTAGAAAAAAATAGATAAACTCCATAGCCAAGAGACTTAAGTCACCAATTGTTTAACATAATTTCAGAGTTGAACAACAGTTTCCCGTTTTTGAACAAGAGAAAGGGATGTTTTACTCCATTGCTGGGTCACATAGTTTAGTTTAGTTCAGTTGATTCGTCAGGAGAAGGTAAACAAGACTAATGTACCAATTGCTATACAGTACTGCTCAGAAGTAACCTAACGCTGCGTTCTCGTCCAGAACGCGTTCCCTTCGCGTTCCAGAACGCGTTCCGAACGCGTACCGGAACGCGTTCCGGAGCCGTTCCGGAACGCGTTCCTGAACGCGTTCGATTGAGATGGAAATTTTGTCGGAAGCTATTACCGAGTTCGGAAAACTCCGAGTGATTAACCAATGTAACAAATCACATTTATACGAAGAATGTATGAACTTGAGACTTGTGGCTTGGATCAATCAATGATGAGAGTGAATGAGAGTTGAGCATAAGTAATAACTGAGTCAGTAGTTCAGACACAGGCTTAATATAAATTTTACTCCGTGTTTGATTATCACGCGGCGCCATATATTTTTTAAAAACATCAGGGTTGTGGACGGATGCTTGGTACCTTTTTATATGAACGCTCTGTGTTTACTAAAAAAACACTCATCAAATCTTTATTTTATTCATCTGTGAATTAAAACGACCGCTATAAAAATTCGTGACAGCCATGCTTCGCATGCATGCACATTGTAATGTGTGCAATGACATGTCGTTTCGCTACAACCAGAAGTCGTTTTGCTACAGTATGTAACACAAAGTCGTTTCGCTTCCAGCGTAACAACTGTATGTGTCGACTTACCAACAAACGATTTCGTTTTAATGGTTTATTGGTAAGTCGTTTCCTACATCTATACGTTTGTTTCGTTTTGGTTTCATGTCAGTTGGAAATTATTCTGAATTTTGATCTTGAAATATGCTCTGATAAATATGTAATCAATCTCGTACCCAGAGCCTGCGTTCCTTTATGATTGTCGATGGCGAATTTATATTTAAAGATTATGAGCTCGAGATTTCTATCATGATGTGATAAATGACGATGGCGAAGGCAGAGTCATCTATCATCTCATAGAAATTGAGAGCGAATAGACTATTGGCAAGCGCGGGGTAAAGTTTATAATGGGCACGCGGCAACATCTTTATGAATCATCACTTATTGTTTTCACTCAACTGCCATGATTTTTAGTAACGAAATACTGACGTTTCGAGCGGACGTTTTACTCTGATGAAGGGCTCCGCTCGAAACCTCAGTATTTCGTCACTAAAAATCTTGATACCCTTTACCACCTTTTCACTTTGCTATATATCCAAAACCCTGTCTACGCGCACTCTACTTTTTAACTTTATACTATCGTGATATCGTCGGCCGGGTATTTCATGTTCGAAGGTCGTTTTTGATTGACATGTTTACATGCTCATGTTCGGACGAAGCAAAACATAATCCGTAGATATAAATTCATATTAGACTCGCGTATACGATAGTGTAGCGAAACGACTTAAGGTTGTAGCGAACTAAACTACTCGTATCACAAGCTGCGGCGGTCAGCAATGCGCAAGAGCTCGTGAACCAAGACGTTTTGTCCATAATTTGTTTCGCCTGGATAACCGGCGATCTATATTATAATATCTATATATAACCGGCGAGTCATATTCGTCTATAAATTTGATATGTTCTTCTGTCACTTTTGGCCTTCGACCACTGCGAGGAGCATCGTTCAATTGACCACTCATTCGATATCGCAAAAGAAAAAGACAGATTGCTGATCTTGAGATTTTAATTCCTTCCTCGATTAGAGTATCTTTTATTTTTGGAATCTTTACTCCAGCAGATCTCAAATAAATTACTCTTTTTCTTGCATATAATGAAAGCTTTCTCATCGTAAAATATCTCTTATATTCAGTAAATATGGCGGAGCGACGACATGAAACAAGATGACGCTACGAATCGGAAAGTGACGACAATTTCCGGATATGGCCGAACTGATCACGACATGTATAGCCTGAAAACCGGAACGCGTTCCGAACGCAATTTGGAACGCGTTCGGAACGCGTTCTGGAACGCGTTCGGAACGCGTTCTGGAACGCATCCGGAACGCGTTCTGGAACGCGTTCGGAACGCGTTCGGAACGCGTTTTTGGTTAGGTTATTTCTGAGCAGTACTGTACCTTCCCTAATGGCACTCCGTCGAGATGACGTCAGTACCCTTATTTGTCCGCATTTACCCAAAATTATTGCGGCCATAACAAAAGAAAATAGCTCATTTGCAATAATTTGTGAGTCAAATTTGGTTTGTTTGTCCGTATTTTAAGCTATTAACAGCAGCCCGCTACGCTATTACAAATAACACATAAAATACATCACGAAAATATGCCTAAATAGATACATAAAGAAATTAAAATAAAACATTATGGCAGCTCGTACATAGGAATTTTGTCAAAATAAAATGAAATAATAGCCTTTTTTAATTGATTAAAGCTCGAACTTTAGTTTAAAATCCCTGAGTAAATTGTTTCATAGGGCTACTGGGAAAAAATGAAAACTTGAAATAATTCTGACTGTGTTGAGAAATTATACGATAATCTTTTGAGTCAGATAATATATTTTACTTATTAAATCACTAAAGAACTTAACTCTAAAGAACTTAACTTATTATCAGCCGAAAATGTCATCTTCATGGAGTTTTCTCGGTCAAATTACCGGATGTGATGTCACATGAGGCATCCAAAACCAGTTTTCTTATGTTACTTGCCACAAAATGCCTCTTGTGACATCACATCCGATAACTTTGACAGCGAAAAACTCCATGAAGATGAAATTTTCGGCTGACAAGATATATTATGATTTTGCTCACGAAGACCCAAATATTACGAAATATAAAATCCCCAAACATGAGATAGACACTTTAATCTTTTGTAGGAGTGTGTTTTCTTTTGTAATATTAATTTCTTTCGCACAAAACGACTGCTCGCAGCCATTTGGAAAGTTTAGTTCAAACGACGGAGCTAACAGTAACCGCGCTATGCGATAACTATTCTATCAGAATCACTGCCTCTTGACCAATAAGTGCATGTTCAAGCCTCCTCGGCAGGCAACTCTGTGGCTTCCAAGGCCTCTGTTCCCTCTCCCCATGCTCTTGTTAATTTCTCTGGCTCGACAAAAACATTGCTGACATTGCTGGCACAGCCTTGAAAGCTATTTGTCTCGGAAAAAACATTGCCCACAAAACTAAGAAGTCGCAGATTTGCCTGCGCAGGACTGAGACTATGTATGTTCTGGCGGAGATAAGACCCTGGGTACGAGACTATGTATGTTCAAGTGTTTTTCCTCGTAACCTACCAAACGATCCTCCTCCATTACAACAGGGCTTGGATAACTAGCGAAGGTCGTGAAGGGGACTGGGGTGATATGTACGGCCGAAAGGGCTCTTGGTTCAGGATAACGCCACGACATAGTAGGAAGTCCGTCGTCTGTGAAAACAATCTCATAAAGACCGGGACGAGAGCCAGTAACTATACAGAAAATAAGCGAATGAAAACAATTAATACCACAAGACGATAACTCCACTTTAAAAAAATTGTATTGACTGCTTTGAAGTATAAATAACTACTTGTTATATACATTAATAATACATTTTAAAAGTTTAACAGAACACCCGCTAGGCGTTAACTTGGGCTAACTCATTAACTTGCGCTTAGTTGTGTCCTGTAAAATACAAAATTGAATAGACACAAATCAATGTTCTTTTTTGAAATTCCGCGATTTGCAACCCAAGGTAAATATTCAAGCATTGTAAGCATTATGAGCGTGTTTATGATCAATATACTTGTCAGCCACATTCCTTATGAATCTTATCACAAATTTACTATATTTCTTTGGATAGTTTGAGCGAACACTCGAGCAATAGCGACCAAAGAAGATGGTGCATGGAGATTGAGCACAACACGTGGTTTCGCAAAGCCTATCGATGCAATAATTGCAATTTGTCGACCCGAAAAATAAAACAGAAACGCTGCCGAAACCAAGAGTCGGCTACCACAGGTAGCAGTCATGTGCTGGCAAGCCTTGTATTTCTTACTGTTGCGTTATCGATCATGGAGTCATTGCTTAGTTGTGGTTGCAATAGCGATTACAAAAATAACACTGAAAAGCTTAATACACAAGCTCACAAGTTATTTGGCAGAAGTACCTCAATGGACCTTAAGTAACATATTTCACCTCTCCGTACCTGCAGACGTAATGTACTGGAATGGTCCTGTTCTTAGGTCATCGTACGACTTATGGACAACTGGTGGACTAGGATCTACTGTTTGAAAAGCGTTCACGTCACCATCTGCTAGATGTTCCGGAAGATTTCTGTGAATAAATTCCAAGAATTTGTCGCTGAACGAGTTGATACATTTGATGTGCTCTTGGCCCAAGTTGACTTGAAGTAAACCAGAGTCCAACCACACGAAGGTTTCTGCCACGGTAGACCCACTAAAGAAGGTGAATTGATGTGAATTGAGATGCAAATAGATAATGTTCTTCCTTCTTTGACAATCACAAAAAAAAACTATTATTACAAGAATTTTATGTTAATTTTATTTTAAGTTAGATCTATTCCCTTACCTCAACTTGCCTTCAAAACTCGTCGGAAATACCTGGAAGATTTCGACATCTACCGACGCATCGTATGGCAGAAGTAACGAACGCAGGGTGTTGTCAAGACTTGTGGAGAATGTGAGAGCACACAAATTTAGGTTTGCAGCGCTACGTTGAGAAGAATCTAAGGTTTAGAAGAACATCATAAATACGAGAAATCTCGACAAAAATGGGTTAAATTAACCCTTCAGCAGCACAATTAGTGAAAACAAGATAGATTACTTAAACGTAAAAATGAATTGTATTACCTTCATCTTCAACCTTAAAACTAACTCCAAGGTTTAACGAAGAGAAGGAGGACTTCACCAAAGGTGTTGAATCATGGCTGTCACCAGCGATCAAAGTTACAGCTACGTAGTTTGTGGATAACGCCATCGATCGAACGCCATTGCCGAGTTGTGAAGGGGGGTCAGCTCGGCTTTTTGGTTCAGGCCAGAGGTCTTTGGTAAAGGAGATCAATCTCTTTAACAGATCGAGATCGACATAAATCCACATCGGTCGTCCAAAGTCTAACTTCAGATCAGCTAAAAACAAAGATAAAAAACCTAGTTGTTCTTTATTTAACTGCTGCTCCCATATATGTGTATATGCTGTGCTGTGCTGTGCTGTGCAGTGCAGTGCAGTGCAGT
The DNA here is from genome assembly GCA_035772405.1 of Chrysogorgia sp. JL179-B06. Lineage (NCBI taxonomy): Eukaryota > Metazoa > Cnidaria > Anthozoa > Scleralcyonacea > Chrysogorgiidae > Chrysogorgia > Chrysogorgia sp. JL179-B06. The sequence goes on from JAYKKM010000242.1 coordinate 72,761, forward strand.
GCAGTGCAGTGCAGTGCAGTGCAGTGCAGTGCAGTGCAGTGCAGTGCAGTGCAGTGCAGTGCAGTGCAGTGCAGTGCAGTGCAGTGCAGTGCAGTGCAGTGCAGTGCTGTGCTGTGTATTACTTTACCGAACTCTATTCTAGACGCTACCTGGTGAGGTTGGGTAAATCTTGCATTTGAAGTTTACAAAAAACGGAGGCAGCTCTGTGCGTTTATCCGGACTTCCGTCTCCAGTTCGAAACCACACCACGCAAAAATCTTCCGAAGCAGGAATGACTTGAGCTTCATCTTTAAAAAATCAACAAACAATATCAAAATGCTACGCTTTTCGATCGAGCACGCGGAGATTGGATGCAAAGCTTACGAAAATTCCACATGACTTCACACATGTGATCACATGCGACTCCACATGTGAAAGTCTAACATGTAAAAAACGTTCACATTTGATCACATGTGATTATATCCCATCATGAGATCACATGTGATTTTGAAACATGTGATCACATATGAATATTTCACATGTGATTATTTCACATGTGATAAATTCACATGTATTGACTGATTCAAATCAGAATTAAGCAAAATTGCCATGTATATTATCAACAATTATACCATGAGCTTGAGTCGTATGGGGCGCTGAGTTGGCTATGAGCACGTATTACGACGAGAGCGAATGGTATAATCGTTTAATAATAGACACTTGTGGTAGTTTTAGGTATTTTTGTGTTGGTGTCAGTGTTGGTGTATGTGCTAGTGTTGGTGCTAGTGTTGGTGCTAGTATTGGTGTTGTTGGTGCTGGTGTTGTTGGTGGTGGTGGTGTCTGTGTTGGTGTATTGTTTATTGTTGGTATTTGTGTTAGTGGTCAGGTGTTGGTGTTGTTATTAGCGTTAGTGTGTCGGTGTTAGTGTAGGTGTTGGTGCAGGTGTTAGTATTGGTGCTGGTGTTGGTGCTAGCGTCTATATTATAATTACCGATATAACCTTTACTTTTTACTTCTATTTTTAGTGCAACAAACCTGTATTCCTTGACTTTGTTTCACCTTTAGCAAGATTCACATCAAAACACGAGATCTGCACAGTTTGCGACTCTGCAAGGCTGGCACAAGTAAACGCCGGTTGAATAAACGATGCACGAACAACAGGAACAAGATATTCCCTGTTATTTTCTCTCATTTCCTTGTCGTAAACACAGACAGACAGAGCCCCGGCCGTGAAAAAGCACTCAACAGGCTGGGCACTAGGTGTGTTAGGCAAGTCACGTGATTTCGCCACGTGTCTGTGCGCTTCCGGCTTGAAGGAAGATTCGCTGCCGACGCCACTATCAATCTTTTCGTCAGACAGGGGTGCTCCTGAGCGGTGAGATCTAGTGGAAGCTGGGTTATCATGTTGGTTCTTGGATGTTTTAAGACCATCAGCTATGCTGCCGTCATGAGGTAGACCACTGTTGGTGATGTTTTCTGTCAGGATAGAGTACACGAGCTGAATCTGCAAAGATAATGAAAATATTCTATTTAAGGTATAGGGACATGTGTTAATATATTCACTGCTGTAGTGAACAGACGACGCATGGACGATCGTCAAGCTCATATTCTCAGAAAACTATTTTGAGTCCCGGACAGGAATCGAACCTGTAACCTTCTGATTGCTGGTGAGACGCTCTAACTATTGAGCTACCGAGACTCAGATGGAGAGCAAAGGTTACAATGCTGTACTGGTTCGATTGATATATGTACTGCCTATGCGGCAGTCACTATATATTGCAGTAATGTTTGGATGTGTTAATATATAAACTACAAGCTCTCCCACATTCACTACAGTAGTGTGTATATATCAACACATCCAAGCAGGACTGATATATAGTGACTGCCGTATAGACTCAATAATTGCAATTTCACCAGCAATCAGAAAGTTACAGGTTCGTTTCCTGTCCGGGACTCAGAATAATTTTTCTGAGGGACATAATAATATATGTTATTGACGGAGTGTGAGGTCCGGATTGAAGGGTATTGGTCAAGTTCTTTTTTGCTTGTATTTACCGAGCCGACGAGACGTTAGCATGCATTTATTAGATTCCGTATGTTGTGTAGTTTTCAAAGTAAAGATGAACAGATTTCATATCACTTGCACTTTACTTCACGGTGTTCAGACTTTGTTGTTCGTTTACAAAGTTTTCAATTTCTATCCGACTGTTTCAATCCTATCTGACCTTTTCGTTGTTTCTGCGTGTACCTTCGAATTCGTCAAAGTCTGAATACCAGAATTCGCTTTCTGAATGTGTTTTTTTGTCACTCAAAAATAACAATGCGTAAACAAGCTGCTATTAAAAATATGTTTTGAATTTTCGAAGAGCTTTGTCGCGGTCGTTTTGTGTCTTCGATCACTCATCCAAATCATCTCACGGATTTGGATAAGCGGGAAACGATGACTAGATAAGCAGTAACACAGCCGTTTAGTTCTTCGCAATATTTGGCATTTCACTCGATCAAACTACATGTTGAAAGGATTCATGGTGAAGGAAAACCCCGAGTGTTGGAATACATACACTCTAAGACCAAACCGGGACCAGTTGCGAAAAATGCAACTTCAAGGCCCCCCCCCCCCCCGGCTGGAACCGAACCCCGACCACTGAGCCACGGAAACCGCCGCCGAGAGCCCAGCCACGAGTTCTGTATATATGGTGGTGGCAATGCAGGGACAAGACTCCGGGTATATTATAGGCAATATTTGGCATTTCACTCGATCAAACTACATGTTGAAAGGATGGGTTCTTTCAAACACAATTTTCGTTTCAGTGTTAACTTTGACTGACACAACAGAAACTCACTTGGCTTTTGCTCAGGAAACATTCCAGGTCTGTAGAAACATTGAGTTCAAGTGACAAGCCAAAGATAGGTTTTTGCCAGCGGGAGGACTTGTTGGAGATGTACAGGGATATTGGAAGAGCGACCACAGCTTTGATGTCGAACTCAGATATCACAGGAATGATTAAGGTGCTGGTGCGACCTTGACTAAGAATGTAGATAAGTATAACTTGTTTTATTATGTATCTCGATTGAAAGGAATGGAAAGGAAGGAAAGGAAGGAAAGGAAAGGAAGGAAAGAAGTGGAAAGGGAAGGAAATAAATGGAATGGAAAGGAAAGAGAAGGAAAGGAAAGAATGGAAAGGTAAGGAAGGTAAAATAATTAAAGGAAAGGAAGGAAAATATTCTACTTACGCACTATAAGTGTTCCATTCTAAAGCTGGATTCTGCTCGAGTAAATCCCTCTCTATCTGTGCGGTATCCTTCCTAGGTAACGTTCTACACAGTTCGTCCCAACAGCCCGACCAAACTCGAAGACCTTTCGCTTCCACCTGATACTGAACGTCACCGATACTCCCTCCTTCTTTGGTCCCACGGCAGCCTTGCGTAAAACATCGTAATGCTTTACTCAACTTCTTATCAACGACAAGCCGAGAAATGGGATTATCTGGATACGAGGTGACCAGAAGCGAAGAACCTTGTACGGTAAACAAATCCGCCATTTCACGACGTTCTTCGTTCTCCAAACTTCCTTTGTTCTTAATCAAGTCTATTCGGCTAGGAACCACAAGCCGAAAACCTCTCAACTTAATGCTGACTTCAGGTAGGTTGGTCACGGATTGCAGCACGTCCTCACCAAAGTCAAGCGATGGTACCCCCTTCAGTTCTTTCCGTTCCGCTGTCGGTAGCTGGAACATGGCGAATCTTTGGAATAAGGTGGTCATTGTGTACAACATGGGACACCAGAGGATAATGTCAAATGGCTGGATGGTTACGTGTACTTTCTGGTGATACAAAAAGGAGTTTACGAAGAGTTCATCGTGCTCGCTAATTTCTTTAGATAATTTCGAGGTTGAGAAGTTAACGGAGGATCCAGAGTACTCGATATAGAGGAAGCCATGTGGTCCTAAATCCGAGCTGACATTCCCGTTCTCAGTGGTATGCATTTTTGAAAGAGAACTAGACAGAGAATCTCGTCGAGAGAAAAGAGTGCCTCCACCAGGTCCCTTGATCCATTGTCCAGAAGGCCTACACGTTGAAATCACGTTAGTAGATTGATATTTTTTATATACTTTGCTTATATAAACTCGATTTATTTATCTTTGGTGTACAGTAAAAACCCGCGAGTAAGAACCTGCGTTTTCCCAAGTTAACCTAAACAGGTTCTTATATAAATGGTACTTAGCACAAATTGAGGCTATTTAGGTTCTTAAATAGGTTCTTACTTTCTAAAGAAAAAAATACATTGTAGCTAATAGAATTTAGTGGTATTCAGCCTGTATTCCTTATAATATAACATCTGCATACCATGTAAGTATTTATAAAGAAATTCATGAAAAAAACAGATATTATATATAGATATACAGAAAAATAACATATGCTGATGTGTAGCCATGGAGATACTGTATAAACAATATATATAATACAGTTTACAGTTACAGTATTTATGTGTAATTACAACAATAACAATTCCATTTGATTTTCAACATTGGCATTTACATTGTATTAAATTGGAGTAATAAGGCACCTGTGTCTCCAAAAATGTTGATCTGTATCTTATTCACCCAAGTGTACACATCTTTTTATATAGATTTTAGAAAATAAGAACCTGTTTCAAATTTTAGGCTGAACAGGTTCTTGTATAGAGGGGGTATAACTGGCAAATTTTAGCCTAACAGGTTCTTAAAAACTAGGTTCCTACTCGCGGGTTTTTACTGTATACTAAATAGTGTATAGAAAATGTTATTTCTCGAGTACAGAGCAGTTACTGTAAAACTATTAACATTTCTAAACATTATACTTGAAGGCCTTTTTTTAAACTAATTAATTTTTTGGGGTATATTTTCCCTTAAGTCCCAACCCTTACATCCCTAAGTCTCCCAACACCTTAAGTGCCAACCTTTTCATCCCAACCCTTTCATCCCTTATCACTCTTAGGTGAATGGAATACCCCAACAGGCTAGAAGCCCAATTGATAGGGGTTCCGAGGGCCTACGATTTAAGGTCGTTATCCGAGAAGAGCCGAAATTCTTACCATTTGCTGGTATTATTACAAAGGCAGCACTTTCTCCTCAATTATTTTTAAGACCCTGAGTGGAGATGAGGTCCGACCCAGGATTTGAACCTGTGTCTCCCAACTAATAGACATGTGTGGTAACCACTAGACCACCTACAGAACATATACTTCCCCACATCAGTCACGTACAACAGCCCACCTACCCAATTTGGCAGTGCGTGACACCAAGATTTCCAACTTTACACTGTGCCTTGAAATTTCCATTCTGATAATCAAACGAAGCAGATAGATCCTCCAGTTCTGTTGTTATACGCAAATCAGAGCCGTCCACAGCGCTGCTGCCGAAAACATGAAGAGAAAGCTTCGGTAATGTCCACTGAACCCACAAGGAAATACGGACAAGCAACGGGGACACCTAAGAACACACAAAGAGAAAACATAAAGAATATATTGAATGTTCTGTTACGCTATGCAGGCTTCTGTAAAGCAATGGACGATACGAAATCTAACCACCGCCATTAGGTTAGGAAGGACCTAACTTTCCTACGACGTTCGAGCGATTTCGGCACGTTACTGTACACAAACCTTCGATGACTCTGGAGGCGGGAAAACAGGCTTCGGAGTACTTTCGGAAGATATCGATTCATCTTCGACGAGATCAAATCCTGAAGATGAGGTGATGGAAGCAGTACGTCTGGCATGGCGCCCGGCGCCGGGTAGTGGTCCCGTCAATGACCTGGTACCGAATGACGAGTCGCTTTCTCGAAATGAGAGGTCAGTGTTTGCAGTGGAGGTCAGTTGGACAGCGGTAGAGTAAAGTTGGAACAGAAGATCTACCTAAAAATGGAAACAAAAACCTGTTAGATTTATTGATAGCTGCCATCTGCAAAAAATGTTGTGCTGTCAACTGTGAACAATGTCATGTTGCCAACTGCGAACAATGCTGTGCTGCCAACTGTGAACAATGTTGTGCTGCCAACTGTGAACAATGTTGTGCTGCCAACTGTGAACAATGTTGTGCTGCCAACTGTGAACAATGTTGTGCTGCCAACTGTGAACAATGTTGTGCTGCCAACTGTGAACAATGTTGTGCTGCCAACTGTGAACAATGTTGTGCTGCTAACTGCGAACAATGCTGTGCTGCCAACTGTGAACAATGTTGTGTTGCCAACTGTGAACAATGTTGTGCTGCCAACTGTGAACCATGTTGTGCTGCCAACTGTGAACAATGTTGTGCTGCCAACTGTGAACAATGTTGTGCTGCCAACTGTGAACAATGTTGTGCTGCCAACTGTGAACAATGTTGTGCTGCTAACTGCGAACAATGCTGTGCTGCCAACTGTGAACAATGTTGTGCTGCCAACTGTGAACCATGTTGTGCTGCCAACTGTGAACAATGTTGTGCTGCCAACTATGAACAATGTTGTGCTGTGTCGAGTTACCTGTTTCTTGGAGCAATTGATGACCAAAGGATCGAAATCTGTGTGAACAACAAAGTCAAGCCTAGCATGTTGCTTGTCGCCATCACTTGTGGCCACCTCAGACCGCGATGTACTAGCAGAGGCCAACATCGCTCTGCAACACATTGGATTGAGAACGAAGTACACCTCAGGATTTCGAAACGAAGTATCCCCTTTCCACACCGTAAACACGGATGCATTATCAGCGGTCAACACCCACGGTAATGTCTCGGCTTGTTCTCGAGGTGGGAGCGTCAGCGGATGACGAAGGATGTCCTGAAAGACCACGAGGTCCTGGTGATTAGAGCTGCGTATTTTCAACGCGGGAAGAGCGACTACCAATCCTGAAGGATCCTCAATGGCGGAGTTCGGTTGATGTAGCTGATGAATAAAGTTTCGTAGGATATCGTATTCACTTGAAGCTGGAGAAACATCTGGTTAAAAAAGTCAAAAAGTTAGAGGTTTGCAATACTCGGATAATACTGGGATCTGAGATCGATCTCGAAAAGATGCTTTTTTCAACCAGCTTGGAGTAGACAGACGATACATGGACGATCTTCAAGCTCAAATCCTCAGAAAATCTTTCTGGGAGGTATAAAATGTTTCTCAGTTCCGGTAGTACTACATCAATTGAACCAGTACATCATTGTAACCTTCGCTCTCCATCTGAGTCTCGTTAACTCAATGGTTAGAGCGTCTCACTGGCAATCAGAAGGTTACAGGTTCAATTCCTGTCCGAGACTCAGAAATATTTTCTGAGGATACGAGCTTGACGATCATCCATGTATCGTTTGATTTCGCCATCTCGCGCCGGCTTAATAAAGTTGTAGTTAAACCATAACTGTTTTGGTCGAAACGACGAATATTTATGGTCAGTTCGACCAATAAATATTGTTTTTTTTAAAAAAAACGATAATTTTAACCAAAATAATTCTGGTTAAAACAACCGTTTTAAACCGTGGTTCTCTCAGATCCATCCAGGTGAATTTTGTTGTTTTAACTAATCAGTTTTTACAGGGTGAGCACAAGTATTATGTAAAATCTAGTAGCCGTGAGTATGACTTTATCACATTATCCAGAACGATGTAGGTGCCTTAGGAGGTCTAACGTTTCGTTAGAGAGAGAAACGTAAAATCAAAGTTACGTTTCAGTCAAGTTTTTCGTTTACGTTAAGGTACCCCTGAAATCAAATTTTTGGTCTTCTGTATTTTTAAATATTCATAAAGATCATGTCCTTATTTCACTTGCCAAATTTCGAGTCATTACGATCATGGAAAGTTAGCTTTTTCGATTGTTTTTATACAAGATTATCGACCGCCATTAATCAAGCATGTTCCGCAAATGACGTTTTATTCTGGCCTCGTTATACAAAGCAAATATTTGTAATTCTTTGGAATTACAGACACAGGCGAATTTCAATGAATACAAAAGAATATTTAATTTGGGTGCCATTATGAAAGAGGTCAATCAAGTGTAAACTCAAGCTGGTAAAGGAGGTTATACCATTGAGTGGAACACTCAAATTCTTCCAGAACGACGCAAGTAGTATTGAAATAGGCATTATCCGTTACTCTTCAAGTTCACAAGGGTTTACACAACCAAGTTGCCACTTGTCATAATCTGTTGTTGTCGAATAACCCCTCTGTAAGATAACATTTTGTACACAAAGATGTAGAATAACGTTCTTTCACGTTTATTCAAACCACTAGAATCATGCAGATATTTTTAGCACACACTAATTCGGCAGTAGGCCAACTTTCATAGTATTTGATTTGTAGTGGTATGGTCTTACTTGTAGTTAAATCAGCATTAGTTTAGAGGAGACACTTTAGTCGGGAATGAGTTGAAGCTATAGAACACTATATTTTAGACTGACAGTTTATACACTTACCGTACGGAAGATGACGTGATGGGGCAAGAAAAACAAAACTTTCCACATCAACCTAGAAAGAAAAGGTCGTCTAGTTGTTACCCGAGTGCGAAGTCTGTACGGCAAAGTATTTGTCTATAGTTTTTGTAAAGAACGAGAGACGAAGGAACGAGGTCTGTGGGAAAAGACAAATACATTCCCGCTTGCAAATGAAAACTTTATTTCTCGAGTACAAGAGCAGATACCGTAAAACTATTAACATTTCTAAACATTAAAGATCTTTTATTCAAAAGTAATTTATTTCTACTGTAGTTCCGGCCATTAAATAACAACGCAAAACATACCTGGATTACTGCTGCCGCCAGCAACGGAAGTTTCTCCCAAACCCAACCGTCAAAATCTTGACTGGAGTTTTCGTGAAGAGTTTCTTGGCGAGCCGTCCTGTCGTTCTTATGAGAAAATTTCTTTTGTTTCTTTTGAACATGCGAAGGCGACTTGTTTCCTATCAAACCACAGTCAGAAAAATTATAGACGGACGGACAGACAGACAGACAGACAGACAGACAGACAGACAGACAGACAGACAGACAGAGGCAGATAGAACAGAGGCAGATAGAATTGTAACGACGCACTTAACGAAAAATACCTCTGGTATAACTTTTCTTTCTCGGTGTTACCGCTGATATTAATCTGGTTTGACTAAGGGTTCGTCTAACGAATTGTTTGTTCTTGGAGGTTTGGGCAAGAGATGAAGAGGAAACGTGGGGTTGATAGGAGAGCCACGAGTACAGTACGGGATCTAAGTTGGCGACAGTTCCCTTGCATTTCAACAGCACGGCACCACTAGATGTAGGATGATAACCTGAATGGTGAGAAATTAAAAACAGCTCAATCACAATCATTTTTGTCCAGTTAATCCATTCCCATCATTAGAAGTTTCTAATATTCAAACACAAAAGGCTGTTTTCTTTTCAAAAAAGGAAAATTCTGCTTTGTTGGAGCATGCGTGCGGAGATTGCGTGGGAAAATTCCAAAATTATTACCACTAATCCGCGGTACCATCAGAGACGTTGCCTGGAGGCTTGGCATATTAATAGTGCCCACGCCACATTGAATCACGATCGTTTATTACCAGAAGCTTATTTGCATCTTGAGATAACGTCATCATCGATTCTATGAGGGTATAAATAAAGATCCTATAACTTCACAACGATCACCCCTGACGAAGACACTAGATTGGAGTGTCGAAACGTTGGGTCATGGACAGTAACTTTTAAAGTTACATTAAAAACCTTTAATCTTTAATTACATTTCTTTATACACGGTAGCCTATACAGTAAAACTGTTTTTCAAAGGGACGTGCTATTATAGTTAAAAATAAGTACAGCATAAACCTAACTATATATAAATCTATCAATGCACAATACTAAAATACAAAATACAAATCTAAGTCACTATATATATTTAAAAAACTCATTAATAATGCATGAAGAAAACACAAAGGAAAATCACCACCGTGTCGTATCTTTATATGTGATAAAGATTCATCCTAATTTACATAAACTTTAGCTTTGATTTTCTCGGCTTAGACAACGTTATTTTTCAAAATTACTACGCCAACGAACTTACCATGCTGGTCGTTTTTTAAGCCGTTTAAAACACTAGCAGCAGTGTTTTATCAGATATAAAACACTCGGCTGCGCCTCGTGTTTTATATCTGATAAAACACTGCTGCTCGTGTTTTAAACATTACATATACAATATCACAAGCCGTCAGCTATTCAATTATGAAAAATTCTTAAGTCGTCGTTTGAATGACGAGATAGATAAACTTTGAAAATTGTCAGTTACTTCATTACACAGTTCGTTCCACGAAATTGCTGCCCTATATGAGTAACTTCTTTTAAGGTAATTAGTAGTAAGTTTGCCATTACTTCGTAAATTGTAATTTTCATTATCACAAGTATTGAATAAGTCAACAAGATAATTTGGTAATTTCGATGTTAATGCTTTAAATGTCATCAAAGTTTGACGATTTCCTAGAATCTCGTGAATAGACATCCAACCGAGTTTTTCTAATATTTCAGTGGAACGAACATTGTACGTACAGTATCTCCAGTTATAACACGCGCCGCTTTCCTTTGTAGTTTGGAAAGTTTATTAATATGAGTTGGATGTATTACTCATATCATGCTCATTATGAGCATGATATGAGTAATACATCCATCGTTCCAGACAGTTGAGCAAAATCTATTTAATATAATTTTTAAGCCATGTAGCGTCAAACTATGTCTGATTTATCACCTGGTTGCGTTGGGAAATTATTTGACGATAAATACTGTTGCGCACTCTACGCATGTACAGTTAATGCAGGTAACCTGAAAGCAGGCCTGGCACCAAAGCCGCGAATTCTGATCGTGCAGTGCAATGATACAAATGGTAATTTCCTTGTGAATCGATAGTCCATCTACAAAAAACAAACCTGCAAGTTTTTCACTTTCTTTTTCCACGGGAATTTTTAAAGTGAACGCCAACCACGGCTCAACGACGGACGATAGAAAACGTCTTTCGTCGTCCTTCTTGAAGCACTCGCCATTATAAATGTCAGTTGTTGTCAAAGGGCCATAAAGTACTGCAGTGTTTTCTGTTTTCTCACCAGCTATGAATATAAATAGAACTTAGTTTCTTTACTTTCGTTGTTATGCATATTTAGAATTGAACACAACACTTTAACTTACAAAGACTGAGGACCGTGGCTTTGATAGATTGGATTGATCCAGAAGAAGAGATATTTTCTGAAGCGATATGAAGCTGCGCTTTGATGTCTTGAAGAGAAGCTTCTACTAGCACTGGGATCTTGCCACCCTGCTTGGCTATAAAAAAGAAAAAAACAGAAACAATTTGGACGCAACGCCTAGCGTAAAGAAGTTCCTGTCGCTCAATTTCAAGTTCTTATTATGATTATGATCACGATAACGATTATAATCATGATCACGATTATGATCATGATAACGATTATAATTATGATCACGATAACGATTATAATCATGATCACGATTATGATCATGATAACGATAATTATGATCACGATTAAAATCATGATCACGATTATGATTATGATCACGATAACGATTATAATTATGATCACGATTATGATCACGATAACGATTATGATCACGATTATAATCATGATCACGATTATAATCACAATTATGATCACGATTATAATCATGATCATGATCACAATTACGATTACGATCGTGATCACATTATGATCACAATTACGATCATGATCACGATCACGATTATGATCACAATTACGATCATGATCACATGATCACAATTACGATCATGATGACAATTACGATTACGATCATGATGACAATTACGATTACGATCATGATCACAATTACGATCATGATCACAATTACGATTACGATCATGATCACATGATCACAATTACGATCATGATCACAATTACGATTACGATCATGATCATGATCACAATTACGATTACGATCATGATTACATGATCACAATTACGATCATGATCATAATTACGATCACGATCATGATCACATTATGATCACAATTACGATCATGATCACAATTACGATTACGATCGTGATTACATTATGATCACAATTACGATCATGATCACAATTACGATCATGATCACAATTACGATTACGATCGTGATTACATTATGATCACAATTACGATCATGATCACAATTACGATCATGATCACATTATGATCACAATTACGATCATGATCACAATTACAATCACGATCGTGATTACATTATGATCACAATTACGATCATGATCACAATTACGATTACGATCGTGATTACATTATGATCATAATTACGATCACATTATGGTTACAATTACGATCATGATCATGATCACGATTACGATCATTATCATTATCTGCATATTATTATTATTATTAATAATTTTAATTAATTTCGAATGTAACTGAAATTTTATTGAATAAAGTTGTTTATTAATATTATTAACAACATTTTTTATTAGTTTAGTTTATTAGATTTATCACTCTCTTTATCGTAGGCCCTCGGAACCCCTATCAATTGGGCTTCTCGCTTGTTGGGGTATTCCGTTCACCTAATAGGTGAACGGAATACCCCAACAAGCGAGAAGCCCAATTGATAGGGGTTCCGGAGGGCCTACGATTTAAGGTTGTTATCCAAGAAGATTATTATTATTATCAGATTATTAGTGTCAGCTTATCATGATCATGATACTAAGAAGTCCGTGTTGCTCAATTTCAAGTTCCTTTACGATTATAATCACGATCATGATAACGATTATAATCACGGTAACGATTATGATATCTAAAATGCTAACCTGAAGGATAGAATACATCCTGAATCAACGAATTCCGTGCAGTAAAATAATTCTTGGAAACGTTAGGAGCCAACCATGACTCATAAGTACCATACAGGAGGATCCACTGAGGCTTCGTCACATTCACAGACAACGTCGGTAGTTCCAAGCGCGCCTCAATATCCGAGAGACCATTATTTTCCCTAAGACATACAAACAAAACTTAGCCAGTTATCGTGTTTTGTTTGTACGTGGTGTTCAGCAATCAGCTATGTGATTAGTCTTGTCCCCGTTTTTACTAGCTCGTTTGTGTTCAGCGAGTCTGATTTTTAGGTTTCTGCCGGTTTCACCAATATACATGTAAGTGTCCTGGCAGTCGGCGCATTGATCTTGTAAACTGCACCCTGTCTTTCGCGAGGCTGTTCTTTCTAATTGATATATTATTGACTGAAAGATTGTATTATTATTTCGTGTTTTCCGAGGGATCAGACATCAAGTGTTTTGTTATATACACTGTAGCTGGGTTTTCACTGGATTTTCGCCGGGTTAGGGTTGTTTAGCTGGATTTTCACAGAGCTTTCGTAGCTCGAGCGGGCAATAATTATTGCACTTACATGTATTACCCGTGCCGCATTTAATTTGTCTAATTCTACGTAATCAAAACGAACCAATGGCAGTCTGAGCTACATTCAGAGAAAACGCAGCCATGTAATAATTATAATTGTAACCAAGTTCTACCTGGATAGTAAACCTTGTTTGGCAAACAACGATATGTTGCACGCTGGTAGTACGTTTAGAATCATTGGGTCTTCGGTTTCGACGTCATGTCTGGAAACACTGACTTGAAATCCAAATACCTGAAATAGAGAGAAAAACAGGTTGACAATGAGATTATGAGCTACAGGTATACATTTCTTAAATCAATTAAGACATTCCTGCTAGCAAGATTACAGTATTTATGTTGCTTCTTCCCACTGTAATAATATACATTGTATTCTTAATCAATATACAGTATTACACTAATAATTGCTATTTAAAAGCCTCCAAATTTGATAAAATGTATCCTCGTTGAGTACTAAACAATAGTTCAAACACTCATTAATAATTCATGAGGAAAGGACAAAAGAAAATCACGACCGTATCGTTGTTTTAAATGTGATAAAGATTCGTCCTGATTTACATAAACTTTATCTTTGATTTTCTCGGCTTAGACAACAGCAGCACGTGTTTTATCAGATCTAAAACACTCGGGCTACGCCCTCGTGTTTTATATCTGATAAAACACTGCTGCTCGTTTATTAAACAATACATTATGTTTGTGCATTTGCAATAATCTTGAATTAAGTATGTACCTGCCTATACCTGCCCTTGGAACATGCTTTCTACTTCAGCTAAAGTACAAAAGTTAAGGTTTTTTAAGAACCAGTCTCATTTGTCAGCCTGAAGTGGTTCTTGTATTTTGGGTGCTTAATTGCCTAAATTTCAGGCTGATGGTTCTTAATCCACTGGTTCTTTTATGCGGGTTTTTACTGTATTTGAAATGTTGTATATGGGATTACAGGCATTAAGTACCTTGGCAAATACATTTCCATGTGCATGTTGAAGTAGTAGTTTGCCAGCCTTTTGTTGTTTGATTAGATGGAGAAGTTCTTTAGGAAATATTGGTAGTGTGCTTTGTAGGTCCAGTCTTTCCACTTGGAATACACAGCCAGTGGTAATGGAGGGATGACTGCTATTGGTCTATAAAATATGTTTGACATTTTCTAGTGGTGATAATAATGATGATAATAATGATGATGTTCATGATGATATGACGATGACGACGATAATGTTGATGGTGATGATGTTGATGGTGATGATGGTGGTGGTGATGGTGGTGGTAGTGATGGTGGTGATGGTGGTGGTGCTGATGATGATGGTGGTGATGACAATGATGATGGTGGTGATGACAATGATGGTGGTGATGATGCTGGTGGTGATGCTGGTGGTGATGATGGTGGTGATGATGATGGTGGTGATGATGGTGGTGGTGATGATGATGGTGGTGATGATGATAGTGGTGATGATGGTGGTGATGATAGTGGTGATGATGGTGGATTGATGATGGTGGTGATGACAATGATGATGTTGATGGTGGTGATGATGCTGGTGGTGATGATGGTGGTGATGATGGTGGTGATGATGATGGTGGTGATGATGATGGTGGTGATGATGATAGTGGTGATGATGGTGGTGATGATGATGGTGGTGATGATGATGGTGGTGATGATGATGGTGGTGATGATGATGGTGGTGATGATGGTGATGATGATGGTGATGATGATGGTGGTGATGATGGTGGTGATGATGATGATGATGGTGGTGATGATGGAGGTGGTGATGGTGGTGATGATGGTGGTGGTGATGATGATGGTATTGATGATGGTGGTGATGTTGTTGATGGTGGCATTGATGGTGATGATGATGGCAATGGTGGTGGTGATGATGTGTTGATGGTGAAGATAATAATGTTGATAATGATGGTGGTGATGATGTTTATGATGATGGTGGTGGTGATGGATGATGATGACGACGGTGATGATGGGTATGGGTCCATGGGATGATGGTGGTGACAATGCTGATGTTCATGATGATATGATGATGATAACCAGGCGATCGTGATGAATCGTGATGAAGGTACAACTTTAGCAACTTTACTGGTTTAGTGACATCAGGAAGACTCCTCTGATGAGCATAGTTCGTGGATACAAAAACATTTCAATTTTTCAATGTTGGGAGGAAAAAGTCTGTGACAAACATGAAGTGATAAACGAACAATAAATGTAATACACACACCTCTTTCTCCATCTTCTCCTCTTGAATTTCACTCAAAGATGTGTTTAATTCTTTCACGGATTCCTTGTGAGTTAGATGGGATTTGGCGTGATCTGACGTCATAATAACAAGACTGGCGTCCAGCACTGTCATGTGCATGTGGCGCTGAGATACGCTTCCTGATAAAAGTTGATCTTCAACAAATTCATCGTAAAAAATGTCTTCTTTTTCTGAAAAAATACAACAAAATAATTTGTTTGAAGAACACTAAATTCAACAACGACAACAACATAAAATAATTTTACTGGAAATTTAACCTCAATTACTTTCGCTGGTCTCAGAAAAACAAACATCTCTTCCTATGTACAGTACCAGTTTACCAACATTCACCTTTTCGCAAATTGCTGTCTTCCTCGGCCAACTTCATTATCAGTTCCATTCTGTGTACCACGGCACTGGTAACTTCAAACATGGACGACCCCACAATAAGCCTCTGGTGGGATTGTTCTTTCACTAATGGCGTTGACTCGTAGTAATCAACAGCCTCATCCTTCTCAATATCTATTGTGTACAAGTATTCAAAAAACATCGCTCCAAACCTCGACAGTACGACTGTCTCCGAGTTTCTGCGTAGAAATTCTTCGGCGTTGGATACAAATTCGGGCTGTTCGGCGGAATTAAATTCTTGGTCAAACAGAGATCCTTTCAAGAATAACATCGCCCTATTCTGATCACCATTATCCTTTCCACCAAGTCTTAAAAATAATTCTTCCTGTCGAGAAAAGAAAGCTAAATTATTTCTTGTTGTACAGTATGATTAACACGCTTTACACGACTCGCTTTACTCGACTCTGAAGATGACCGTCGCTGAGGCTGTCGAAACGTCAGTCACCAACAATAGTCTTTCTCAAGACTGCAACAACCTGGACGATCAACTTCAAGCGCGAAAGCGAATGGTACAGGTATAATTGTTTTATAATATAGACACTCGTGGTATTATTTCATGTTGTTTTATCAAGCAAATACCTGATTTCTTGCTCATTCACTTTCATAATCCTCATGCCCATCTTCATCACCATCATCATTCCCATCCTCATCCCCATCCTCATCACCATCGTAATCCTCATCCCCATCATCAACCTCATCCCCACCCCCATCCTCATCCTCCACCTCAACCTCATCCCCATCATCAACCTCATCCCCATCCCAATCATCATCCCCATCATCAACCTCATCCCCATCCCAATCATCCCCATCATCATCCTCATCCCCATCATCAACCTCATCCCCATCATCAACCTCATCCCCATCATCAACCTCATCCCCATCATCAACCTCATCCCCATCATCATCCCCATCATCAACCTCATCCCCATCATCAACCTCATCCCCATCATCATCATCCCCATCATCCTCATCCCCATCATCAACCCCATCATCATCCCCATCATCAACCTCATCCCCATCATCAACCTCATCCCCATCCTCATCATCCCCATCATCCTCATCCCCATCATCATCCCCATCATCAACCTCATCCCCATCATCAACCTCATCCCCATCCTCATCATCCCCATCATTCTTCATCCCCATCATCATCCTCATCACCATCACCATCCCCATCATAATCCCCATCATCCCAATCCCCATCATCCCAATCCCCATCATAATCCCTATCCCCATCATAATCCCCATCATCATCCCCATCATCATCATCATCATCCCCATCATCAATCCCATCATAATCCTCATCCCCATCATCATCCCCATCCTCATAATCACCCCATCCTCATCACCCCCACCCTCATCATCACCCCCACCCTCATCATCATTTTCATCCCCATCCTTATCCCCATCATCATCCTCATTATCATTTACATAATGAGCTGTTCCCCAATTACCTGTTATCTAGCTACTGTAAACACTTTCGTTCGTTCATTAATTAACATACCTCAGGTTCCTCTGCATTACTCTCATCTCCAGTCGGCCCTTTCTCTTCATTCTTGCAAACACATTGATCCACCAACCAGCCAGTCAATGAAGTGACGCCACATTGACAATCAAAGAACAAGATTCCCTTTGTGATCATTTCTGCAGCAACACCAGCGGCCTCAATAGTGAGGATGGGCTTCAGAACAAACCGCTGGGCACCAAGAAAATTACCTTCACTCACAGGCTCAGTTATCTTAAAATTGAGAATGGCTTGGGATATGTAGAGGCCTAACCTTGCAACCTGAGGTGCCAGTAACGCCCCGGGAGCCTTCTGGCCCTCGCCCAATGACGGCACCATAGACATCGCCCAAGAAAGCCAACCAACGTCTTCGGTGTTAGAGTCACTGGGTACATTCACCGGGTTAAATGTCGCCGGTAATCTGCCGATGATGTCTGAGCTTGTGGTTTGGTCTTTTTTGGTCAGCAAATCTTTGGCCGCATGTGGCGAGACTTCACAGCCGGGGAGATCCAGCGTTCCGTAGTACAGGCTCAGCGCAAGTTTCAGTAATCTTAGAAGCAACGGAAGCTGTTGGTCTGTGATTGATATTTCCAAGCATTCGCAGTGCACGTTGATGTTTTTCTCTAACGGAAGATGAAAGCCTTCCTCGTCGTAGTACAATTGCATTCGACAAGACAGATTGCATTTGTACGCCAGCGGGTCTTGGTACATCTCTATGATCCCGCTCGTGTTTCTCCGATCAAGGCACACGGTCAAATCCGAAATGTTGCAAAGCTTGTGGAGGATCCAATCGGGAGCAGCCACATCGACAAACTCTTTGACCCAGTCCGAGTTCACGCTGTGGAACTCCGCCGATTTGACATTAAGGGACAAAACAATATCATCCTCAACGTATTTCAGTATGAAGTTGTTGACACGGACTGTTAGATTGTAGATGACTTTATTCAGAAGGCTTTGCACATAGCCTGGAGGTAGAGGGCTTTCATTTTCCGCATGAAGTTTTGTGGAGTTTAGAGATGGTTCCACCTCTTGGTCGAATTCGGTCGTCTCTTCGACTTCTTCGGATGTGAAGTCATTTTCTCGTAACTTCAGTACGCATTCGATTGTGTTTATGGTGATAACCGCTGGTTCGTAGTACAGTTTGGTCCATGGCACATGGATGTGTAGTTCATGAATTTTGCCGCTGAGAAATGTGACGGGTAAGTTGAGTTCCTATTTGGAAACAAAGAACATTAAGTTCCACAATTATCCACGGTATTGGGCAACAAAAATAACAATTAGAATTTTTTGACTTTCTGATTAACAAACAGGTTTACCAAGGTTGGTTTACCAAGGTGGTGTCGAACAGCAACCAGTTTCTTCAATTTTTCTCTGGAAAAACTTTCGCATTTGTTGCCGACTGGTTCGAAGAGAAAAGTCTAGTTGATTCCTGTGATCTTTACAACTTGTGAAATGTACATGTGTATATAAAAACTTTTTTTAGTTTTTGTCAATTTTGTCCCCGGGGTGGGGAATTGTATTTTTTTACTTGCCCGGGCGCTGGGAAAGTGCAGCTAAGTAATCCCCAGGGGGGATGGTAACAGCAAGAATTGAATCATGCATTACTGATTCTCTCAATGAGAAACTGTTATAATGTCATTAAGTTGCATTCAAATATTAGAATAATACTGTAAGACTAAGACATGACCCTTTTTCGCTAAATGACAAGACCATTTTTGCCCGTACGTCTGTATCTATGTAGAAATTTCTTACCATATTTCCTCTATTAAATATATATATATAACTAATAATATCAAGAGGTACAGGACATTTGTGTCATCATGTCACCAGTGCTGTAAGTAACTTCGTTAAAAGTAACTAGTTACAAGTAATCGTTACATTTTTCAGTAACGGTAACGGTAACTCGTTACATTTTGAGAACATGTAACTGTAACGGTAACTAGTTACAAAAAATGCCTTAAAATTGAAACGATTACAAGTTACATTTTGCCAAACGTATGTTCGTTACTTTTTGTGTACGTTTTTAAATGAAATAAATCAATCGACAATCAGGCAAGCTCTTGATCATCCACACAGGAATAATTTAATCTGATGACAACAGAATCCATTCAAGACACAAATTTAAGTCAAGGATTGAAGTAAAAAACTGTAAAATTTATGTATACGGTTTTCAGTTTCATCAATGCACATCAGAACTTAGTCGGAACTAATCGGAATGCCGTCGCTCGCCTTCACGTTGCCTCGTCACGTTTCTGTTTTTTCATTGCGAAGCCACTATTTAAGTCTGGTGACTAATGCCCCATGTTTCGCGTGGCTGTGGTGGGGATTTTGGATGACAATTTGGTCTATTTTACTGTGAATTCTTGAATAGTTGACAGTTCTATTAAAAATATCAATGTTGAATTTTACAGATCACATCATACATCTAAACAATTGTTCATTTGTTCTGCATTTTAACGCATTGTTTGCCGATTACTCAGGTTTCATTGCCATTCGACTTAGATGTCTTCTTAATTGCAATCAATAAATGTAACTTGCACTTTGTAACTAAGTTACAAAAAATATATTGTAACTTTGTAACTGTAACTAATTACACTTTGCCATCTGTAACTTGTATCGGTAACTAGTTACGTTTCTGGTAATGTAACTGTAACTAGTTACAAATAAACTGTAACTGTTACAGCACTGTATGTCACAAGTCAGACCTGTTGCACACAGTGTATTATCATATGTAAAAATTTCAATTAAAACATTCATAAACATTAAACAATTAAACAGACTTTCCACTGCTAGGTTAGCCCCCCTTAATTCATCGTCTCTACTCTCACTTAGCCCCAGTCAAACCCTACCTTCTCAAGGGCATGCAGATTCAACTCCAAGTTCGACAACGACACGTCTCCACCCCATAGTGAAAGATTTAAGTCGGATGGTTTGAGGTTCTTTATGTATTTATCCACGTAGCTCATAAGAATAGGTGTAATATAGGACTCCAGCATGACTGAAATTTATCCTCAGCCAGTTATTCACCATTAGAATAGTTACGTGTACCAATGAAATATAAAATTTGCGTTTCTAAATCTAAAATCTTCGCCATCTTTGTCCTCCATTTTGTTTTTCCAATCAGAGAACTGGTACGAATTGCCAACGCGGCAGTTCGCTGTTGGGGGTCTGATGGACACATTTTTCTGAGAATATTATTTATTTCCAGTGTTCAGCAAAGTACTGATATTTTGTACTTAAGTAAAAGTAAAAAGTAACTCCTCAGTTTTTACTAAAGTAAAAGTAAAAGTATGGCCTGAAAATCTTACTTAAAGTGTTTATGAAACGAAAATCGAGATGACATTTTCATTGATTTATTTGAAAGAGCTCCTCAAACGATAAAGAATGGCGTTTGTAGTTCTTCCATACCTTATCTCGTTCTCGAGTTATTCAAGATTGTGTAATATGACCTATGACGTCACTAGTTGTACCCATCATGACGAATCAGAAAATGAAGCATATCTTCAAAACTATTGAACAAAATTCCTTGAAACTTTGCACAAGTATACAGGTCACTAAACTGAATAACCCACGTAAACTTTATCGTTTCCATAGTAACAGATTAGTTCCCAGACTCCTTTATTCCTCTCATACACTTGTTTATATTCTGCCTTTTCTAAACCAATCTTTATAACTGTTGATCAGTGAGGGATATTTTCAATAATATTGCCAACAAAACAGAGCAACTTCGAGTCAAAATCTGTTTAGGGCATAGTGGAAAATAGAAATTTTTTGCTGTAGGATGAAAGGTCTGGGAACTAATACATATTGCTATGGTAATGATAAAGTTGACGTGGGGATATTCAATTTAGTGACCTATATACTTTTGCAAAGTTGCAAGGAATTTTGTTCAATAGTTTTGTAGATATGCTTCATTTTCTGATTCATCATAATGATGGGACTACAACTAAGTGACGTCACAGGTCATATTACACAATCTTGAATAACTCGAGAACGAGATAAGATATTAAAGAACTACAAACGCCATTCTTTATCATTTGAGGAGTTCTCTCAAATAAATCAATAAAAAAGTCACCTCAATTTTCGTTTCATAAACACTTTAAGTAAAAGTAAAAGTATTGGCCTGAAAATCTTACTTAAGTAAAAGTAAAAGTATGGCCAGAAAATCTTACTTAAGTAAAAGTAAAAGTATGGCCGGAAAATCTTACTTAAGTAAAAGTAAAAGTATGGCAAAAAAATATTCCAGAAAAGTACTTCTGAAACAAACTATATATTCTCGAACCACTAACCAACATGACAAATGATAATCTGGTACTGTACTTTAATCTGGACGCTGTTTGGCGGCGCCAACTCAACGGTTGTCAATCACATCAAGTGCACAAACCTAGCGGATAGATAGAGTGGACCGAGTATTTTGCGACTACGCGTTCCGAATTGATTTTTTACTTTGCCGATAAAACAAAAAGTAACAAAGTTAAAAAGTAATTATTTAACAAAAATTTACTTCGTTACAAGTAAAAAGTATTTGTTGAAAAATATACTTCGTTACAAGTAAATACTGATTTTTTTTACTTAAGTAATGTAACGAAGTAAATTTACTTCGTTACTGGCAAACACTGTTTATTTTCCATCGGTTTTATATATCTACTAGGCTAGCATAAACAAACTTATAAAAGCAGGGGGATTTGATATTGTCCAAGTAAAAGTAAGGTTTAATAAACAAACACATGCCCTGTATAGACATAGTTAATTGATGTTACTGGCTGGCTTGATGGCCTGTATATTATATTGATAGGCCTCTTTTATAATGGTGGACAATCTAAATATTCATTTATATGCAAGCATGCAAGCATGCAAGCATGAGCGTTACCTGATTACCTCGGCCAATATTTAACCGATTTTAATTCCGAAAACAGATTTGGAATTACCGAATTCAAATACATAACATTCGTGTCTATTATATTACGTAAACGTGTATACCCTTCATAAAAACCTACTTATGTACTTAGCAATTAATCGGCCATTCCCGCGATGTGCCTAGCTGCCAAACAGACATCTCAAGGATCCGATTACGCGTGCTGATTGGCTATAAGCTAACACACAAACCTAACTGCTACGCTTCGCACAGATACAAAAATTGTTGAATATACTGAGGTCCATGTTCTTTCATACATTTAAAAAGTAAAACTAGTGATTGAAAATATTTTCGGTTGGTGAGACATTTAATTTTCGCTTGGACAATAATTAATGTTGAACTTTGCCAGATAAAAAAACAGCGAAGTGTTGGTTGACGCTTTGTCTTTTCAGCCTTAACTTCGCTGTCAGGATTTCTTGTTTTTTCTTCAGTGAAATGGCTATGTATGTCTTTAGGGTCGGGTGGAGAAATCACGGTTGGTCTGGAAACCTGGAACCACACATTTATTGTTATTTGACCCAAACTTCCAAACATCAGGTTTTGGCTATAGTGTACCTTAATGGACTTGTCTGATGACCTGCTGTATAACCACTCTCAAGGCCCACACTGGCCCCTAGAGAAATATCCAAAATAAGTGAGAAAAATGTCAAAGCCTTTATTGTTAAGAGTGGTTTGGGGATTTTACAATTATCCGTAATATTTGGGTCTTCCTGAGCAAAATCATAATATATCTTGTCAGCCGAAAATTTCATCTTCATGGACATTTTTGCTGTTAAAGTTACCGAATGTGATGTCACAAGAGGCATTTTTGTGGCAAGTAACAAAAGAAAACTGGTTTGGAATGCCTTTTGTGACATCACGGTAACTTTGACAGCGAAAAACTCCATGGCAGCAATATTGACATCCAAAATTATATTGGGAGTCATTAGGGAAAAATAAATAAGTTATTTACCAAACTTTCTCGGTCCGTACGAAAAAGACCTGGCAATATATCTCCAGTACAGACCTCCAGTTTGGCAAA
The DNA here is from genome assembly GCA_035772405.1 of Chrysogorgia sp. JL179-B06. Lineage (NCBI taxonomy): Eukaryota > Metazoa > Cnidaria > Anthozoa > Scleralcyonacea > Chrysogorgiidae > Chrysogorgia > Chrysogorgia sp. JL179-B06. The sequence goes on from JAYKKM010000242.1 coordinate 96,179, forward strand.
TGACATTATTAATAATAATGATGTAAATGGCTACTCCAGTGACGAACCATACCGGACAAGGAGCGAAAACTCTACTTGACCCGTCTGGGATTCAAAGCCGATAGAGTGCCGAAACATTGATTCAGAGACCAGGGTTCGATTCCCGGTTGGGGCGGTCACTTTTACATTTTTATATATAATGATGTTATATATAATGAAAACTACTCCGAGTGACGAACCATACCGGACAAGTATAGGGGAAACTCTACTTGGCCCAGCTGAGATTCGAACCCGCGACCTTTGGTTTGCTAGTCCGACGCTCTACCGACTGAGCTACAGCTCAAGTAGGGAGCAGGTGGTCGAATGATGGTACTTGGGCTATTTGATATTTCGAAACAGATACTAGTTTCATCAATATCTTGACAAATAGTCTTTATACATATAGATATTAATGTTATGAGGATTATAAACTATCACATAGCAACAAACCTATTTTTGATGTTTTTATATCTGCTATTGATTTTACTAGTACCCACCTACTCACCTAGGCGAATATCGACGGTTTTCTCCACTGATCGGTCCATTCTTTCAAGATCTGAGGAAAATAATTTCCTAAAATCCAACAGACAAAAAAATAGGTATATGTAGATATCTGTACGAAATGTATAATATAATAGATACATTTATATATAATAGATATACATGTACGTACATGTATCTACTGCCTGACGAATGAATGAATGATAACTGTACGATATAGTGCATTGAAAATTATATATATTATATACATCACTCGTTAAAATGTATAACAATTATAAACAAATAATTTCCCAATGCAACCAGGTGATAAATCAGAGATAGTTTAACGCTACTCTGGCTTTAAAAAGTTTTTTGAATGTAACTTAAAAGTTACTCACTGTCCATGACCCAACGTTTCGACACTCCAGTCTAGTCATGGGGGGAGGAATTTTTATACCTTAGTCAAAATGGAAGTCAAAATAGGTGCGAAATAGGTGCGAGCCATTGCTGAATATATTTGCGTTTGGAATACGATTACACCCAGTTGGACCGATGGATACCACATGGGGAAATAGGTGATGACCGATGGATACCACATGCGAGATAGGTGCGAAATAGGTGCGAGATAGGTGCGAGATAGGTGCGAAATAGGTGCGAGATAGGTGCGAGATAGGTGCAAAATAGGTGCGAGATAGGTGCGAGATAGGTGCGAAATAGGTGCGAAATAGGTGCGAGATAGGTGCGAGATAGGTGCGAGATAGGTGCGAGATAGGTGCGAGATAGGTGCGAGATAGGTGCGAAATAGGTGCGAAATAGGTGCGAAATAGGTGCGAGATAGGTGCGAAATAGGTGCGAAATAGGTGCGAAATAGGTGCGAGATAGGTGCGAGATAGGTGCCAAATAGGTGCGAAATAGGTGCGAGATAGGTGCGAGATAGGTGCGAGATAGGTGCGAGATAGGTGCAAAATAGGTGCGAAATAGGTGCGAAATAGGTGCGAAATAGGTGCGAAATAGGTGCGAGATAGGTGCGAAATAGGTGCGAGATAGGTGCGAGATAGGTGCAAAATAGGTGCGAAATAGGTGCGAGATAGGTGCGAGATAGGTGCGAGATAGGTGCGAAATAGGTGCGAGATAGGTGCGAAATAGGTGCGAAATAGGTGCGAAATAGGTGCGAGATAGGTGCGAGATAGGTGCGAAATAGGTGCGAAATAGGTGCGAAATAGGTGCGAAATAGGTGCGAAATAGGTGCGAAATAGGTGCGAAATAGGTGCGAGATAGGTGCGAGATAGGTGCGACATAGGTGCGAAATAGGTGCGAGATAGGTGCGAGATAGGTGCGAAATAGGTGCGAGATAGGTGCGAAATAGGTGCGAGATAGGTGCGAAATAGGTGCGAAATAGGTGCGAAATAGGTGCGAAATAGGTGCGAAATAGGTGCGAGATAGGTGCGAGATAGGTGCGACATAGGTGCGAGATAGGTGCGAGATAGGTGCGAGATAGGTGCGAAATAGGTGCGAAATAGGTGCGAGATAGGTGCGAAATAGGTGCGAAATAGGTGCGAGATAGGTGCGAAATAGGTGCGAAATAGGTGCGAGATAGGTGCGAAATAGGTGCGAAATAGGTGCGAGATAGGTGCGAGATAGGTGCGAGATAGGTGCGAAATAGGTGCGAGATAGGTGCGAGATAGGTGCGAGATAGGTGCGAGATAGGTGCGAGATAGGTGCGAAATAGGTGCGAAATAGGTGCGAAATAGGTGCGAAATAGGTGCGAAATAGGTGCGAGATAGGTGCGAAATAGGTGCGAGATAGGTGCGAGATAGGTGCAAAATAGGTGCGAAATAGGTGCGAGATAGGTGCGAGATAGGTGCGAGATAGGTGCGAAATAGGTGCGAGATAGGTGCGAGATAGGTGCGAGATAGGTGCGAGATAGGTGCGAAATAGGTGCGAGATAGGTGCGAGATAGGTGCGAGATAGGTGCGAGATAGGTGCGAGATAGGTGCGAGATAGGTGCGAAATAGGTGCGAAATAGGTGCGAAATAGGTGCGAGATAGGTGCGAAATAGGTGCGAAATAGGTGCGAAATAGGTGCGAGATAGGTGCGAGATAGGTGCCAAATAGGTGCGAAATAGGTGCGAAATAGGTGCGAAATAGGTGCGAGATAGGTGCGAGATAGGTGCGAAATAGGTGCGAAATAGGTGCGAAATAGGTGCGAAATAGGTGCGAAATAGGTGCGAAATAGGTGCGACATAGGTGCGACATAGGTGCGACATAGGTGCGAAATAGGTGCGAGATAGGTGCGAGATAGGTGCGAAATAGGTGCGAGATAGGTGCGAGATAGGTGCGAGATAGGTGCGAAATAGGTGCGAAATAGGTGCGAAATAGGTGCGAAATAGGTGCGAAATAGGTGCGAGATAGGTGCGAGATAGGTGCGACATAGGTGCGAGATAGGTGCGAGATAGGTGCGAGATAGGTGCGAAATAGGTGCGAAATAGGTGCGAGATAGGTGCGAAATAGGTGCGAAATAGGTGCGAGATAGGTGCGAAATAGGTGCGAAATAGGTGCGAGATAGGTGCGAAATAGGTGCGAAATAGGTGCGAGATAGGTGCGAGATAGGTGCGAGATAGGTGCGAAATAGGTGCGAAATAGGTGCGAAATAGGTGCGAGATAGGTGCGAGATAGGTGCGACATAGGTGCGACATAGGTGCGAAATAGGTGCGAGATAGGTGCGAAATAGGTGCGAGATAGGTGCGAGATAGGTGCGAGATAGGTGCGAAATAGGTGCGAAATAGGTGCGAGATAGGTGCGAGATAGGTGCGAGATAGGTGCGAGATAGGTGCGAAATAGGTGCGAAATAGGTGCGAAATAGGTGCGAAATAGGTGCGAAATAGGTGCGAAATAGGTGCGAAATAGGTGCGAAATAGGTGCGACATAGGTGCGACATAGGTGCGAAATAGGTGCGAGATAGGTGCGAGATAGGTGCGAGATAGGTGCGAGATAGGTGCGAAATAGGTGCGAAATAGGTGCGAAATAGGTGCGAAATAGGTGCGAGATAGGTGCGAGATAGGTGCGAGATAGGTGCGAGATAGGTGCGAAATAGGTGCGAAATAGGTGCGAGATAGGTGCGAGATAGGTGCGAGATAGGTGCGAGATAGGTGCGAGATAGGTGCGAAATAGGTGCGAAATAGGTGCGAGATAGGTGCGAGATAGGTGCGAAATAGGTGCGATAGGTGCGAAATAGGTGCGAAATAGGTGCGAGATAGGTGCGAGATAGGTGCGAGATAGGTGCGAGATAGGTGCAAAATAGGTGCGAGATAGGTGCGAGATAGGTGCGAGATAGGTGCGAGATAGGTGCGAGATAGGTGCGAGATAGGTGCGAGATAGGTGCGAGATAGGTGCGAGATAGGTGCGAGATAGGTGCGAGATTATTAGGTACAACCAGGCACATTTGCGCATGTCTCACGTATTCCTTGTGTTGTAACCGTTCTCAACACCTATTCACAATAATAGTAGTTCATGAACATGTGTAATATTAAAGTGCTTATAAACCCAAACCATTTTGGTGATTCAGATAGAGCATAAAAAGTTAGTTAATAAGTTGTGGATTAGTTTTTGCGTTAAACTTTTAGTTTCGGAGATATAACGGTTCAAACATGCAAATTGCGCCATTTTTTGGAAAAAAGTAGCGCCACCAAAATAACACAGGGACCTGGTCCGAGGAACCCATCTTCAAACAACAACTAGGCTTTTATATAGGAGAAGACAGCTATCTTAAGAGTTTTTATTGAAAAGTGCCCAAACGATGTGTCTTTACGATGTTACCTTGTCTACTCGAATTGTAACATAACACGTTCCTCGGATCCAGTCTCCCGGGCTGCGCTACTTTTTTTCACAAATTGTGACTTTGAGCCCTTATATCTCCGAAACTAAAAGTTTAACGCAAAAACTAATCTAGAACTTATTAACTAACTTTTTATGCTCTACCGAATCAACAACAACCCATTTTTGGTTTATAAGCACTTTTAAACAGAGTTGCATTGCATAACATATTACAACATATAAATTAACTATGATATATACAAGAGGTTTACTGGTCCTCCGAAGGGCCGAAGAGGTTTTCTAACTTTTCTGGTCCTCCGAAGAGTCTGAATTGTCCTTCGAAGAGGTTATTTGGTCCTCCGAAGAGGTTGTCATATCCTCCGAAGAGGTTGAATTGTCCTCCGAAGAGGTTGAATTGTCCTCCGAAGAGGTTGAATTGTCCTCCGAAGAGGTTGAATTGTCCTCCGAAGAGGTGGAATTGTCCTCCGAAGAGGTTATTTAGTCCTCCGAAGAGGTTGAATTGTCCTCCGAAGAGGTTGAATTGTCCTCCGAAGAGGTTGAATTGTCCTCCGAAGAGGTGGAATTGTCCTCCGAAGAGGTTATTTAGTCCTCCGAAGAGGTTGTCATGTCCTCCGAAGAGGTTGGATTGTCCTCCAAAGAGGTTGTCTTGTCCTCCGAAGAGGTTGAGAGTCTCTTGTATAAACTGGTCAAACACGTGTTGCCCGCCTCGTGCCTTTATAAATAGCTGTCTTAGCTGAATATTTTGATTTTAACGAGGCTTTAATAATCTTTTGGCGTCATGTCGATGACTCCGTACAACCTACGAAAACTGTTGTAGATCACACTTGCAAATTTATTGTAGTTCATATTAAAAATACTTACCGAATTGTAAACAATTCTTCTTGAATATATTCTTGAAACAATGAAGTTTATATACTTTCATGATACGACGCAGTAAGCAACCCTGCAATACCCCTAAGCAACCCAATACCCCCAGTAATTCTGTAACCTCTTGTAATCATGTAACCCCTGTAATCCTCTTATCCTCTACTCAAGTGCTGCTAAAATGTTACTACAAGGATAATCTCTCATCTTTCCAGCCGCCATAGTCAAATGTTTCTCTTTTTAAATTAGTTATTTACTTATAGTGTTATTAGTACTTGTAATCTAGTATTTTACTATTTCTTAACTTGTTTGGGGGAAAATGGGGATATACTTCATGGTTGGGTAACAATACATATAGTCTCCCACCATATATTACGGTTATTACTAGAAGTTACTATCGCAAGGGGGAGTGCTGCCTCGAAAGTCATGGGAAGCCTAATTTTTGATAAAATTTCAAAAATGAACCCACTGTGATTTCTATCAATTATTTTAATTATTTTAAATACAGCAGACTTAAATTACAAATGACTATCACTTATCTGAATATAATTGGCAAGGCTTTTGACTACATAGACAGTATACATTACGACTATGTTGATGATTGGTAAACAAATTTCTGATAAATCACTGCCACTATAAATCATGCTTCTTACTGTGGCAAAGCTGCCAGCAGAATCGCAAGTGTCTGATATGTTTATGACAAAGTAAGCGCTAAACAAATAGGCACTGACTAAATAAATACCAGAAATGGTATGTATTAACAGATGTTTACGATATTGTTGCACATTATTTATATCGTCTAAATTATATTGTTGAGAAATGAGAATGCGATACTTTCAAGATCTTTGATGTTTGGGAATACACCACAGTCAACTGCAACCACTGTATTTTATTTTCCCAAAGAACTTGTAATATTGTATTTACTGCAGCGATATATATTTGTGTCGATCACTGATCGACAGGACAAGTTGTCTTCTAACCAACAGCAACAAACTACGGTTGGTAAGTTGTTCAACGACAGAAATCCCTGACGAGGAATGAGATCATGGTTAAAAGCATTCAAGTACATGTTGTCTCCTTGTACTAAGATATTGTCGATGGTTGTCGAGTTCCACTTCCGACTTCGTTATTTGACTGGAAGCCCAATACAGCGCTGAAAAACTCATGAAAGAGCACTGCTTTTCTCGAGACTGGCCACTGAAACCTTCATGGCCTTGATGAATACTTCCACGAGAAAGTAAAGACAAAATAAAGACATAAACAACGTGAATTTCCTGTGAAGGAATTGTCGAGAACTTCGAGGGTATATACTGGTAGCGGAACATGCGCAGTTGAGTCACTTTATGCCGACACACATAGTTCGGTAAAAGGACTGGGCATGAGTAAATGCACGGCGGAGCCAGGGGGGCTTTAGCCCCCCCCCCCCCACACTTTTCTCTGGAAATCTAAATAGAGGTTTTTCCGTACGGTGTATTCTTTGGAAATTAATGTTCCCCTTTCTTCGCCGCTTCTAGCCCCCCACTTCAAAACACGCTCCGCCGTCCCGCAATAGACGAGTTTCAGGGTCATGCGTTCATATGAGGTAAAAACAATTGTTTTAGCTAGAAAGATCATATTAAAAATAGTAAAAGTGCAAAGTTTGAAACTAATCGGGCAAATAGTGCGAAAGCTACACACTTTGGAAGTTTTGCTCTTCACTATGGATTTAATAGGGATTTTGGCTTGGCATGCAACGCCTGCCCGCCAAGCCAAAATCCTTATTAAATCACTAATAAATCCCTTTTGAAATGGCCAAATTTCTGCTTTTGTAACTTCTTCCTTTTTTACACAATTCCTTTCAAACTTTGCACTTCTACTATTTTCAATATGCTCTTTCAATTCCAGCTGAAACAGTTGTTTTTACCTACGATGAAAATTTGAATATTTGTTGCTACTGCGCTGTCTGCGCATGATCGTGAAAGTCGTCTATTGGGGCGAAAGCGCTGTTTTTCTAAGACGGATACTGGATAGACAATGATCACTTGTGTTCAGTGTGATACAGACTCCCTCGAATAGCGCTCCGTCGAGATGACGTCAGTATCCACGTTTGTCCGCTTTTACCCATAATTTTTGCGGCCATAACAAAAGAAAATAGCGCATTTGCATACAGTGCTTCTACTTGCCAGCAAATTTCCTGGCAAAAGGAAATATTGGGCTCTGGCAGGAAATCCTTTTTGGAAGGAAATTGGCAGGAAATATAATGAATTGCCAGGATAATGGCAGGAAATTCTGAGATTCCAACCATTGAGGGCCATTGAGGCTTTAAAATAGTCTATGTGTGGCGTAGTAACTAGTAAAATGTTGAATATACAAGAAAGCTACCTATCATAGAGTTTTCAAACGCTGGCAATTTGATTTGGGCCTTCAATTGGCGGGCCGGCGGCGTTTTCGCCTTCGCATCAACTTCGGAAATCGCTCGGTACGATTCGGAAATTGCTCAATGGGCAGCGGCTGAAAAAAATAATTTGTTAAAAAAATGACAAATGTTCGAAAACGACGAAAATCTCAAGAATAAAGACACTGTTTGCTGAGATTTTTAAGTCATATTTTAATGGGAAATGCCAGGAAATTTTGCAATTTCTGGCAGGAAATATTGCAATAAATAAGGATGAAAACAGGAAATCCAGTTTTATGAAAGTGGAAGCACTGTTTGCATCATTTGTGAAGCTATTAATAGCAGCCAGACTTGACGGCCACTCGGGCATACGGCCCTCGTGACTTCTAATTCTCGCGAGAAATACACGTGATCATTGTCTACCCTACATAGACGTCTCTAGTTCTGGCAAATCTTGATCATTCAATCTAAAATAAAATCACTACAATACAGATATCGGACAAACCGGAAACCGGGGTAATTTGGAACACGATTATAATAACACAAGAAAGCTTTATGGGCAAAAAGGATTATAAATTCCGCCCTTGCGGAACATAGTTTCAAAATAGACCACGAAATGGGACAATGCTTCTATTATTTCCTGAAACCCACGTTATTCCCAAAGGATTTGTTTGGAGGCGTGGCATACATAAATTGAAAATGTGCCAATTGAAAATGGAAATAGTGCAACGTAATCGAGTTTCTGGCTCATAATGACGTAAAGTTGGCAAGATAAAAATTTCACTTTACCCTAAACTTATGACGTCACATGCATATTGAAAATAATTCCAAGATGGCGGACAGCACGCTGTCTTTCGTCAAATTATTTCGAAAACCAAAAAAGATAAGGGAAAATTGTAAAAGGTCTTGTTATACCATTTCACGAGTTCTTTCAAATGAGACAAAGTTAATTTATATTGCCATATCCCTTTAAGTCTCTTTTCGGATAACGAAACTCACTTATATTTCTTTCAAAATGTTCAATCTAGGTCAATGTTATATCTGTCGGAGCCGAAGTGGATAATATTGACAGAGGTCTTGATAATTCTTGATATCATGTGTAAGCCAAATCCAATAATTGTTTTATTATACAATTATAAATGTAGAAGCCTTTAGGAAGTTTAGGAAGTGAGCCACGCAAAGACAATTACGTCACCTACAGACAATTTTTGATATTTTGTAGGTGATAAGACATCAAGAATTGTCTGTAGGTTTTTTAGCCAATAACAATCGAACGAGTATTGTATAATACCTTCAAAAACTCATTAATATTCATTAACCAAATTGTCCAATCACATTTCCGTATTTAGTCACGCGCAAGGCTTTTATACCTGATAAAACCATGAATACTAATTAGCATGAAAATTATATAAAGTCTTTACGAACTTTATATAAAATTCCTGCTAATTTGAATTTCATACATCAACCCAATTTACCTCTAATAGAAAATAAAAACCAGTACACTCCCTAGTGATACAATCAATTGTTTTTGAAGCTATTTAAAACACTCGAACTCGCGTTTTATCATATCTATAGACTATATGATAAAACGCGAGTTCGAGTGTTTTAAATACTACATATGTACAAACAGACAGACAGCAGAACAGCCAGACAGCAAAACCCATGACAGACATACAGACAGCAGAACCCATTCAGGGAAGTATATTTTGTACTACATGTATTTTATATTAACACATTTTATATGACAAGAACTTATTCAATCAACACTATATTATACTTTTATGTTTAATCTCTTACTGTCTATCCACCTAATCTATTTAACAAAGATAATAGTAAAGCGAGTTTATCGTAACGAAGACTGATGAACAAGATTTTTTAAAACCGTGAGTCGATTACAACTTGTCGGTTTCTTTTTAAGGACAATGAGTTTTTTTGGAACGCAACTTCAAGAAGCTCCTGTAAAATCTAGCCCCAGCACCATTCTTCGGCCAGTCCTTCACAAATGCCTCACTGGCCATCACAATCCTGTCGTAGCCACGTACGTCTTGGTTCTTACCCATTATTAAAAACTCTGCGTCGATTGTGTTCGCAGTGATGTGGGGACAATCACAATCAGCTTTCTTCTGGAAGACGAGCAGTTGCTTTTCCTTCAGTTTTCGCTTACCTTGCTTAAGGATGCTTTTAACCTCGATCTTGATGTTCAACCAAGTGTTTTTTTCATCAATTGATCTTACTTTTCCTTTTATAGCTGTAAAATAAAATAATAAATGAAAGGACGATGCCTGCATGATAATTAAACAAGGATGTTAATAAATTGATAAACATAAACATAACCATTTATAAAATTGAAATTTGAAAGCCGTGTTTCTATAACTCGATGGAAAACATGGGTGTTTCCCGCCGTTTTTATAAAACGGACTGTAAGACGAATCTTTGCTCACAAACAGCTAAAGTGTCGATAAATATGTTCTGTGACAGCCAAACAAGAAGAAAAACGAGAAGATTGGATGCTTTTCTTCACAGTTAAGAGCGTTTATGTTCATTTGAGCAGCCGACGACGCTGTCTAGCGTGAGTAAGGAGAATGTATATTTTCATCATTTTAATAAATGAGTCTTACTACTTATTTCCTCAGTGTTATTTTATAAAAGAAATAGAAAACATTTTCCGTGTTCTCCAAACTTCCACTCGTGTTTTTATAACTCTATGGAAACACGGAAAATGTTTTCTATTTCTTAAATATCAACAGCAACAAAGACATTAAAAGACAACGATAACGACATTTGTTGCAAACATGACAAAATTACTGCATTCTCATTAATCACGAAATATTAATTGCACTGTGGAGAGTGCAATTAATGTTACCAGCGTAACAAAATAGCTGCCCATAACTTAGAGATCGTACATTTTATATAATGTTATAAATCATACCATAATCGTAATCATTGCAAATCTTCTTGATGACAGTGGGAGGGTCGTCGGAAGGATTACAGGATGTGCATTTATCTGAAGATGAGGTGTTAAAAAATGGGTTGTTGGTATACAGTCACATGAGGGGCCAGTTGTTCATTATGTATAAACCAGAGGCCAGTTGTTCAAAAAGGCAACTAGCTTAATGCAGGATTAGTGGACATTTTGTGGACAAAATTATAAAGATGCAGACAAAGATGTTTGGAAATTTCTGTTCAGATATCATACAAATTATATCAAAAAAATGTTCAGATATTATAATCCAGGATTAGCACAAATTAATACAATACAATACAATACAATACAATACAATACAATACAATACAATACAATACAATACAATACAATACAATACAATACTGTAACGTAACGTAACGTAACGTAATATAAATGTAATGTAATATAAATGTAATATAATGCAATGCAATGTAATATAATGTAATGTAACGTAACGTAACGTAACGTAATATAAATGTAATGTAATGTAATGTAATATAAATGTAATGTAATGCAATGTAATATAATGTAATGTAACGTAATGTAATCTTATGAAGTATGTAACGTAACGTAACGTAACGTAACGTAACGTAACGTAACGTAACGTAACGTAACGTAACGTAACGTAACGTAATATAATGTAACGTAGCGTAATGTAATGTAACGTAATCTTGTGAAGTATTACAGGACCCCACTGAAAAACACTTCGGTGATGTTATACAACCTTGAATAACTCAAGAAAGAGATAAGATATGCAAGAATTGTAAAAAGCCATTCTTTATCGTTTTAGGAGTTCTTTCAAATAAATCAATAAAAAAGTCATCTCAATTTTCGTTTCGTATCTTAGTTTAGTTTAGTTTACTAGACTTATTACTCTTTGGTGAACGGAATACCCCAACAGACAAGAAGCCCAATTGATAGGGATTCCGAGGGGTAAAATGCAAAGTCGCGAAGAAATTGGCGCCTACGATTCAAGGTCGTTATCCGAGAAGACCCGAAAGTCTTACCATTTGCTGATATTATTACAAAGGCAGCACTTTCTCCTCGATTATTTTATTGAGTGGAGGTCCGACCCAGGATTCGAATCTGCGTCTGTCTGGGCAAAATCAATATATCTTGTCAGCCGAAAATTTCATTTTCATGGAGTTTTTTGCTGTTAACGTTATCGGATGTGATGTCACAGAGGAATTTTTGTGGAGGGTTGGAAAATGTGTTCACTTACCAAACAAACACTGGCAATTGGTCTTTTTACAAGTAGCTAAACTCAACTGACTGTTTCGTTGTGGTCCGTAATATTTAGTGCACTTGTTATCTATTGAAAAGAAAGAAAATGTCACTAAGACTACTGGCATATAATAATAATAATGAAAATTAATCGACATGCTTAAAGTGCCCCTAACCTCAAAAATTTTTATTGTCTTATTTGGAAGAACTTTTAAAATGATAAAGTAACTTCTTTTGAAGATTTTCACTTCTTCGCTTTCTTTTTGAGATATATCAGTTTGTTTGATATGCAAATATCTAGAATTTCGTCACACATGCATAATGAGTTATCAGAGAATGTTATATATCTTTGCGTTGATGAAATAAAAACACTAAAGTGTGAATAACACGTGTGTGCGTTTCTCCCACAACACCAAACTTCTTGATTTTAAAGGATTTCGTTCGAGAATGAAAGAGATACACACATTTCTCCAATAAGTCGTTATGCCCGTGTGACGAAATTCCAGACATTTGCATATCAAACAAACTGATATCTCTCGAAAAGAAAGCAAAGAAACGAAAATCTTCAAAAGAAGTCACTTTATCATTTCAAAAGTTCTTCCAAACAAGACAATAAAACATTTTGAGGTTATGGGCACTTTAACCTACACTACCACTGAGTCGACGGAAAATTGTTGACTTGAGAGGGATTTGAACTCACCACACCTTACGGGATTCCGGTCTGCTTCGCTACCAGTTGAGCTAGCATGCAGGAGAAAACTTTGGATACTCCAGCCAAAATACAAATGTACTTCATATGAAAGATCTTACTGACTTTAGTTTATTTCCAAAGTTTCAGCATTCCTATCAATTATGTTTCTAGATAGAGTTTGTCCAATTTTGACGCCATATTTGTTTCTCAAATATGACGCGACTGAGTGCATATATATCTCATATTATCGCCAAGAAGCTCCTCTACTTTCCGGGATGAGGAACTAAATGTGGGGAACACCACAGAAAAGTACCCACACTTTCACAATTTTACAATTCACGTACTCTACTTTCCGGGATGAGGAACTAAATAATTTATTTCAACTAATTTTCCTCCAAAGAGCATTCACAACAGCTATCATTATGTGATGGCCATCAAAACAACTCCACTGCCGATAAAGAAGCAAAACCAATATGGCGTCAAAATCCTCAAATTTTCAACTTCAACTCGCCATATCTTGTTAATCTTAACTAAATTGATAGGAATGCTGAAACTTTGGAAATAAACTAAAGTCAGTTTCATATGAACTTCAAATGTATTTTGGCTAGAGTACCGCTTTAAAGAAAAGCAATACTGATGATTCAGCACATTTTAATGCTCGGTATACTCTTCAAATCAACTGAGAAATTTTCCCGCCAAAACGTCTACGCACGGACCTAAAAACTAGCTTAGCCATATAAATAAACCCGGGTATTATTCCCGTTCAATTCATCCAAACCTGGTTCATAATAGTCGTAAACTGTTACTGGAACGGGTTGAACCAGTCCTACTTCGAACTCTCGGATCATTTTCAACGGGAAACACAACGAGTGCGAACTTGGGATTTCATCCACGTAAAGCACAACATGGCGATCAGAAATCTCGTACTTTGCAATTCCTGGTTTCACTTTGTCTCGAAGCTGTGTTAAAAATGAAACATGTAACTGTGTTGGAAGTAATGTCATAAAATAAGCAGCTAAAGTATCCATCAACAAATAATTTCCCAATGCAATCAGACATAGTTTGACGCTACTCTGGCAAAGTTTTTGAACGTAACTTTAAAAGTTGCTGTCCAAATGAACGTAAATTTATAAGTTACTGAGTCGTGGACAGTAACTTTTAAAGTTACGTTCAAAAAAACTTTTAAGCAAGAGTAGCGTTAAACTATGTCTGATAACACAAGATATCATGCGAAAACCCAATTCAACAATTATTTTATTCTACAATTATAAATGTATAAGCTTTTTGACATTACTGCCGGCTAAGAAAAGCTTGTGGATAATTACCAATTACGTCACCTACAGACAATTTTTGATATTTTGTAGGTGGCAAGACATCAAGAATTGTCTGTAGGTTTTTTAGCGAATCACAATCAAGATTGTATGAGTATATTGTATAATAATGCTCCTTGTCGCTCTCGTGATTACATAGCATGGACCAGAGTATGAAATCAACCCGATAAATCGCACTATGTAAACGTATTAACTCACCTCATCAAGGCTTTCTTTATCTACACTAAATCCAGTCAAAATCCCAACATCTATGATGGACATTCCTGCTGTTTTTCCAGCCTTTCTATACCTGCGACATAAAACATGAACTTATTTGAAATACTGGTTAAATGTAGAAAATATTGTGCAAAATAAAAATGTAATTACGTCACGGTTCTTGAAAACGAGGCTCCATAGTCAAATGAAACATATGGACTTGAAGTACGTATTCCAAATAAGGAAGCACAAATACATTACAGCCAAACCTGTATTAAGCGGTCACCTTTATTAAGCGGTCACTTGGCGAAGTCCCGAAAATTTCGTAACTTAAATACTGTTAAAGTAACCTTTGGTAAATCATTGTTATTAACACAATATAAATTTATTAAAGTGCCCCTAAGCTCAAAATTTTTTATTGTCTTATTTAACTTCTTCGCTTTCTTTGTGAGATATATCAGTTTGTTTGATATGCAAATATCTGGAATTTCGTCACACATGCATAATGAGTTATCAGAGAATGTTATATATCTTTGCGTTCATGAAATAAAAAACACTAAAGTGTGAATAGCACGTGTGTGCGTTTCTCCCACAACACCAAACTTCTTGATTTTAAAGGATTTCGTTCGAGAATGAAAGAGATATACACATTTCTCCAATAAGTCATTATGCATATGTGACGAAATTCCAGACATTTGCATATCAAACAAACTGATATATCTCAAAAAGAAAGCAACGAAACGAAAATCTTCAAAAGAAGTTACTTTATCATTTTAAACGTTCTTCCAAATAAGACAATAAAAATGTTGAGGTTATGGCACTTTAACAACTTAGGCATTAAATTGTTATTTTGTGTTCATAGTTATTTTTTATTGTTCCCTTAATTTCTGTTCAGATTTATAAACCGAGTTTTAGCAGGTCACATTTTAATATACAATAATCAGACCCGCTTAAGCGGTCACCCTGCATTAAGCGGTCACCTACGCAATCCCCAAGGGTGACCGCTCAATACAGGTTTGACTGTATATTGATGAGCAAATACATTACATTGACAAGTAGCCATGACGATGGCCAATATTAAGGTTTAGGAATGTTAGAATTAGGTCGTTATACATCAGGCACTTTCAATTGACTCTTTCAAAAATTGTGTTTTTTCTTATTTATTTGATCAATTTGTAGCCTCTTAGATTTTTACTATCTGTAATAGTAAAAATGCGTCTATGTAAATTATAATTCTATTAATATTAATTGGGCAGCTATTCTGTAAGGGGAATATTCCCTGTTCTAGCTTTCTCTTTGTTGTTAAATCTAATATTAATAATAAAAAAATTGTATTTTGGAAGAAACCTCCTATTTTGATATTATTTTACTCACCTTGTACATATTTTAAACGAGATGGAGTTTGGTGCAGGCTGGTCTCCCTGCATTTGAGGAACTTTTTTGACGACTTTCGGTGCTGGTGTAGATCTTCTCTTCCGTCCTCGTCCTCGCCCTCGCCTTCCTCCTCTTCTTCCTCGTCCTCCTCTCTTTCCTCTTCCTCGTCCTCCTCTTCTCCCCCCTCCTCCCTTGTGCTTCCTGCTCTGGCTTTTTTTATGCTTTCCAACAAAAATACGGGGTTCATCCATCATCTTTTTCACTTCCTCAATGGTAGCCACCGTCAAATTGAATTGGCAAGCTTCAACGTCAGAGGCGGGAGTGTTGTATATGGTCTCAACCTAACATGGTATTTTAGGGGTTTTACTATGAGAGACTTATATCAAACGACATTTGATGTGTGAAAACACACACACAGACAGACAGACACACAGACACACAGACACACAGACAGACAGACAGACAGACAGACAGACAGACAGACAGACAGACAGACAGACAGACAGACAGACAGACAGACAGACAGACAGACAGACAAAATTGTTTTTACACAAAATTATCTAAATTGTTTTTATACATTCCTAAAATGCCTATCCGGGGTTTGGGAATTTTACATATTTGTGATCTTTGGAATCTCTTGAGAAGAATTAAATAAAATATCTTGTCGTGCGAACATTCACCTGCTAAAGACGACCTACTAGTCACTGGAAATGACGTCAAAGCAGGGACACGCGAAGTCATTGCGCACTAATTCAACAGTGAAATACAAAGAAAGTTTGGGAATTGAGCAAATTTTTTCCAAACAGGTGTGTTTAAAGTTCATAACCAAACTTTCTTTGTATTTCACTGTTGAATTAGTGTGCAATGACATTGCGTGTCCCTGCTTTGACGAAATTCCCTGTGAATAGTAAATCAACTTTAGCAGGGGAAAAGACACGAGGATGAAATTTTCGAACGACAAGATATATTACATTTCTTCTTGGTAGAACCCAAAGATTGCGAATAAAGATATGTAAAATCTCCAAACCCCGTATAGGCACTTAAAATTAGAAAACATTTCAACATTTTTTGGCAAGGAGAGAGAGAACAAAAATAAGGTAAGAAAACGATATTCAGGAAAACAAATGTCTTCTTTTCCTTTGAATGAAAAACAGTAATACCTGAAGTTGGGCAACCCCAGTGCCTGTAGCAACGATATATATATAATCACCAATCAACGACGAAATCTAAATAACGAATGAATGAATGAAATACTTTATTGAAGTGTCAAGGTGTTTAGCTTTGTCAACTAATTGGGGACACTATTTAACTAAAATGTTTACATGGTATACTAAAAGAGTAGTATCATTGAAGAGTTCAATGATAAAAATAGAAGTCTAAGGTATTTAAGAGTTAAATCTCTTTTCCTAATATTGTTTTTAAAATCTTTTAACTCTTTCCTGTCCGACACAGTCAAAAGGGGTCATAGAAGACCCCGAAGTCATCAATCGAAAAACACGGCACACGGTAACGCAAGATTAAAAATTGAAATTCGACAAGCGCCAGGCACATGAGATCCACTCACACGCCAAGTTTGATTTGATTTCATAAACAACTCTGCAATTGGTGGCGTTTTGAATTTTCATGATGCTACACGGGCGCCCAAGATGGCGTTTTCTAGCAAAATGGAGGTTTTTCAACCTGATTTATGATAATTAATGCTAATTTATATTAACATAATGTGTCTTGTTCGGGAAATTCAAAAGCACAAGTAAAAGCCGGTTTATCGGGCTTTTAGAAAATGTATAGGTTTCGCAACAGTTATGGATATTTCCAGAGATATCGATAGGACAACGAGGTAGTTCAATTTTAGATGTTTTTCAGCCGGACAGGAAAGAGTTAAGCTATTTTTATCTCTATCATTGGATGCCAGACTAGACCATAAATGTGGTCCGAAATACCTAATCGAATGTTTTCCGTAGTGAACGGAGTTAAATCTAACTTGACTAAAATCAGCATTTTGTAAGTTGTAATGACTTTTGGAGACGTTAAAAAGTTCTGTAATATATAGTGGCGTGAGACAGTTTTTTACTTTATACGGGTGATAGCTATGTCTTGTAGTCGTCTGTTATATAGACTTGTTGGTCATGCTCGTCGTAGAAGTTCCTTGTAGGGCTCTGATGGACAGGAAATCAAAGGTAGGAGCGTAGATCGAGTTTTCAAGTGCCTATGCAACGAAAAATCGTCTGCAGTCTATGTTCTTCTCTAGAATGTTTGTTAGGCCAAATGAAGGATACCATTTCAAATGAGCATTTGAATCTTGAGCTTGCACGATCGTCAAGCTCATATCATTCGAAAAATGATTGTGAGTCCCAGACAGGAATCGAACCTGTAACCTTCTGATTGCCGGTGAGACGCTCTAACCATTGAGCCACCAAGACTCAGATGGAGAGCAAAGGTTACAATGATGTACTGGTTTGATACTGGTTCGGTTACAATAAACTTGACGATCGTCAATGTATCGTCTATCTAACATTCTCCAACATTCACTGCAGCAGTGTAAAAGCCAGTTAAACTTTTGGGTATAATATTTCATGAAAATCCCTGTAACTGGGACCTTCAAATTGATAGCTTATTAACCAAAGCTAGTAGTCGCTTGTATATATTACGAGTTTGTAAATTTTATGTATATCCTAAAGATTAAATAAGTGAGCTATTTGATTCGCTTATCATGGCCCTAATTTTGTATCGAATAGAGGTTTGGAGCTCCGCCTACAAGGGTAAATACTTGGATCGTATTGATAAGTTTCTAAATCGGGCATTTCGTTGTGGTTCTACGAGCAAGCGCAGTTTGATGTCAGAGATAATTAGACAGCAATTAAGTTATGGAAAGTAATTTCAGAAAACACTTGTCATGTATTATATGATTTGTTGCATCCCAAGAGGGCCAGGATTCTTAGAAAGCGTGGACACGATTTTATCCTTCCTAAGATCAGGACAGAGAGATTTAAGAGATCCTTTGTAAACAGATGTCTCTTTCAGTTTGTGTAGTAACGAGGAACTTTCTTTAGTATTGCTATTGCTATTGCTATTGCTATTGCTATTGCTATTGCTATTACTATTCATCCATCAATCAATCCATCAATTAGTCCATCAATCAATCCTCCTCCTATCCCCCCATCCCTATCCATCCTCCTATCCACTCCGCTATCCACCCCCCCTATCCATCACGTTCTAGGATGATCCTAGCTTACAACGTCAATCTTTCACTTACATCCAACTGTTGCTGTACCAGAGCATTTTTCTTGTTAATGCGTAATGTTTGCATGTAATTTGTATCTGTGCTAACCACAACAGTAAGGTCCAGAAGGTTACCACCAGTTCCTTCACTGTAGATGGCTAGAGCCTGCAGGGCAACGCAGGTGTCCTACAGAAAACCAAAAAAAGTAAACTGTAAAGTGGTTAAAATGAAACGAGAAACAAATTTTCATAGGCATAGGAGGCGGCGAGGCAGTCCCCCACCAATGATTTTTGGGGGGAAATTCGGGTGTTTTTGGCGGACAATTTTGGGTAATTATTTGAGAATTATCGCCGTGAAATGTTTAAGCAAAATGCATATATTGAACTATTTTTACCAATTCCTGTTACACCACGGAATAGAGTGTTCATTCACGTAAGACATGTCTTGCGAAGTACGATGGAACAAGACAGGTTACACACACACACACACACGCGCGAATGAAGTCATTGAGGGCGAAATGGAGTGATCATTCGTTTTCTTTCTTTGAAAGCAGGTTGCAAACTACCGTAAAGTAAACAAATAGTTTTGCAACCAGGACATAGTTTGACGCTAAGTTTTTTGAACGTAACTTTAAAAAATTACTGTGCATGACCCACCGTTTCGACACTCCAGTGTCTTTAACGATCACCCCTGATGAAGACACTAGATTGGAATGGTGAACGTTGGGTCATGGAAAGTAACTTTTAAAGTTCAAAAACCTTTTAAAGCCATGAGAGTAGCGTCATATATTTTATATTCGTGTTGCCGCCCTGTCTGTTTAGAAGTAGAGAGAGTATGAATTGTGTTTCTGTTTATTTTTTTCAAAGGTACAGTACCATACAATATTCTTGTGATCTGTAATCCTTGAGAATATTTCCTGTTGATTTTAATATTTGCCATCATTTGTCTTATTTTGTATGGCTCGTGCATCGAATACGACCTGAAAATCGATATTCGGCTATTAATTTTTCGGGCAAAAATACCTTACCCCCAAACAGAATTGGATTGCTATACCTTTGGCAACTTGTCTCGCAACAATGTTGAATACAAAGGCCCATCTACACGATACGGTTTGTCATATACGATTGTCATCTTGGTGTATGTGATCAAACTGTGCATGCGTGTCAAGATGTGTGTCCAACGAGCAATCAAATTTGTTTGATACGATAACCATGGCATCAGCTGGAGTCCCTTTTGTAATTTTATTCATATTTATTTTTGGTTGTTTAGTTTTATATATTTATGTACTAATATATTTATGACAGTCAGGGCTCTCGTAGACTGAAATCAATAAAAGTGTCTATTTATTTCTCTATCATGTAAACAAACCTGAGTTGAAACAAATCCGCCACCGCCTTGTCGCTGCTCCGTCAGCCAGACAACTATTGGTCCAGAATAACTAACTCTTTTCAGCGCCATTTGAGCGAGGAGAGCATAGGATGTAGTTTCAACGTTGATTGCATTGCCACCATCTGTCCAATAACGAGTGTTTTTACCTATAGTATGAAAGACAGAGAAAGAGAAAACAATAGTGACGGAATATATGTGCAATATCTATATACCGGATCCTAACAGGAACTTGAACGTGGACATGAACATAAATAATATGAATATTATACGAAATTCTAATTCAGTTAAACATTTTAAAAGTCAACTTTATAATCACTATACTAATGCTCTAAATAATAATTACGAAGTAGACTTCCAAGTGCAATAGTTATCTACTTGCTTAAAATGTCACGCTTCACGTAACGTGCATGCTCTCTTCTAACCCTTGCTGTTACTAATACTATTGTATCTTACTATATTGCTTTTATATAATTATGTACATATTTTAACTTCTTTCAATACCTGATATATATTTATGTATACACTCCGTGTACTGCAGTTATTGTATCTATTGTAATTTATGTTCATTTTTATCATTTAAAGGGCGTACTTAATTTGGAGCCTAGCTCTGTTATACTGTCCCGCACCTTCTTGTATCAATTAGGTGAAAGTGTAATAAATAAAATAAATAAAAATGAATATGAATAATATGAACATAAACGGCCGTGTTGTACTGTGTTGTTACATCTATAAATGTTCATGTTTATCGACAATATTTTAGGCGAGTAAATCGAAAAGTTTAGGAAAATCAGCAGAATTTTGTGTCAAATATACAACCACCATCATGCATTAATAACGAGTAGCAATATAAATATGACTATGAATACGTATAAGAAACGTATATAAATATAAATATATTTCGTTGCATTTAAAACATTCTCGTCGTCCAGCGGAAAAATCTCACGGCCAATAAGTTGCTGATCTCGACCAATAAGTGACGTACCTGCATCATAGTGTGCAGCCGCCAACAGTTCGTTATTGGCCGCGTCTCTCTCAGGGCTTGAGGCTAGCGCCAGAGCGTATGCGACGACGGCTTTTACATAGACACGACCAATGTTATTTCTATTTTTCTCCAAGAAAGCCACCGCCTTTTTCATGGTTTGAGAACTGTTCTAAAGAAATCAAAGAAAACCAGCATCCATATTCAGTGCACAATTAGTTCCTTTAAAGGACATTGGCAACAACAATTAAGTTTGTCTAATATGAAAGAACTCGTAAAATGATAGAGTAACACCTTTTACAACTTTTCCGTATTTTACTTCGTTTTTGAAATATTTCAGTTTGTTTGATATGTAAATGAGATGGTCTCTGATGTCAGATGTTGGGAGGAGAAGTTTCACACATTAAAATATTAGTTCCATCTTCAAGTTTGTTTCACAAATTTACTTGAAAATGTGCATATAATAACTCCTCATGATAATGAACGCTGTAAACTTAGCAATCACTGAGATATAAGACCTTTTTTAATGAGTGAAAATCCTCTACCCAACACCTGACGTCAGAGACCATCTCATTTACATATCAAACAAACTGAGATATTTCAAAAACGAAGTAAAATACGGAAGTTGTAAAAGGTGTTACTCTATCATTTTACGAGTTCTTTCATATTAGACAAACTTAATTTGTGTTGCCAATGTCCTTCAAAACAACATCAACCTTTATAATTATCGCCGATTCTTATTAAACACTGATCGGCAATAAGTTTCGATGCCACGAAAAATGAAGCCAAACCACTTCGTTAGGTGGCCAGTTTCTGTCACAGAGCCGTAGTATACGACAACCTTCGACAGCGCTCCCATTTCAGGGTGTTCCCTCTCTCAAGAGCCTGCATTGCACGCTAAGTTTCACTTGACTTTGTTTCATAACCTCAATTATTATATGACAATGACGTAATTCTTCCATATAAGGGCACGAGAACAGAACAAATACCAGGCCGTATTGCATGGTAAAATCCGTATTTCTCCTCTTCTATACCAGTTAAACCGGTTTGAACAGAACAAAAATACGGATTTTTTTGCGGCTTTAAACCAAAGCCTAAAATGGCGGATGCGAACTGTCTTTTTAATTTTGAAAATGTAAGTACAGACATGAACGACGCCTTATTATTTTCGTTAAACTCTGACGACTTTGACGATGAATTTCTCAAAGCAATGGACAGTTTAACAGAAACAACGTCTGACAACGTATCACAAACAAACGAGGAAATGAAATGAATACAAACTTATTCAATTTCTGCAAGTAGTCATATTTCCTCGCCGGCGGCCGGCTCCGGAAAAATACTTGAGAAACTCGTAAAATACCCGGCCGTATTATATGCCAAACCATTCAATAAGATATAATTATTTTCCTTATTTTACTGAAGTCATTATGCAGTGTGACGTATATGCAGTGGTATCATGTGCATAGCAAAGAAACCTAATGAGTTATGGGAGAGCTGTAAATACCAATCTTTGTAATTTTAAAAGTTCTTTCAAACAAGAGAATTTCTGCCGAACTTATTTTTCAATTATTAAAAAAGTAGAGAACTGGATATATAACAAAGTGAAAAGGTGGTGGACTGTCAAGATTTCATCTAGTACCATTTAAGACGATCACGATTTAATTATACCTGTGTGTCGCACTTGCATTCCAATAAAGCCGTAACTACGTAAGCTGTCATGGCAATTTCGCCATTAATATCACCCTGGAAGAGAAAAAAAGAAAAAGACGAAAAGCGAGTATAACATGATGGAAGATGGACAATAGGACAATGTAAAGCCAAATCAATTTCACACGACTTCTGCCAGTCACGACATTAAACTGTCTTACTGTAGAAAACATTGATTATGGACCTCTATGCTATGCCATGGGTTACATCAAGAATGCTCTACGCATTCCAAAATCTATACCATACCATACCATACCATACCTTACCATACCATATTATTCTATACCATACCATACCATACCATACCATACCATACCATACCATACCATACCATACCACACCATCTCAAACTCATTAATAATTCATGAGTAGAAAACAAAGGAAATCATTACCGAGACGGACAACTGGATACCTGGTCTTAATTAGCATAGGATTTTGACAATTCATTCCAACCTCAAATTTCTCTTAAATACTGATTCGTTCGAGATGTAATATCGAACACTCGAAAGAGTGTTCCATCCTCTATCCAGTCACCTCGAATTCGGTTAAAAAACTCGGCTATCGCTTCGTTTTTCAACCTATAATACTTCTCGGGGACTGGATATCGGATGAAACACTCTTTCTCGTGTTTGATCTATTACATACCATGCCATGCCATGCCATGCCATGCCATGCCATGCCATGCCATGCCATGCCATGCCATGCCATGCCATGCCATGCCATGCCATGCCATGCCATGCCATGCCATGCCATGCCATGCCATGCCATGCTATACAATACCATGTCATCTCTTGTGATTTCACTTGTGATTAAATAGGCCAACTTTACTTACATTCATTTCTTGATGAATTACAGGGTTTTTCTCCGGAATAGCACCATCTGCACGCTGGATTGATGTAAGCCAATTTATAGCAGTGCAGATAACGTTTTGATCTACTTCTATGCCACCAAGTTTTTTTATAGCGCAAAACGTCTTGATAACAAACGCTGTTAGCCTGAAATTGAAATTCAAAACACATCATTATTAAAGGGAAATATTAACATGCGTACCTTGTCATAAACAAAAAGATGGCAAAACTTTGTTTTGTTTTAAAAAAGTTTTTGAGTCAAGTTGCACAAAACGTTGCCTATTGTAACACAACCTTTCATGCAACTACAAAAGTTACATGAAACATTGCATACAGTAAAAACCCGCATAAAAGAACCAGTGGATTAAGAACCATCAGCATGAAATTTAGGAAATTTAGCACCCAAAATACAAGAACCACTTCAGGCTGACAAATGAGACTCGTTCTTAAACAACCTTAACTTTTGTACTTTAGCTGAAGTAGAAAGCATGTTTGTACTTTAGCTGAAGTAAAAAGCATGTTCTAAGGGCAGGTATAGGCAGGTACATACTTAATTTCATATTATTCCAAATGCAAAAACATAATCTGTTGTTTAGTACTCAACCAGGATACATTTCATCAAATTTGGAGGCTTTTAAATAGCAAGTATATTATTACAGTAGAAAGAAATCATTTAAAACACTAAACCAGGAACAATTGTTTTTTACTAGAAATAAGAACCAGTTAAGAACCAACTCGGCCTGATTTCTCACCAAGTACCCATTATATAAGAACCACTTCAGCCTGACGTCAAAAAATAGTGGTGCTTTTATGCGGATTTTTACTGTAGTGTACCAACGCCTTCGACACTTGAGGCGTTAGTTTAGCGCTTACAAAAAGTGCATTCATATAAATCAAGCCTTACCAAGTACTTCCAGGTCTGCTATTTCCAAACGCACTAAACGAGTTGTCACTTCGACGATAGTTCAGTTCACGTTGATATCCTGCAAAAGAAGATGAAACAGTCGAAGATCGTCGTGATCAATGGAACACCAAATGCTTTTCCGTGTAGGATACTGTTATCCAAAGAGAAAATGGTTGGATAACTGAAAACTGTAAGACCTAAATGGTCGGGTAAAAAAAATCACTTCTCTGAAGGGTTGGGGAGCAAAATTGTCATGATTTAAATTTACATAAGAAAATAATTCATCATTTAAAATTAGAATCTCATCATTAGTTCTCTTTAGTCATCATTGCATATTAGCTTTTGTTATTGTATTCCTCTCCTTGTTTTCCTTGGGTTCCTGCTCTGTATAGGGAGATAATAATCTGAAAGTTACAGTAGGATCTATCTGTATATCTATTTGGGTTTGTTTTTAAAACGCGTCTCGACGATATGCTGGGAATTGGGCTTTATCTAAGTTTTTTCTTCTTGGGTTGGGTAAAAGATTTTTTTTTACCCATAATCTGATCTAAACTTGATCTGACCTCAATTTGGTTGATCTTAATTTGGTTGGGTAATATTTTTTTTCAGGACCAAATCTATTTCTCTTCGACCATAAATGGACAAACTGTTCGGGCTACAAAACGAGCTCTTCTTCGAGTCGTAATTCGCATGCAAAGTACATGGCGAGCGAAGGTAAAAATCAAAATATTGAAAGAAGGTATTTCAGTTTATTATGTTTATCACTCTTAGGTGAACACTGCAGAATACCCCAACAAGCTAGGAGCCCAATTGACAGGGGTTCCCGATTGACAGGGGTTCCCGATTGACAGGGCTTCTACGATTCACAGCAAGGTCGTTATCCGCGAAGACCCGAAAGTCTTACCATTTGCTGGTATTATTGCAAAGGCAGCACTCCTCAATTATTTTTAAGACCCTGAGTCGTTGGGTCCGACCCAGGATTTGAACCTAGACATGTGTGGTAACCACTAGACAACAACAGCTGGTCAAACCACAACAGCTGAACCTTGGTCTATTCATTTCAAAATCATACTCATTTCCTTGGTCTAGCAGCAACAGATTGTGTTCCTCAGATTGAGTCGGACAAGAATCGAACCTGTAACCATCTGATTGCCTGTGAGACGCTCTAACTATTGAGCCACCGAGGACTGGTTCAATTGATATATGTACTGCCTATGCGGGCGTTTGGAGAAATCACGGTTCGTGAAACCTACAGTTTCTTGTCTTTAAAAATGATGTTGTCAGGGGAAAGGATACGTCTGCTTATGAATTCAAGATATGAGAATATAGTAATTTCTAAGTGATTGCTATAAGCCTATTTCTAAGTGATTGCTAAATAAGCCTATCTTCTCATCGTCCTCAGAGGCTTTGGAGTCCTTACAGTGGAAGAGTTTAAGCCAAAGAAGATATGCACATCGATGTATTTTTATCTTTAAATGTTTAAATAATCTCATTAATTTCAATTTTAACCTGGTACTTAACAACATGATTCATAGCCATAACACCCGACAGAGCATGCAGTCTTCTTCATCTACCAAAGGCAAGAACAAATTGGGGGAAGCATAAAGTTACTTATCATGCTGTAACCGATTTTAACAATTCGGAACCTGACTGTTTTAACTCAAAGTCTCTTACTCTTTTTAAAAAGAAAATTTTTGACTTGTGCATTAGTTTTTATATTATTCTTGTTTTTATATATTTGTATTTTGTATTTACTTATGCTGTAATATATTAGTTTATAAATTGTATTCATTCTTCTGCAGGGCCATTCTGAAAACCACTATTGTGATGAATGCACCCTGAATAAAGATTGTTATTATTATTATTATTTATCACAAAATTAAAAAAAAATTAAAATTCCCCTATTTTGACCATCGAGCCACCATAGGAAGGTAGTAAACTCGGGTATCAAAGGACTGTAAAAGTGAAGGGCACAGAAGATAACAAAACAAGCAATACCTGCACGAATGAAGTTGAACGCTGTCGTTTCAATTCGTGGTGTTACTTGTTTGGTGCTTCTTAGGTATTGAAGAACATAAGCATTCGGACCCAATTTTAACATGTTCTGTTCACCACATCCGGTGGGCATCTGAATGATGGAATCTAATCCTCTTCCCTCGATGACGTCAGCAACCACTCGACCAATCAAGCTTCCTATCAAGATAAATAAGACTAGAGATAAATGGGGATCAATTGGAATATGGGGATCACAGTTGGAGACAAACACAATGATCCAAAGTTGGAGACAAACAAATGGAGGAAAACTACCTACCAATGACGGAGAGGGTGGCAAAGTCTGAACTTGGCACAGTAGAATTTGGCAAGAGTAAATCAACACGATAATATTTTTTTGTCTCATTTTTTCCTACAAAACAAATAATTACGTCACACGGTGTAATTTAGCCAGGGTGGTATGGTGTGGTGTGGCGTGGTCTGATATGGCGTGGTATGGTGTATGGCGTGGTATGGCGTGGTATGGCGTGGTATGGTGTGGTATCGCGTGGTGTGGCGTGGTATGGTGTGGCGTGGTATGGTGTGGCGTGGTATGGTGTGGCGTGGTATGGTGTGGCGTGGTATAGTGTGGTATGGCGTGGTATGGCGTGGTATGGTGTGGTATGGTGTGGTATCGCGTGGTATGGTATGGTGTGGTGTGGTATGGCGTGGTATGGTGTGTGGCAGTCTGCTACAAGTTCAAGGCTTAACGAAGGGGCAGTTAGATCTAGATATAGAGATTCACTAGCCGCCTTAAATTCAAGGAGATATTGAGTGCTATATGGCCGAGTGAGTTTGCCAAATTAAAGGGAAATGGCAATAAAAAATGTTTTTGTCTCATTTGAAAGAACATTTAAAATAATATATGAAGACCTTTTAAAATTTCCCCGTAACTTCCTTAATTTTTGAAATATCTGTGAGCAAAAATATCTGCAATCCGCCATCTTGTTTTATAATTAGATCTAATTAAGTGACGTCAAAACCTGGGTAAACATTCTAAAAGTTGTAAATAATTGCCCAAATATCAGTGGAATGCGTTCAAATAGATTGCTAGTTCACTTAAAAGTATACAACACCCAAAACAACTACGATTTAGCATCTATAATGACTCGATAATTGCTGATATAAAAAAAAAATTCTACCCTGGTTGTGACGTCACGCATATCCAAGGATGGTTATGCATATCCAAGATGGCGGAATGTTTAATGTTCTTTGTTAAAAAGAAGTGAAATATTTACAGAACCAAGAACGATATGGAAAATCTGTAAAAGGTCTTCATATATCATTTTTAATGTTCTTTCAAATGAGACAAAACAATTTTTTATTGCCATTTCCCTTTAAACTAATACATTGAGGTTTGACTTTCTGAATTCATGTCAAGAACAAGGCATGCGAATACACATGCTCATGGCGTGTTAGCTATTTACTTACTTGTTACAGTCTGTATTTTAGATGGTGTCGTAGGTTTGACAGGTTTGGCAGCATTAGGGTCGCGAAGAATATCTATAAAAGTATTCAGAACAGAAATCATTCAGTGTAAGCAGAGAACCGCAGTTACTCTTACTTACCATGTGGATCGATTACGGCCGGCACAAAGCATAGGACAGAGAAGTTTTTATTAAAGGACACTCCAGTCAAAATACATATGAAATATCTTACTGACTTTAGTTTATTTCCAAAGTTTCAACATTCAAATCAATTAAGTTAAGAAGATATGGCTAGTTGAAGTTAGAGAGTTTGTACAATTTCGACGCCATATTCGTTTCTAAAATATGACATCACTGAGTGATTCTATCTCGTATTATATGCCTAAGAGCACCTCTACTTTCCTGCATGAGGAACTAAATAGTTTATTTCGACCAAAGTGCATTCACAACAGCTATCACTATGTAATCGCCATCAAAACAACTCCACTGCCGATAAAGAAGCCCCCAATAAAAGTCATATTTTCAAATTTAAAAAAATCCTACAATTTTCAACTTCAACTAGCCATATCTTCTTAACTAAATTGATAGGAATGCTGAAACTTTGGAAATAAACTAAAGTCAGTAAGATCGTTCATATGAACTACATTTGTATTTTGGCTGGAGCACCCTTTTACGTTTTTTACCTTGTGGATCCAATATTATTGAATAGGTCTTGCGTCTTTGCATTCCCTCTGGCTAAAACACAAAACAAATGTTCGTGTTTTTATTATGTCCTCGGGTTTCGATCACGTTATAGAGACCCGGGCAAACGTATTCTATTATTTAAATAGAGACTCTGACAAACGTATTCTATTATTTAATGATAACAAGCGATTGGTTGATCAGCGTTCAGGATACTTGAGAGTCCAAGTCAGTAATTTTTCAGTCGACTTCTTTTTCAGTGAAAAACATTTTCCGTGTTTCCATACAAGAAACACAAGTGAAAGTTTGGGAGAACGAGGAATTGCCGTGGGAGAAATTACATGAGATGCGTGTAAAACACGAGGCGATAGCTGAGTGCTAAACGATTGCTACAAAAACTCTTCCAAATATCAGAAAATCTATTTTTAATAAAACGAATTCTAGTAGTCAGACTTTGACGAATCGAAGGCACACATAAAAACAATGAAAAAATAAGAGAATTTAAATAGTATAAACACGGTGAAGTGAAATGCAAGTGACATGAATCTGCCTGATAGCAACAATCAATCATCAATTAAGAGGCGTCTCTTTATCCACGTCTCATGATGTTTGATTATGGTTATCTTAAGAATTCTTTGTTGGGCATTAATTTTCATTACAAGACCCTAGATCTCGTTACAGAGTTGATGAGAGTTCGTTGTCAAACCAGAGATATAACTTTCGTCCTCGTTTTAATAGTAAATCGTATAGAATGTGCACTGTACTACTTACCACAACCTTCAAAACGCGTTCCTCAGCATCTCCTGTTATACCTGAAGTAGCGATAACCTATGAGAAACAAGGGATTATTTATGAAACGATTTTCTTCATGTGTTGATTATCATGTATGTTTGTCATGTATGTGATGTAGGAGTTTGGCTGTAGAATTTGGATGTATAAGTCATCGCAAGGTACTTATTGTAAGAAACAGCAAATACATTGCCCTAACGAGCAAATACATTGCCCTAACGAGCAAATACATTGCCTTGACGAGCAAATACATTGCCCTAACGAGCAAATACATTGCCTTGACAAGCAAATACATTGCCCTAACGAGCAAACACATTGCCTTGACGAGCAAATTTGACATGTATTTGTTCGTCAGGCAATGTATTTGCTCATCAGGGCAATGTATTTGTTCGCTACAGCAATGTATTTGTTCGTTACGGGAATGTATTTGTTCGTTACGGAAATGTATTTGTTCGTTAGGGAAATGTGTTTGCTCGTCAGGGCAATGTATTTGCTCGTTAGGGCAATGTATTTGCTCGTCAGGGCAATGTGTTTGCTCGTCAGGGCAATGCATTTGCTCGTCAGGGTAATGTATTTGCTCGTCAGGGCAATGTATTTGCTCGTTAGGGCACAATATATTTGCTCGTCATGGCAATGTATTTGCTCGTCAGGGCAATGTATTTGCTCGTTAGGGCACAATATATTTGCTCGTCAAGGCAATGTATTTGCTCGTCAGGGCAATGTATTTGCTCGTTAGGGCAATGTATTTGCTCGTCAGGGCAATGTATTTGCTCGTCAGGGCAATGTATTTGCTCGTTAGGGCACAATATATTTGCTCGTCAAGGCAATGTATTTGCTCGTTAGAGCAATGTATTTGCTCGTCAGGGCAATGTATTTGCTCGTCAGGGCAATGTATTTGCTCGTTAGGGCACAATATATTTGCTCGTCAAGGCAATGTATTTGCTCGTTAGGGCAATGTATTTGCTCGTTAGGGCAATGTATTTGCTCGTTAGGGCAATGTATTTGCTCGTCAGGGCAATGTATTTGCTCGTTAGGGCACAATATATTTGCTCGTCAAGGCAATGTATTTGCTCGTTAGGGCAATGTATTTGCTCGTCAGGGCAATGTATTTGCTCGTTAGGGCAATGTATTTGCTCGTTAGGGCAATGTGTTTGCTAGTCACGGCAATCTCAGTTACCAATCAGCGTGTCTTCTTCGGCATTACCACCATTATATAAATACAGAACTCGTGACTAGGCTCTCGGCAACGGCCTCCGCGTAGCTCAGTGGTCAGAGCACTATACACTAGCATCGCAGAGTCGCGGGTTCAATTCCACCGGAAGGCCTTGATGTTGCTTTTTCGCAAACTGGTCCCGGTTTGGTCTTAAAAATTTATATATTTACTCATATAACACTCGAAATTTTCCTTCACCAATAAATTGAATGATTCGTTGGATCTAATTTCATAGTTTGACACAGATCGAACTAACAGCACAGACTATTTGACACAGGTCGAACTAACAGCACAGACTATATTTGACACAGGGAACTTACCCTTATGGGAATATCTCCAAGTGCAGTTGGTACGATAGGGAAGGATACAGATACAGCTTCATTAGGTTTAACTGTCACCCGATAAATTGTTTGACGTTCATTTGGTTCAACATGAGAACAGTATTCCTTGCTTCCGTACACGAACAACCTCACCTGTAATGCAATAAGACCAAGAGCAGGTAGTAATGAGGTAAATTAAAGTTAGATCGACCAACTGAGACTGTTTATAAGGCGCTTGGGTTACCCTGGGAATAGGGTTACCCTAGCGCCCAGGTGACCCTATGACTATGTAGTTATTTTCTACGTTGCGTTTATAAGCAAACTATGGTTACCCTACTAGCAGGGTCACCCTATCACTTAGCTAGGGAAACCCTAGCACTAGGGATATGTTTTGGCCTTCTAAACACAATCGATAGGGACAACTCGGAAACCCGGGTCAAGTTTTTAGGTATCAGGCCTCTTGATGCACTCGCAAGCCTCGCATACTGTCAAGTTCTTTATTCCATTCAGTATCAGGCATTTTCTCCTCGAATAAATTGAACCACCACCTGTCTGGTCGCCCTGGCCTACGTATCATCGATCTGTGCCTTGACGCGAAATTTCTTCGACGAAGTCGTCGAGATAGGGCAGAGTTGGAATGTAGAGCCGCATGAAGGAGTGTTAGTTGTTTAACAGTTATAGACATGATTGAATAACAAAGAAAAATACCATCCAACTGAAGAGAAGTAAGCACAGGTAGTAGAGAAATTAAAATCGATAATACAGCAATAATTTTCTTTCATACTCGAATTTCCCGCGTACACGCTCGACGGCGCGAGTATACTTCACCCTAGTCCTAGGGTTACCCTAGCGCTTATAAACAGGGCCTTCGGGAAATATACAGAATAATAATGTAAACATGCAGATTACAGACAATACATGGACGATCGTCAAGCTCATATCCTTAGCAAAATTATTCTGAGTCATTTTTAAATGAAAATTTCGGGCACTTTTTGAAAGAAATTTCGGGTAAATTCGGGTAATATTGCTGTTAAATATTCATGAAAAATTTATATTTTGAACTGTTTCAATACTAAAGTAACATATTTTAACATTAACATAATATATTAGAGTTGTTTTGCAGTTGCCCAGTTTAAAATTGTATTATATCACATACGATAGATGAAGTACTCCACTATTTCGGCGAGGAAACCGCTCAGAAATCTAGTCACATATGAAGCTGCGCCTGCCACACTGCATCCGTGCATCCGATGATCGACAGTGGACTCTTAATTTTTCGGGCAAAAATATTTTGCTCCCCCCCCCCCCCCCCCCCAGCGTAATTGATCAGGTGCGCCTATGCGTCCATATGTCGTATATCTCCAAGTTCTCCCACATTCACTACAGCAGTGTGTATATTAACACATCCAAAACCGAACCGATATATAGTGACTGCCGCATAGGCAGTACACATATCAATCGAACCAGTACATCATTGTAACCTTCGCTCTCCATCTGAGTCTCGTTAGCTCAATGGTACAGGTTCGATCCGTGCCCGCGACTCAGAAACATTCTCCGAGGATTTGAGCTTGCGAAAGTTGGTAGAACTCGTTGGGCGTCAATTACTGTACCTGTTGGGGTCCGAGATCAGTAGCGTAGTTGAATATTGTTGCAACGATAGAGACTTGTTCCCCACGCTGCGCAGAGTACGGCATGCTCAAAGACACGAAGAAGTGTTTGAATGCAGTCATATGAAGTGGCGGTGTGAGACCAAAACCCGTTGTGTTAGAAACACTGATCGCTTGCATTACCCACGTCGTTATTGTATCAGGAACGGTGACAAGAAATTTCACGATGCCAGTTTTTCTAAAAGACAAACAAGAACAAACACAACTGAATGCTATTTACTCGGGCTACACGTGGGAACGCGAGTCTAGTTTACTTTATATCTGATACAAAATCCTCCTCAGTTACATAAACCTGTTACAATGCACATGTCTAGTTTTTCGTAATAATATTGAAGAAATAACGACCATAAGTTTATATTTCTAAATATCTATCAGGTGATACCTCTTTTATTTTCAAAAAAAGGAAAATTCTGCTTTGTCGCAGTACGCGTGCGTAACCGACCATGAGATTGTGCGGGAAAATTCCAAAATTATTACCACTAATCCGCGGTACCATGAGAGACGTTGTCTGGAGGCTTGGCATATCAATAGCTCCAACGCCCCATTGAATCGCGATGACGGTGGTTTATTACCAGAAGCTTATTTGCAACTTGTTAATAGATAACGTCATCATCGGCTCTACGAGGGTATAACTAGGGATCTTAACTTTACAACGATCACCCCTCATGAAGACACTAGACTGGAATGTCGAAACGTTGGGTCATGGACATTAACTTTTAAAGTTAGGTTGGAAAACTTTTTAAGTCCGATTAGCGTCAAACTATGTCTGATTATCCACATATGTGAATTTATATGTTTTGCTTCTGTTGTGGCAGTACCTGTGACCGAGCTGATGCGGCTTGGTAGCTTGCTAAATGTATTAGACCAAGTTAAATAACGTTTACAACTACAATTACATTTTCCAATAATTCTTTCACCATTTTCCAAGCCAGAATAGCTTCAAACTTTCTCTTGCTTCACACTTACCCTGCCCTGTCCTCCTGCTTCACACTTACCCTGCCTGTCCTCCTGCTTCACACTTACCCTGCCCTGTCCTCCTGCTTCACACTTACCCCGCCCTTGTCCTCCTGCTTCACACTTACCCTGCCCTGGCCTCCTCGTAAAGCCACGTTTCGGGGAAATTCGTACGAACTTGTACATCATCCAGTGTTTCCATAAGCAGTTCTTCGCCGATCTCAAAACCAATATCGTTCAACAGGTCAGGGGGAACATCATCACTGTTCGATCGACTTCGCATACCTGGACGTTAAAAAAACTCACTTTTGTAAATAAGCGTATGTCCACAATAACAAATAAAAAGCATCCATACTTATGTATGTCGCTACCATGAACGTTATGTTAAAATAATCGTTAGCGTTATACATGCATTTAGCTTTATCGCGATCGTCATAGCCATTATCATTATCATATATTATCATATATTACCATATATTATCATATATTATTATATATTATCATATATTATCATGTATTATCATATATTATGATATATTATGATATATTATCATACATTATCATAAATTATCATACATTATCATATGCTATCATATATTATCATAAATTATCATATATTATCATAAATTATCATACATTATCATAATTTATCATATATTATCATATAATCACGAACCCAACAAGAGTGGTTTCGAATGAGTTCGGTGTCAAACAGTGTCACGTACCAGCTGATTCGAATTTTTTTCTACAGCATTGATAAAATATTATGGTACAGAGATCACGTGGTTGGAGCAATACAGAGTCGTTTTTGGCGAACTGTTTTCCACGAACCAAGCACGACGAAGGAGAAGCTTTCTCTCCCATGGAACAACAACGTTGTTTATGCAGCGAATCTAACGGCAAAAAAATATTATTTTCGTAAATCCATACATTTGTTTTATAAGAATAAAAATAAGTGTAATCATAGTTAATAGGTGTTATGTACCACCAGTGACGCTTCTTCGTCTTCTTCGGGAGGCAGCTGAACATTGATAATCTAGAAAGTAGGAAAGTAGATGAAAGACTGCTCAGAGGGATTGGAAAAGAGCAAAATGCGAAGAGATAGCAAGAGGAGAAAGGGGGAAGGAGGAAAAGAGGGAGAAGGGGGAGAGATGGAGGAAAAGAGGGAGAAGGGGGAGAGATGGAGGAGAAGTAGGAAAAGAAGGAGAAGGAGGAAAAAAGGGAGGAAGAGATGGAGGAGGAGGAAGAGAAAGGAGAAAGAGGAATGGGGAAGAGAAAGAAAAAAAGGAGAAGGAAAAGATGGAAAAAACAGGGAGAGATGGAGAAGTAGGATAAGAAGGAGGAAAAAGAGGAAGGGGAAGAGATGGAAAGAGAAGGAGGAAGAAGAGAAAGGAGCAAGAGATGGAGAAGGCGGAGGAAGAGAAAGGAGCAAGAGATGGAGAAGGCGGAGGAAGAGAGAGGAGAAAGAGATGGAGGAAGAGAGAGGAGAAAGAGATGGAGAAGGCGGAGGAAGAGAGAGGAGAAAGAGATGGAGAAGGCGGAGGAAGAGAGAGGAGAAAGAGATGGAGAAGGCGGAGGAATAGGAATGAGGAAGAGATGGAGAAGAGGGGGAAGAGAAGGAAAAAGGAGGAAGAAGAGGCAGGAGGAAGAGATGGAGAAGGAGGAGGAATAGAAAGGAAGAAGAGATGGAGGAGAAAGAGGAAGGAAGAAGAGATGGAGGAGAAAGAGGAAGGAAGAAAAGATGGAGAGGAGGAGGGAGAGAAGGGGGAAAGGAGGAGA
Organism: Chrysogorgia sp. JL179-B06; assembly: GCA_035772405.1. Classification (NCBI taxonomy): domain Eukaryota; kingdom Metazoa; phylum Cnidaria; class Anthozoa; order Scleralcyonacea; family Chrysogorgiidae; genus Chrysogorgia; species Chrysogorgia sp. JL179-B06. The sequence continues at coordinate 131,436 of JAYKKM010000242.1, forward strand.
AAGAGAAGATGGAAAAGGAGGATAAGAGAGGAAAAGGAGGAAAAGGGGGATGAGAAGGAGGAAAAGAGGAGGAAGAGAAGGGAGGAAAGGATGAGGGAAAAGAAGAGAAGGAGAATGAGGAAAACGAGTATAAGGATGAGAAGGAGAAAAAGGAGGAAAAGGAGAAGAAAAAGGAGGAGAAGGAGGAGGAGGAAAAGGAGGAAGATGAACTAGAACAAACACAAACCTGTCCGTGGATCAGTTTTCAGGTTGCTATCGGTCATAACTGCCAAACCAGCTCTCTTTAATTAAAACAATCAGCGAAATTAGAAGGATTTTAATTTTTTTGAATGAATTGGTTGAACAAATGACTTACCGATAACACATCCTTGTTGTCTTGTCCAGCCCCTGCACCACAACCCAAGTCATGGGACTTCATTCTGTTGAATACCTAGAACACGACAACAACCGGCGATGCCAAATGTGAGCATTAATGTTGTTTAGTTTGTGGAAACACCTTGATAGTCGCAACTGAATGTAACATAAATGATCTCAAACAGCGTCTGCGATAAATACTCTTTATTTGATAGACATGGCTATGTGTGATCAGACCTCAGATGGCAGAACGAAGGCTACGTTGTGTACTAGTTCGTACGTGCAACATACGTACTAATGATGGCGATCGTCAAGCTCGTATCCTCAGAGTCCCGGACAGGAATCGAACCTGTAACCTTCTGATTGCCGGTGAGACGCTCTAACCATTGAGCTAACGAGACTCAGATGGGGAGCGAAGATTACAATGATGTAGTGGTTCGATTGATATACGTACTGCCTATGCGGCAGTCACTATATATCGGTAAGGTTTGGATGTGTTAATATACACACTGCTTTAGTGAATGTGTGAGATCTTGGAGTAGACAGACGATACATGGACGATCGTCAAGCTCGTATCCTCAGAAAAATGATTCTGAGTCCCGGACAGGAATCGAACCTGATGGAGAGCGAAGGTTACAATGATGTAGTGGTTCGATTGATATATGTACTGATATATGTACTGTCGGGGACTCAGAATCATTTTTCTGAGGATACTAGCTTGACGATCGTCCATGTATCGTCTGTCTACTCCAAGCTCTCCCACATTCACTATAGCAGTGTGTATATTAACACATACGTACTAATGTAACTTGTGAATGTGACTTGCATGTTTGCGTGAAAGTTTGAGTAGTAAACAGTTTACTATATTGAAATAACCAAACTGTAAGTCACATAGTCACATCAGTAACCGATAAATATTTACCTTATCATTAGTGAGATGTTTATCATTTCTCAGAAGATAGACACTTTGATCCACAGCCAAGATACCCACAAGTGAATGTGGATTGGTTTGAATCTCGATCGTATGTGCAGCGCCAGGAAGTTTACGAGGGTTTTTGTCGCCTAGAAACTGCACCTACATAATGAAACAGAATTAAGCGGAGACATTAGGCGCCGTACGCAAAATACACACCGCTTTGGGAGGTGGTGAATGACGTCATGCAGACGTAACGAATGACGTCACAACAATACCGGGGTCGGAAAGCTTTCTTCGACTTCCATGATGGTGCTGTCAACGACGACCTCGTTTGCAACATTGTAATAGACAACAATACGAGCCTGCGGTGACATATCTGGCGTTACTCGAAACCGGATTGTCGTTACTACTCCAAGATTTCTCACGATTGTCCCTTGAGTGATGATCCTTCCGCGAGCAACAGCCTGGGGAGAGAAAGAATAAGAAAACAATGTCACGTGACTATGGGTCTTTGCAGGACTACCTGCGATAATGGCTTTGAACGACTTTTGAGGACAACCTCGTTCCCAGGGCATTTTGCCTCCATGGTGGAAGGTCGGCCAGAATTTCTGGGTGTTTAGATATGATAATTTTTGTGGTCTTTGTTCCATTTCCTTTGTCTACTTTGTTGACCTGAATAATTGAGAAATATTCAATGCTCTTCAGAGTTGTTCATGTCAGCATTCGTCGGCATAAAAGCAGCTAACAAGCTTAATAACCCACCATACATCCATTGTTATCTCTTACAAAAGGTATGAAGAAGCATATATCCAATTTAGCGAAAGCTATCACTTCAAATTTGCTGTAAAATTTGAAGACAGCATTCAGATTCAGATGAATAAATTATACTCGGCTGAATTAATTTACAAGCCAATCGCATTATAGAATGGACCAGCCGATCCGAGGGCCATTTTCGCCGACTTTACGCCGTGGAGGCAAAATGCCCTGGGTACGAGGTTGATCTATTCCGTTGAAGTTTGTTCCTATCTCACGTTTGGGGATTTTACATATCCGTAATATTTGGGTCTTCCTGAGCGAAATCATAATATATATTGTCAGCCAAAAATTTCATCTTCATGGAGTTTTCGCTGTCAAAGTTACTGGATGTGATGTCACAAGAGGCATTCCAAACCAGTTTTCTTTTGTTACTTGCCACAAAAATGCCTCTTGTGACATCACATCTGATAACTTTAACAGCAAAAAAGTCCACGAAGATGAAATTTTCGGCTGACAAGATATATTATGATTTTGCTCAGGAAGACCCAAATATTACGAATATGTAAAATCCCCAAACGTGAGATAGGCGCGTTAAGTAAACTTGAGATGGGTCGGCAAGAATGACATTTAACACAGGCAGTTTTAAGTGTTCAAAGATCATCTGGGTCGTACACTAAAGTAATAAGTTTGAAATAGAATTTAAACAATTCTTTCTGTCGTATAATATCAACCTTTTTATCATGTAGGAGAAAATCTAGCGTTTTATATCGATATCTATACTAGAGAAAAAGAGATATCTTCATACATGAAGTGATATCTTCGGCTATTTCATCGTTTACAATACAATAAAGCGAAATTATATGGCCGCACAACATTGTTTAACATAAAGTTGTAAAGGAATTTGCTGTGCAAGCTGCGTTAAGTTGTCAACACTCAGAAAAACACTGAGCTACAGACAGGACTCGAACCACCAACCTTCTGAATGCTAGTAGCCGTGCAGACGCTCTAACCATTGAGCCATTAGAACTCAGATGACAGGGCAAGGTTAATTACGGTATTTAACTACAGTAATTCTGGAGCTCAGAGTTTTTCTGAGTATTGACAACTTATCACAGCTTGCACAGCAAAACCTCTACAACTTTACTTACTTCAAGATGCAACTATATAACTTAACTATTGCTTAACATACCAGATATGTCAGTGAACTTGGATTCCCACCAGAAAGAACAAAAGCCTCTGCGTCGACTGAGTCACCAACCTAAAGCAGAAGGAAAATTAGAAATATCACGCAAGAATACGTAAGAAGAAATGGAAAAGTTCAGTTACGCCCAAAATATCCGCAGAAGTCCCCTGCAGAGTGTGTCAAATGCTTATAGGCAGTTAAGACGCAGTTGGTTTTAATTACAATTTATTTTATAAAAGAAATTATCAAACATAATTCTATGTACGAGTTTTGGTGTATAAACGACGAAGGTGAACAATGTTTTTTCGGAATATTAAGCACTATTCACCTCCGGGCGAAACAAAATGGTCTCCCGTTTTGATCGCGGTCACGGAAGAAGAAATTTCTTTGATAAATGAGGCTGACATTGCTTTAACAGCGTTCGCAGCTTTTTCTTTTTTTTGTTTATAAATATTGTTATTTGTAATTATTTTATTTTTTATGGTACATACTAAGGCAATTATTCACCTCAGTATCGGTGAATAGTATGGACACTAATATTCACACTAATAAAACTAATTACAGTTATATATTACCACTATGAACAAAATATATTACCACTATGAACAAAAAAACTATTAATTTTAAAAAAGAAAAGTCTTAAGTGCTGACTTAATTAACATATCAATGCTTCTAATTTCTTGTGGTAATGAATTCCACAGTTTTGGTGCTGCAACCGAGAATGCTCTGTCTCCATGAGTCACCGTTTTGGATTTTGGCTCAAGTAGCAGATTTCGGTCAGATGATCTCAAAGCACGAGTAGGTGAAGTAAAAAAGGTCACATAAGTCTAAATGTCTCAAGAACGACGTGAGATATGAAAGTGCTCTAAATTACGTTAATTACCATTCCTAATCATTTTCGTTCATTTAAATAAAACAAACTTAATTTTCGTTTCATAAGATTAAATACGCATTGACGAGCATTTTTTCAACATCAAACCACTATATATTCCCGCTATTTAAGTCACATCCTTTGAGATAAAATATACTTGTTGTTTGTTGCCAATGTCTTTTAACACAATACGTACCTTGGACTTTGGAATTCTGACAAAAAGGTAGTGCTTTCCTTGAGATTTGTACATCGTTGGTCGAAACGAGTTCTCGGACTTTATTTCCAGTTTACCTTTCTTGACTTTGGCGCTCACCTTAAAAGCGACATAGATGGTGGAGAAGAAATGAAAATTGTATAAGGGACGTTGCGGTTGACGACGTAGGGATCTTGAGCTGAGGTTGCACAGGATCATTTTTAAAGACATTTTTAATGTAAATAATGTGAGGAAATGGCTAAAAAGGATGACTGAAAAGAACCGTTCTGTTTTTGTCTGTTCTTCATTTTTTGTTAGGTAAGGGTTAGCTACGATTAGGGTTAGGTTTTTAGTTTGGTTTATCATATTTATCACTCTTTTAGGTGAACGGAATACCCCAACAGGCTAGAAGCCCAATTGATAGGGGTTCCGAGGGCCTACGATTTAAGGTCGTTATCCGAGAAGACCCGAAAGTCTTACCATTTGCTGGTATTATTGCAAAGGCAGCACTTTCTCCTCAATTATTTTAAGACACTGAGTGGAGGTCCGACCCAGGATTTAAACATGTGTTTCCCAGCTCATAGACATGTGTGGTAACCACTAGACCACAACAGCTGGTTTAGGTTAGGATCGCAGGTGAAGTTTGTTGACATTGCGAGTCCCTACGTTTGAAATAACATACATGCGCAGAACAGACTAGACGCCATCTTTAATATCTCAAGAACAAAGGGAGATATGGGAAAGTTGTAAATGGTGAATGTTTATAATTTCAAATATTCTTTTAAATAAGATTTTTTACCGCAGCATATGCATTTTAAGGTCCCTGACACTGAGAGAAATAAAAACGAAAAAAACGCCTACTTTGATGTCAAGATGTATTAAAGTGAGCGTCTTCGGCACGTCAACAATAAAATTTCCATGGCCCAATTCATCTGTGGTGTCTGTATTTGCTTTCCTTCCTGCCTGTTGTCGTTCATGGACGACAACACCGGTGTTAGTTTTCGCATCAATCTCGATATCGATCCCATCTGCTGGTTTACCATTCATGTGCACAACATCGACCTATGGTTGAAATGAACTCACCACAGTTAATCTAGTGGAACCACTATTAACATAATTTAATAATTTATTAATAATTATTATTATATGGCTAAGGAAGATGGCGCACGCTGATTGGTTCGTGAGAGGTCCGAAAAAAGCGTATTGCCCTCCCGGCGCTGTGAGAGGGCAATACGCTTTTTCCGGACCGGTAAGTTTTGGCGGGAAAATTTCTGAGTTGATTTAGATGAAAATAAAAGAGGATTTGAGTATGTTCGTTGAAAAAGTTCGAACAATAACACGTCCTGGAACATTAGTGCTGCTTTTCTTGAAAGCTGTTTATCTATAAGTGAAGAAAATGAATGCCTAATGACCAGTAACGCGTGTAAACCTGAAGCGAAATCAACAAGCTCAGACGCTCAACACTAATCTTGTACAAAACAACAGCACGACGCAAAAATGAATCAGTTCTCGAAGGTTTAGTACGTGAAAACCTTCGACAACTGATTCATTTTGGTATCTTAAACTAGGTCCCAACGACAGTGCAAAGTTTTATAGAATAATGTATCATACTAGAAATACGTATACGCAACAACCCCTCGCCCGCTTGCTGTTTGAAATTTTTGTAGCGTAGTTGCTTACAGGGTACTTATTTTAGTTGAATTAGATAATAGCCCATTCAGTTGCCAAACTGAATAAATAATTTCCAGTGGACAATATCGCTGAAAGCTTTGTATTGTCTGAATTTAATTGTTTCATAGAACATCAAACAAAATACATGAAGCCTAATCTTTTTTAATTTTTGGGTGCAGCAACATAATAGTGGGGCGAAGTCTACTGCTGTTTCTACCATCAATCACTATAAGAAAGAAATTACTTTTTTGGAGGTGGATGTGGTGGGGGTTCGGGATGGCTGGAAATACGCTCAGCACCTGCTCAGAACATTCGGAATAATTGGCAATAGTTCGGAATAGTTGCGAAATACGTGCGAAATACGCGCGAACACCCATTCCGCACGTTGTAACCAATAAATTATTGGCATTATCACCAATAAGTTATTGGATTGCAGTACAGTTGTAGACGCATGCGTACAACAGTCAATTACTAGTCCCACATTCATGGTCTCTCTCACTAGTCTACTAATTCGGGACCCCAAGTGGGGGGTGTGCATGTGGTGGGTGTTCGGGATGGATGGAAATAGGGATGGCTGCTGAGCACCTGCTGAGCACCTGCTGAGCACCTGCTGAGCACCTGCTGAGCACCTGCTGAGCACCTGCTGAGCACCTGCTGAGCACCTGCTGAGCACCTGCTGAGCACCTGCTGAGCACCTGCTGAGCACCTGCTGAGCACCTGCTGAGCACCTGCTGAGCACCTGCTGAGCACCTGCTGAGCACCTGCTGAGCACCTGCTGAGCACCTGCTGAGCACCTGCTGAGCACCTGCTGAGCTGAGCACCTGCTGAGCACCTGCTGAGCACCTGCTGAGCACCTGCTGAGCACCTGCTGAGCACCTGCTGAGCACCTGCTGAGCACCTGCTGAGCACCTGCTGAGCACCTGCTGAGCACCTGCTGAGCACCTGCTGAGCACCTGCTGAGCACCTGCTGAGCACCTGCTGAGCACCTGCTGAGCACCTGCTGAGCACCTGCTGAGCACCTGCTGAGCACCTGCTGAGCACCTGCTGAGCACCTGCTGAGCACCTGCTGAGCACCTGCTGAGCACCTGCTGAGCACCTGCTGAGCACCTGCTGAGCACCTGCTGAGCACCTGCTGAGCACCTGCTGAGCACCTGCTGAGCACCTGCTGAGCACCTGCTGAGCACCTGCTGAGCACCTGCTGAGCACCTGCTGAGCACCTGCTGAGCACCTGCTGAGCACCTGCTGAGCACCTGCTGGCACCTGCTGAGCACCTGCTGAGCACCTGCTGAGCACCTGCTGAGCACCTGCTGAGCACCTGCTGAGCACCTGCTGAGCACCTGCTGAGCACCTGCTGAGCACCTGCTGAGCACCTGCTGAGCACCTGCTGAGCACCTGCTGAGCACCTGCTGAGCACCTGCTGAGCACCTGCTGAGCACCTGCTGAGCACCTGCTGAGCACCTGCTGAGCACCTGCTGAGCACCTGCTGAGCACCTGCTGAGCACCTGCTGAGCACCTGCTGAGCACCTGCTGAGCACCTGCTGAGCACCTGCTGAGCACCTGCTGAGCACCTGCTGAGCACCTGCTGAGCACCTGCTGAGCACCTGCTGAGCACCTGCTGAGCACCTGCTGAGCACCTGCTGAGCACCTGCTGAGCACCTGCTGAGCACCTGCTGAGCACCTGCTGAGCACCTGCTGAGCACCTGCTGAGCACCTGCTGAGCACCTGCTGAGCACCTGCTGAGCACCTGCTGAGCACCTGCTGAGCACCTGCTGAGCACCTGCTGAGCACCTGCTGAGCACCTGCTGAGCACCTGCTGAGCACCTGCTGAGCACCTGCTGAGCACCTGCTGAGCACCTGCTGAGCACCTGCTGAGCACCTGCTGAGCACCTGCTGAGCACCTGCTGAGCACCTGCTGAGCACCTGCTGAGCACCTGCTGAGCACCTGCTGAGCACCTGCTGAGCACCTGCTGAGCACCTGCTGAGCACCTGCTGAGCACCTGCTGAGCACCTGCTGAGCACCTGCTCAGCACCTGCTCAGCACCTGCTCAGCACCTGCTCAGCACCTGCTCAGCACCTGCTCAGCACCTGCTCAGCACCTGCTCAGCACCTGCTCAGCACCTGCTCAGCACCTGCTCAGCACCTGCTCAGCACCTGCTCAGCACCTGCTCAGCACCTGCTCAGCACCTGCTCAGCACCTGCTCAGCACCTGCTCAGCACCTCGATCAAATTTTTACCTATCGATATTTTTACGTATTTATAAAGCAAAGCTTCTAAATATTACTCGGTCGAAACCGTTTTGCGATTCGACGATGGCAAGTATTATTTTTCTGACTCCGAATCTGGAGTTATGTCCGCCATTAATCGTTCATGTTCCTGACCAACGTAACGAAGTGACGTAGTGTCAGATTCTCAACGCGAAGACTCCACATGGCTAATTCTTCAAGTAAATCAAGGTCGTTTTTTTCAAATTCTTCGTCTGAAAGGCAGGACATTTCATCTACTTCTCGAAGAAAACAAGAAAACAAGTAACCTCGACTGAAATTCAGGAGTAGCATTGAGAATCTGACGTCACAAACAATATGACCTTTTGAAATTGCGGGCTCACTTGGAACACGTTCTTAGTAATGGTGGCCAAAATAATAGTGATTTCAGAGCTCAAAATACTTACTTCAAAATGCCATTTTTTAGTTTTTTTTACATCGATGATCACTTTCGACCCTGAAATACTATTCTATGCTAAAGAAAATCTGACAGATGGGGGTGAATTTTCATCGTAGTGCCACTTTCATGTAGATCAATGACAAATAATGAATTTCCAATGCCTTACTTTTACTTCAAAAGGTACACCAGGCTTAAAAAATCTCGGCGTTCTTTTAAAGCTGATTTTTAACGGTGAATTGGTGAAGTAGATGGTATTATGCAAAACTTCCTCTTGTTTTCCCGTTGCTTCCTCGATCACTTTCGCCTCTATGAATAAGCGTTTTCCATCGGGAAACCACAGCTTCTTTGGATGGTTCCGGAGAAGCATTGTGTTTACAATGACGTTGGCAACTCCATCATTCAACTGTAGAAAAAAGCATCATTAATTGATTACGGTATAACGGTAAATGTCAAGGTAACATGAAGAGACATTTTCATCAATAACCTGTTAAAGACAACTGCAAAAATTGTCTCAAACTCGCACCTTCAAACATACACTAATGAGTATGTTTACATAACAGCTAAGCTATCAAGCAGCAACAACAACAACGGTAAATCACATGCAAGCTATTTTGGATCTTACCGTATGGAAAGATGTGCTAAATCTTTCTGTTTTCCCAGCATCATCAAGTACAGCAAGATTAACCTGTGCAGTGCCCTTTACACCTTTGCCATATGTATACCTGGATAAACGAAGGTTGAAGGCAATGTTTTTGAGAAAAATAATTATATAAAAATATAAGTGTCATAAAAACGAAATTTGAATCTACTGGAAAATATAAAGAAATAAAGAAATTATATGCATTTTCAGAGATACGTTGATTGGAGACCTTGGGTTCGATTTCCGGTTGAGGTAGTCAGATTTTTCATATAATTATTATACATGTTAAATCCTCTTCATTTAAATATTATATATTATTTATATATAGATATACTTATAAATCTATAAATCTATAAAACAAACATATAAATCTATTAATTACTAAGTATAAGAATTAATTAATATAATAATTAATCAATCAATTAATTAATTAATTTTAATTATTGTTTAAAAAATTTAATTAATTTTTATTTTTTAATTAATTAAAAATAATTAATTAATTAATTAATTAATTATAATAATTATTATTATTATACTTATTAATTAATTATATTAATATTAAATATAGTATAATATAGTTAATTAATTCTATTAATTAATTCTATTATTTTATATTATTAATTAATTAATTATATTAACTAATTATACTTATTAATTATATTAATTAATTAATTCAACATAACAACATACATACTTTGAAGTCACTTTAATGTCAATCACATTATCTGCTGCGTGAATATAGGTTGGTCCTTTCACGCTGATGGAGAACTTTGGTAAAACTGTTTGAATAAAAGAAATTTCAAGGTTACATCAGACACATTACGTAGCAAAGTTTCATGTTTCAACTTACCATATTCTCTCACTTCAAATTGTACCGAAGCATTTTGCACCAACTAAAACATATATAACATAAATGAGTAAAAACACACGTTTCTGATTGGCTACTGAGGTATGCTGACGTAATATAACTTGGACGTGATTTGTCGTTTTTGACGAATAGCACTCCGTCGACATGACGTCAGTATCGATGTTTGTCTGCTTTTACCCATAATTATCTTGCGGCCATAACAAAAGAAAATAGCTCATTTGCAATCATTTGAGTGAAATTTGGTTTGTTTGTCCGCATTTTGAGCTGTTAATAGCAGCCAGACGCTACGCTATTTTAAACACGGAGCGAGCACATAAGAAGAGGCTAAGTAGCTCAGTCATTTAAGATTAGTACGTCGGTATTTCAAACCAGGTTTTCCAGCTGGGAAAACGTTTGTTAATTGATTATGTTGTTTGGCGTTTTGCATGGGGTTGTATTAATAATGAGAGACAATTGTGGATATTCCATCTATTGCGAAATCTGTAAAAGTATTAGTTGCTTACCCCATGCCCGTACAAGGCATTTACGGTCCAGTTTCCTAGCAACGTATTTTCAGATAAGACCTTCCTACGCGAAAAGAAACCTGCGAATATATAAAAACAGAAAGTTTAATTTTTAACGTGGAAATGTTTTGGTAATTTTTCCCATCCTCTATTTTCCTCCATTCTCTCCTTCATCCTCTCCTCCAACTGCTCCTCCTTCCTCTCCTCTAACCGCTCCTCTAACCTCTCCTTCCACCCTTTTTCACTAACCTTTCTCGGTGTTGAGATCTTTCCATCTATCCACACGAATACCTTGTGGGTTCTTGAACAGAAAAAGATAACCGACACGCTGTACGAGAACCGCTTCACACAATATATTTATTAGAACTTCTCTGGACTCGACTAAACTATGAATAGATTTTTAAATTATGAATATGGATAAGTCGTAACAACGACTTTACTCGACTAGAATAATATGTTTGTAAACAACGACAAAAATACGTCTTAAAAAGTAGTTATTTCGCATGCAAAGTTAGCAATTAAATAAAGCAAACATACAAAACGACATCGAACTTAAAACAAGAAGGTCGCTTACCAGCATCTCGATTGTAACCTGTCAGTTAAAAATTAAATGAAATTCGTATATTACTGCAAGGTACAATGTTTGCTGCAGGCAATGAATGGTGGTAAAAAGCACAAGTCGCCACCTTTATCGGTGTGCAGGCCAATTACATAGAGTTGTGTCATCTTACACACACGCAATTGGAACAACTCGCTGGCTTATAACTCAGGGTTGACTTACATTTTTAAGTGAGGCTTTGAGATTGATATCAAGAGGAATAACTCGCAGGTGTACTGTAAAAATAATAAAAAATTGTCAAGCAAATAGATTTAAAAAGAACTATAACACAACATCATTTGGAAAAATAATTTTAATACAAAGGTTCGTTAGTAAACTCGTAACATCATCAGAGTGATAAATTACAATGAATGGAGATATAAATAGCTAAACTATTACATGAATAGAAAGTGACAAAGTGTTACAAAGGAAATTGAAAGATCGAAACGAGGGAAGAACAAAGGACGTGTGTCTTCATTTTGTTCTTTTAATTCCCTTTGTCATCGTTTCGCTCTTAACCGAGTGTGAGGTATGTACAAGAAAGTATTTGCCTGAGGTTTTCGAACAGACCGTGCGACGAAGGAGCGAGGTTTGTGCGATAAAACCGAAGGCAAATACGTTCCCATTATACTGACCGAACAAACGTGCTTAATATAGTATTTATTATATGGCTTTTGGTTAACTTTCTTCTCTGTTTTAACGCTGTTTTCTTCTCAACTTCTTCAGATGCTGCCGTTTACCTTACCTCTTCACTACTATATTTCGCTTCATTTTACATCAGTTAGACATTTATTTTCCGTGCTTTTAGACGATTGAAAACTTTAAAGAAAAGCAATAATGATGTTCCAGCACATTTTATTGCTAGGTATTTTCAATGAAGATGCCTTGCTCTTTCCTTTTCATTGAAATCAAATTTTCCCGCCAAAACGTACGGATCCGGAAAAAGCGTATTGCCCTCCGAGCGGGCTAGTTGGTCCATATCGTAGATTACGAACCACTCAGTAAGAAAATCACTGTAAAATTGACTTCAAAACAGTCAATACAATTATTTTAAAAACTTTGAAACCTTTTTGAAGTTATGTGATATGCATCATCATCAAATGTGCAATACGTATTCGGTTGTCGTTGTTTTCTTTTGAATGTTACAATTGAAATTGTTTATTTATCCAACACGTTTGTACTTCACTCACCTGTCTGTCCGGGAGTATAGATGGGCTTGTCTGTTTGGATGAAGACCATGGCATTTCGATAGCTCACTAGGATCTTTATTTTATCGTTAAACAGAAACCCAGGACTAGTAGAACTTGCTATCAGATAAACGTATTGCTTATCCAGGGATTTCTGATCTGATAAATCACTGGGATTCACCTAAAAATGCGAGTATTTTGCGAATGTATGGCAAGTCAGTCACTCTTAAGTACGACAAAAAATGTTTGAATTCACAAATCAAGAACTGTAGTGATAATATATTAATTTGAATGTTTCATGCACCTACTTTTATTTTGAGTATACCAGGAATTTCTAAAGAAAGGTTAAAAAGAAGGAAAAAATTAATGTGTTTTGCACATTCAGTATAGAAAAACATTTGAGCAACAAAAATTTGATAAAGTTGATTGATTGATTGATTGATTGATTGATTGAGACAGACTGACAGACAGATCGACAGACAGATCGACAGACAGACAGACAGACAGACAGACAGGCAGACAGACAGACAGACAGACAGACAGACAGACAGACACACACACACACACACACACACACATTGGCATTTCAATCGACCAAACTTTGTGGTGAAGGAAAATTTCGAGTGTTGGAATATATACATTTTAAGACCAAACCGGGACCAGTGGCGAAAAATGCAACTAAGAGGCCTTCCGGCTGGAATTGAACCCGCGACCCTGCTCAGTGGTCAGAGCAGTGGAGCACTGACTAGCATTGCAGGATCGCGGGTTCAATTCCAGCCGGAAGGCCTTGATGTTGCATTTTTCGCAACTGGTCCCGGTTTGGTCTTAAAATGTATATACTTCAACACTCGAACAGACAGACAGAGATTTGCTTTACGTCGTGTAAGAGAGAGAAAAGCGAGATTAACAAACCTTTCCTAAAATTGCCTTCAATTTGAGAGAACGTCTTCTTTCTATGTGGATAATCTTGGATAGAAAGCTTGATATTAACCACGTTGTTTGTATCAAAAACTGTCACGGATACCGTCTCCTCGACGCCAACTCGAAGGAGATTTGGAGCAGAGATAAAGTATTTGGCATTACTGCTATAAAATAAAATAAATCAGCATTTAACTAAAATGTTTATCTACTTAGTATTTTAACCTAAATACCACACATCTGGGGTGTTGCGTTGTCATAATAACAAACAACAGCTTTTTCGCTTTCGCAGTAAAGTTATTAATAGTGACATAATGATTGCCTGCAACGTGCAATGTACAGGCCATGTGTGGAATAGAATAAATTCATTTGATCGACTTAATATAATATCTTATTGAACGGCTTGTCGACCTTAAATTATGATGCTAATGCTAATATATTTCTTGCCGTTCAAGCATTTATAATAGCATCTGGTCGTGTTGATTAATAATTTTGAATCACTTGTAAATATCACTGCAGCTTCATTCATTTATTTTTTCTTTTCTTTCGTGTTTGTATTGTATGAGGGTAGTTATAATTACTTGTTTTTTTGTTGTTGGTTTTTTATATGTGTGAAGTTGATCGTCCAGGTTGTTGTAGTGTTGAGAAAGACTGTTGTTGGTGACTGACGTTTCGACGGCCTCAGCGGCGGTCATCTGAAGATGTTCCTAGAAATTCCTTTCACAATCTGAGCATGAAATCAATCTTTATATCCATCCAAACGTTTTAAGATTCGAAAGAGCTAAAAAAGCTGAAGCCCTTTCACTTAAACATCATTTCGACGTCAGTAAGATCACCGCCGCTGAAGCCGTCGAAACGTCAGTCACCAACAACAGTCTTTCTCAAGACTACAACCTGGACGATCAACTTCACACATATAATGATACTCCTTGGTTCAAACCATTTACTTTATTGGTTTTTGTTGCTTTGCTTCTAAATCGTGGTTTTAATTATTTGTATTATTGTACATAGCCGGTTTATTTTACTCTCATAAATTACTCTCTCCTAATTTCAAAAATTTTCCTTGGGGGTGTCCAGTGTCATTACAGCCCCCCCCCCCCCCCCTGTTGTAAGTTTGCGTAAACTCTCTCGATGAGCTTGTAGCTCTTAGGGTAAATATAATGAATAAATATTGTTTAAATAATAAAAAAATAACACTGGTTCTCGAAGAATTAATAAAAAATCGCACTTGTGTTTGGCGAAATATTCACATGTCCGAAAATATACCCTGGTTAGTTGTATGTACATTTATATGTTTTTTGTGATTAGAGGTCTTAGGGTCGAAATGACTTTAACCTAAATAAAAATTAAGTTTATCTTATTTGAAAGAACTTTTAAAATGATATATGAAGACCTTTTACAGATTTTCCATATCGTTCTTGGTTCTGTAAATATTTCACTTCTTTTTAACAAAGAACATTGAACATTCAGCCATCTTGGATATGCATAACCATCCTTGGATATGCGTGACGTCACAACCAGGGTAGAAATGTTTTTTATATCAGCAATTATCGAGTCATTATAGATGCTAAATCGCAGTTGTTTTGGGTGTTGTATACTTTTAAGTGAAGTAGCAATCTATTTGAACGCATTCCACTGATATTTGGGCAATTATTTACAACTTTTAGAATGTTTACCCTGGTTTTGACGTCACTTAATTAGATCTAATTATAAAACAAGATGGCGGATTGCAGATATTTTTGTTCACAGATATTTCAAAAATTAAGGAAGTTACGGGGAAATTTTAAAAGGTCTTCATATATTATTTTAAATGTTCTTTCAAATGAGACAAAGAAAATTTTTATTGCCATTTCCCTTTAATATACACACTGGCACTGCTGTAGTGAATGTGGGAGAGCTTGGAGTAGACAGACGATACATGGATGATCGTCAAGCTCATATCCTCAGAAAAATTATTCCTGTCCGGGACTCGAGGATACGAGCTTGACGATCGTCTATTCTGAGGATACGAGCTTGATGATCGTCCATGTATCATCTGTCTACTCCAAGCTCTCCCACATTCACTACAGCAATGTATATATTAACACATCCAAACATTACCGATTATAGTCGGATTGCCGCATGCAGTGCATATATCAATCGAACTAGTACATCATTGTAACCCGCCTTCGCTCTCCATCTGAGTCTCGGTGGCTCAATGGTTAGACCGTCTCACTGGCAATCAGAAGGTTACAGGTTCGATTCAGAATCATTTTTATGAGGATATGAGCTTGACGATCGCCCATGTAGCGTCTATATGTTTTTTAATATTAAAATTATATTAACCAGTATTATTTGTATTATATTTTATTAATTATTTTATCATTAATCGGTCGGCTATAATTTTCCGTTTCGTAAAACGGTCGTTGCCAAGTGCCAACCCTAACCGGCTAACGGAGTAACAGTAAGAATACCTTAAGAGTACGATTTTTGTTTGGATTTGTCAGAGTTCCCTTCGTAGTGTGGTGGTTAGTGTGTTGGGTTGTGGTGCGAAGGGTCTAGAGTTGTTTTTTTCGTTCTTTTTTCTTTCTTTTAGGGCTAGTATTTAAATTAGGGTTATGGTGAAGGTTAAAACGTTTACGAAGGTTAGTGTTAATCAATGAAATAGACTTTCGACAGAAATTCGATGTCAGCCGTTTCGGTTGGCAACGATCGTAAATGGTCGTTGCCAACCGAAACGGCTGACATCGAATTTCTGTCGAAAGTCTATAACTGCATCGTCACGCTGTAGCGTCATGCTGTTTAATGGAATGTTTACAAGAATTATATCTGTCAGGAAGCCGCAAAGCACTTGTATGACGTTCGCCTGCTGAAGAGAAGCGCAATATCTGTTAACGTGCTGATTACAATATATTGCGCTAGTTTAAGACCAATTCTAGGGTTATGAGGTTCGACATTATTGCATACCTCAGACTATCTGTTTGATCAGATTGAAAGCATGCCTATTATATTCCTAATTCTCTGCCTATTATATTCGCTAATCACAAGTATAAAGACTCTATTATTGCAGCTGAGATAACATCGTTATGACCGCCGATCTAATCTCTGTATACGGTTCTTCGTGAATATGACTAGTCCACCATATAAGCACAATACATTGGGGCCTCCCCAAACACCTACGTGCAGGTATAACCTGCGCGCAAGTCTTACCCTTTGTTTGTCTCTAATTCATTATACCAGCAGCTAGCCACACGTGTACTCAACTACTAGATTACTCAACTACTAGATTACTCAATGAGGGATATTGTTAATTGTAAATATCTTGAATCTTCAATATCCGATACAACATAGCCACTGTACGATTCAACACGGCCACTTGTATTGTAAATAATTCGTATATCTTTCTAAATCTTTATTTTATGTAATCCAAAGTAATTCAGTTTATACCACAAATTTGGAATTACAGTCACTATTATTATTATTATTATTATTATATATTATATATATATGTATATACGCATGTATTTATGTATTATATACGCATTATGTATATATGTATTATGTATATATGTATTTTATACGCATTATGTATATATGTATTATGTATATAGGTATTATATATGTATTATGTATGTATATATGTATTATGTATATACGCATGTATTTATGTATTATATACGCATTATGTATATATGTATTATGTATATACGCATTATGTATATATGTATTAATATGTATATATGTATTATATACGCATTATGTATATATGTATTATGTATATATGTATTATATACGCATTATGTATAATTATATGTATTATGTATATATGTAGTATATGTATATATGTAGTATATGTATTATGTATATATGTATTATGTATATACGCATTAATCCATTATGTATATATGTATTATGTATATATGTATATACGCATTATGTATATATGTATTATGTATATATGTATATATGTATTATGTATATATGCATTATGTATATATGTATTATATACGCATTATGTATATATGTATTATATACGCATTATGTATATATGTATTATATACGCATTATTTATATATGTATATATGTATATTCCAAGAATTTTTTCACAGTGACATGTAACAAGTGTGTACTTACCAACATGAGTAATGTAGAATAAATAAGAGCAGGGAGAGTGTGATCTCGGTCCTCGACAGACCCATGTCTTTCCAGGGGTTGAGCGTCTATGCTTTGGCTGCTTCCAACGACTAAAGCTGCAATACCAAACCTTGCCAAGCGCGGAAGTCGTTTAACCTCAGTAAAGCCCTGTTCGCGCTGAAACGCTGAAGCTCGAAGTGCCAGGAAGTTTAATGACAGTGATGACAACGATAATGACGTCAAAGGAACTACAAGGTCACGAAAAACAATGATATGGAAACCACCATTATAAAGATTGCATATTTTCTACCATAATGCGCTTTTCTCGAGAGTTTTTGTTTTGTTTTTTAAACATTCAGCCACTCGCCCCTGACGTGTAGCGAGCCGTGAACATTCTGATCGTAGTTCACGGTAACATATGTTGGCACCGTATCTTCTTTCTCGTCTTTCTATTTGTTGTTTTGAGATAAAGTTACACTAGCCATGACGGAACCATATGCGGAAACCAAACCCGCAAAAATGATGGTGAAAAAACGACGATGAAACGGAACCCATGCAACGGATTAAACTATTGAACTAAAATCGATTCAGATTGTCAGTGGTGGCCGGCATGGTGCAATGCGCTAGTTTCCTTGCAGTTCAATCTTATGCTCCGAAAAACATACGAGACGACAGTTACTCTCTGTTACATACAGTCCTGTCAGTGTCATGTGCTCATGATGTGCACCGGATATTACTGGTATACATGTAACTGTTAGAATTTCACAGCAATATCTCTCTCTCTCTCTATGGTATGCTATTTCGACAGTTAACTACTTTATTCTATAAATATAATAGCCTTTTAATAAACACGTCGCACTTCAGCTTGCGCGCAGTTTCGACAGGCGCGCGCTTGCCCGCTTTCTGTAGGGACAAGCGCGCGCTCCCGCTTTCTGTCGAGACAGGTGCGCGCTTACCCGCTTTTATCCTTCAATTCAATTCGTTAGTTTAATCGAGGATTTGGGGGGGGGGGGAGGGTTTGAAGTTGATTTGTCCTCGATTAAACTGACGCATTGAATTGTATAGGATAAATTAGCTACAAAGAAGCCTCTAGGTCGAGACTGGACGCAGGCTAATTATGACGACTTTCTTTGATTCAATTGCTTTATGTGTTGACAAATGCGTCCGTTCCTAAGAATCTTTGAACTCGCTTCAGCTAAAAACCTGAGTCTTTTTTCATTCAATTGTTTTATGTGTTGACAAATGCGTCCCTTCCTAATAATCTTTGAACTCGCTTCAGCATAATACGATCTTATTTCGAAAAAACAATGAAACAAAATACGATCGTATTTCCAACAAACAATTAAAAGATAGGACAACAACAAGGGAGAAGGTGTTATAATATACATCAATTATTTGGCGTTGATTTACGATTAAGATCACCACAGCGACAGCAATCACAGCGGGTTAGGATCTAAGTTATTTTGGGGTTAGCAGTTCTATGATGTATTTCATCATACAGGCATGTCCAATCGTATGATAGCAGTACAATCTGTAATTTCGTCCCACCTCTCGCTGATACTAAAAAAGACGATTGCTTGCGGGCGCTGACAAAGAACGTCCGGGATGTAGATGTAGTAAAACCCACCATTGTTCCTACTTTTCACCATATTTAGACTATACATTCATAAATAGAAATAGTCATTACTTCATTACTTACTCAAATAAATGCTGTGATCTTGTTGTCTCTTTCGTTTTAGTGAAACCATAAACCACGAAATACTCGGAAATACAAATATTTCATTCGATACTGAGGATGTCAGTAAGTGCGTTGAAAAATCGAGGCGAAGTTATTCCTTCAAAAAACTTCAAACTGTCTGGACAGAGTTTAAAAGTGTTACACTACTCAAGTAAATTAAATGAAATAAATAAAGAAATCAAATTACATGCAAAAAAACACAATAGAAATTACTTTATATCGCATTGGAAAACTTCAAAAATCACTGCACGATTTCGAGTAATTGTTCAAGATTCTTACATATACAAAAATACACATGGATATAATAAGCAAAAGAGAAATAAGAGAACTACATTATGTTGAAAAAGACTTAAGTAGTTAAGTGTACTTACGTATTTTTATAGACGATGTGTCCTTCTTCAGGTCAGATATGTCCTTCTCGGCTAGTAGCCGTAGAGTAGCCGTAATGTAATATATTATGGCTCGGCTAGTAGCCGTAGAGTAGCCGTAATGTAATATATTATGGCTCGTTTAGTAGCCGTAATGTAATATATTATACCTCGGGTAGTTGCCGTAATGTAATATATTATGGCTCAGCTAGTAGCCGTACTGTAATATATTATACCTCTGCTAGTAGTAGCCGTACTGTAATATATTCGTCGTTGGAGTCACTCTATAATGAGTATTGAGTATGATAGTTAGTGATATGATGATGCTCAGTTCCGATGAGACCTTCCTCCTCTGTCTTTTCTCGGCCAGGTGACAATGGCGATTTATTTTTATTGACTCCCTCTCCGTCTGCAGCTCTCTAATCACTTCTTTGTTCAGCTAGCTCTTCCCATGAATTGTGGTTGATTTGGGTGGCCTTCAGGTAAACTTTCAGGACGTCTTTATAGCGCTTGTGCTGACCTCCGACTGATCTGCGACCTTCCCTCAGTAATATATTATAGCTTAGTATTGCCGTAGTGTAATTTTTACACATCGGCTGGTAGCCGTAATGTAATATATTATAGCTCAGCTAGCAGCCGTGGTGTAATATATTACACCTCGGATAGCAGCCGCGCGTAATGTAATATATTATGGCTCGGCTAGTAGCCGTAATGTAATATATTATGGCTTGTCTGATACTCACGAAAACCACACTACCGTATGAACGCAACAAAAAAATTCGTCCAGATAAGCGGAAGACCCCGGTTACCGAGATCTTATGAACAAGCCATGAGCAGCGGAATTGTAATTTGATGATCATATTTTGATTTACGCTTGCTTGCCGGCTCCGTTGTGGCATAGACTGACTTTTGACTTAAGAAAAATTCGATGTTTGTGCAATTTTCGCAAAAAGTAGCTATACTACATCACTGCTGAAAAAAATGTAGTTCGCAAAAAGCTACTACTCAAGCTTTTGAAAAAGTAGTCAAACTACTCCCTTCTTGAGAGAACTACAACTAATTCTCTGCGACCCACCCTTGTTTATTATCTACCACTGTTTGGGAATTTGTTAGAATTCTATATTTCGAAGGTAATCTACAAGCAATTAGAACAACAAAAAATAGGTTACGTATTGAAATTAATGTGCTATATCATTAAAAATGTCGAGACGCAAAACATCAAGGGAAATTCTTAGAAAACCAAGGCAAGACTGATTTTGTTTATAGCCCAAAAGAAGAGGTAAATCAGGTTTTTGGTAAACATGGCCCAGTTATGAAGACGAAGAGAAAATAGAGAGAGTCGAATATAGGAATAAGAGAAGAGATAAAACAAGAGAAAGGGAATAGAAATAAAAAGAGGAAAACAAAAAAAGAGGAAAGGAATGAGAAAAGAATGAGGGAAAAGGAAAAGGAGGAAAAGGAAAAGGGGAGAAGAGGATAAGCGATGAATGAGAAAAGATTAAAGTGCTTATAAACCCTGGATAGTTTTTGATTTTCTGGACGCAACATTAGCTGAAAAGTTATTTTGTAGTTCTTGATTTGGTCTTTCGTTTCGCAAATATCTCTCTTCAAACATTTTTCGAAAATTCCAAAAGGTCTGGCGTAACTTAAATTGGTAGTAAGACGGAAAATCAAAAAATAAGGAAGAATAGCGTTCTTACTTAGTCAATATCTTATATTGTCCCAGAAGAGATATTCAAGTTTTTGAAAGATGCAAATGATTATGACATCATCTACTCCTTAATTTAAACTAAAGGAAATCCCTAAAATGAAAAATGTATAAAGCATTAACTATACACAGTGCAGTGTACCATTCTTAGTAGCATACATCTGGAACATTTCAGGACAATCTAGCCGCTATCTCCAAAGATATTCCTCACTTGAGTGAGTAGATGACGTCTTCAGGTATTTCATTTGCAGCTTTTAAAAACTGAAATATCTCTCTGGAACAAGATAAGACATTGACAAAGTAAGACTGCTATTCTTTCTTATTTCTAATGCACTTCTAGATAAAGCCCAAATTGGGATAAATGATTTTTGCATCTTGCTGCCCCTTTAACGGATGGAAATCTCTGACAGTTATTCGCCAGTATTCTGTTGTGTAGTTATGGGAGCGAGCAGCAGCATATATAGACGTATTGTTTTTGGTGTTCAAATGAATTAGACTTAGAAAAAAAAGAATTCACGTCATCGCACCCTTAAACTACGTCACAGGTTGCTCGTCCCAGTCTTCTTTTATTTTCGGCGTCTTCTTGCAAATAGCAATGTTTAAAGAGTGAGTGTCAACCGTCGAGCATTGCGCGTTTGTGTTTATCTTTCCGTACAACTTGATGTGGTAGAAATACTCCGGAAATTCGCCGAGTCTTCTCAGAAAACCCTATAGAGGCTTTCTTATTCATCTACAATCCAAATACGTCGACTCTGAACCTGATTTTTTTGTTTGACCCTTGTCACTTGGTCTTGCACGCTTCGCGTCAGTCAAGGCTGACATAATTCGAAACGAAAGTCAAGAAAACGTTGCGTTTAGTGAAAAATGCAGAAATAATTACTTTCTAAGGTATATCTTCTTTCAATTCAAAGACAAAATGAACAATTTATATCAAGGATTGACAAGATATTTACGGATGCAGTTCACCAAGGGAATTTCGTGGCCGACCGCGCGTGCAATTGTGGCACGGTTGACACTCGCTCTTTAAAGAGAGATATCTCCGAAACGAAAGGACCAAATCAAAAACTGGAAGCGACCTTATTAGCTATTTTTACGTCCTCGATATAGAAAACAGGGCTTACAGGCACTATAAAGAAAAAAGAAGATAACGAAAAGAGAAAAAGACGAAAGAAATGAGAGAAGAGAAAAAGCAGAACAAATATTAAACGAGTAAAAATTGAAAAAGCAATAATCGACCATGAGTTAACATAGATGATGACGAAAGCCGCAAACGATATATAGTTTGAACATTTACTTCTAGCATATCATTGGTTAAAATTCCAGCTCGCCGCATCACTCCACAACCGTGCGTTATCTATCGTCATCTGAAACAAACGGGCCCAACCTGCAACTGGGCATCGCTGGTAATCGACATCACGAGAGAGAAGTCCGTGATCGGCAGAAGTTCTAGTCTACGAACTTTTATTTCAAGAGATCCTATCCCAGAAGACTGCGATGAATTCACCTTCAAGAAAAACGGAAACTCGTCTGAGCATGCTCTTTCTTAGACTACCGTATTTCCTCTAATAAACGCCTTTATTATTATTTATAATAATTTATTAAAATTATTATAATTTTAATGTATTATAATTCTAAAATAAATTATGAAAATTATATGCGACTCACCTTACAGTTCAAACGGACATCAAGTTTAGGCCCGCGAGACACACGCGGAATTTCTTTGCCGTTAAACCCGAGAATCTTTACAACATTACCCAAGCCAGTATTGGTGGTATTGACACAAGAGAATTCCAGGGTCTGTCTGCTTTCTTTGTTTAACGCTCGGAGGAACTTCAGCTGACCAACTTGTGCGCCGTAACTTATCTAGGAGAAACACGATATAGAAACACAGTCAAATAACCAGCAATAACTTATTGTACACCTGCCTAAAGTCAAGACAAACTGGGGGTAAACAAAACTTTAGAATAAATCTGATTAAGTTCTCAATAACTGGATATAACACGAAAAGGAGAAACAAGAGAACTTCAATATGTCGAACCACATTAAAGTGCCACTACGATGAAAATTCACCTCCGTTTTTTAGATTTTCTTTAGCATAGAATAGTATTTCAGGGTCGAAAGTGATCATCGTTACTAAAAACGAAAACTAAACGAAAATTACGAAAACTAAAAAATGCTATTTTGAAGTAAGTATTTTGAGCTCTGAGATCACTAATATTTAGGCCACCATTACTAAGAACATGTTCCAAGTGAGCCCGCAATTTCAAAAGGTAATATTGTTCGTGACGTCAGATTCTCAATGCTACGCCTGAATTTCAGTCGAGGTTTCTTGTTTTCTTGTTTTCTTCAAGAAGTAGATGAAATGTCCAGCCTTTCAGACGAAGAATTTGGAAAAAACTACCTTGACCTTGATCACTATGGATTTACTTGAAGAATTAGCCATTTCGACCGAGTGATATTTAGCAGCTCTGCTTTATAAATACGTAAAAATATCGATAGGTAAACATTTGATTGTAGTACCACTTTAAAAAAGACATAGTTTGACGCTACTCTGGCTTTAAAAGGTTTTTTGAACGTAACTTTAAAAGTTACTGTCCATGACCCAACGTTTCGACACTCCAATCTAGTGTCTTCATCAGGAGTGATCGTTGTAAAGTTAGGATCCCTATTTATACCCTCACAGAACCGATGATGACGTTATCTATTAACAAGATGCAAATAAGCTTCTGGTAATAAACCACCGTCATCGTTATGCACAGCTTCGATGGATATCAGCGCCAGCTGTTTGAATTTCTGTGTTAAATAAAGTTTATTATTATTATTATTATTATTATTATTATTATTATTATTATTATTATTATTATTATTATTTTATTGTCGTTGATGTTGTCGTTGATGTTGTCGTTGATGTTGTCGTTGTTGTTGTCGATGTTGTCGATGATGTTGTCGTTGATGATGTCGTTGTCGTTGATGATGTCGTTGTCGTTGATGATGTCGTTGTCGTTGATGATGTCGTTGTCGTTGATGTCGTCGTCGTCGTCGCTGATGTCGTCGTCGCTGATGTCGTCGTCGCTGATGTCGCCGTCGTCGCCGTTGTCGTTGTCGTCGTTGTTGTTGTTGTTGTTGTCATATTAATGTTTGCAAATTATGTGACGTTACAACCATATTAAATTCCTTACCAGGCCCATATTATTTTCGCAACGAAAACGGGGAAAATGCGGTATTAAAGACATATTTTACCCAAGAAGGATTTGCTTTGAGTTACAAGTCTCATTTGTGAGGTATTAACTGTATTTTTAAACCAACTGTATTTTATACCTTATATCCCAACTGATTCTCGTCACTAAGCCCCACGCCTGTTGCGTTGTCAAATGAACTTTCAAACGAGCTCTACATGAAAACATATAAATATCATTTAAGACATGATTTTATATCACCAGTTGTGGAATCCACTCCCATCTGGCACTACACGTGATAAAAATGTTAATAAAAATAACATGTCTACTACGCAAGCTCATGGTCGATACCCGTGTTTGGATCAGGCCAACGGGATTTAAAGGAATCAAAACTAGTGTGTTATTGTTCTTTTATAAAAGAAATATCTAATGGTTTGCTGTTTGGATGGTGATCCAAACACTTGGGATGTTTCTCAACTCTACGCCATTCTTTTTACGACAATTTTTGCGAGCCATCACCTTGTTACATCGCGGGCGCAAGCTCCCTCCCGAGAAAGAGATATCGCTACACTTTTACAGGGCTCCCCCCAAAGGAAGAACCCAGGCTGTATATCCACCGTAAAATGGACTTCAAGAAATGTCAATAGCAAATTAAAACGAGTCGTAAACAAATCAATGTTCATTAAATAACATTTTCATTGGAAAACCACTTAACTGTTTTGTTGATAGAATACAAACAGGTTTCCCCACCAGTATCAAAATCACAAAATGCAGTAAAAGCATCTTCGACAGATCCTTGATTAGGGTCAATCCAGTAAATATCTGAAAAGAAACGAAGCTTTCAATTAGATAAACATGGAGTCGACATAATTTCCATAATTTTGTACAAAGAAAGCAACATTTAAATTATTTTTTTAAATAAATACTTGACCCAATTGAATACCTAAACATTAATGTATGGGAAATTATTTTCCTGAACAGTCCGAGCGACGAAGGAGCAAGGTTTATGCGATAAAACCGAAGGTAAATACTTTAAAGTACAGACGGAGCAAACGAAGTAAAGTTCCCGCCAAAACGTACCGATCCGAAGAAAGCGTATTGCCCTCATAGCCTATTGGCTGGCAGGACCTCTCAATAACCAATCAGCGTGCGTTATTTCGCATACAGACCTGGGGACGAGCTCAGTTATATAATAATTTCGCCTGTTTCCTACCATTTGTTAAGTTTGTATTCCCTGAGTAAGTCATAAGATCTCTGCAGCTTCTTGCAGGTCGATCGCGCTCCCCAGTTGCACGACGGATCTTTTCAAACGCTTCTTGAGTTTCCTTGATCTGAGCTTGAATAATGTCCAGCACCTGAACCGTGAAAAGAGAAATAATTATACCATTGTGAGACAAAGTATTCGAGTGTTGAAATATATACATTTTAACACCCTGCGATGCTAGTGCGGTGCTCTATATATAATGGTGGTAATACACCGAATTCTTCTCCCGGCATGACCACCATTATATATATAGAACTCGTAACTAGGCTCTCGGCAACGACCTCCGTAGCTCGGTGGGTTTTCAATTTTGACGTCATTGAGTGCTTGTCACTCGAAAATGACGGTGTCCAGAAGCATAAAATACGAGAATGAAAACGTTATTTCTCGAGTACAAGAACAGATACCGTAAAACTATTGAAGTGGCACTATGATGAAAATTCACCCCCGTTTTTAGATTTTCTTTAGCGTAGAATAGTATTTCAGGGTCGAAAGTGATCATCGATGTAAAAAAAAACTAAAAAATGGTATTTTGGAGTAAGTTCTTTGAGCTCTGAAATCACTATTATTTAGGCCACCATTACTAAGAACGTGTTCCAAGTGAGCGCGCAATTTCAAAAGGTAATATTGCTTGTGACGTCAGATTCTCAATGCTATACGCCTGAATTTCAGTCGAGGTTACTTGTTTTCTTGTTTTCTTCGAGAAGTAGATGAAATGTTCAGCCTTTCAGACGAAGAATTTGAAAAAACGACCTTGAAAAATTTGATCGTAGTACCACTTTAACATTTCTAAACATACTTAAATCCCTTTTTTTTAAAAGTAATTTATTTTTAGGCTACAGTTCCCCTTTTAATTATCTCACTTACTATAAGTGGAAGGCCAGAAGCAACATCCAATACAGCAGAAGATATATTCGTCAAACTGACACCCTACATTTTGAAAAGACAGATGTTAATTCACCGATGTATGCAAAAGTATTTGCCTGAAGTTTTCGTAAAGACCAAACGACGAAAGAGCAGTCTGCGTAAAAAATCAACTCAGAAATTTTCCCGCCAAAACTTACCGATCCGACAGCCATATTATAAAACTAACTCCGTCCTATAATAAAAAGAGTTTTTACTCCTTAAACTCACCTCTAGTCCAGGAGGTCCTGGAGGTCCCTAAACAGAAAGAAAATATTTCAAGGTCGGAAGTTTGGATGTTCTCGACTTAAGTACGGTATTCAGTATTAAACTAATTTCGTTTTGGACGACCATGAGGAACGATTGCAAAACCAACATTAAAATATAGGAATAGTACTTACGGGTAATCCATGGTCTCCCTGCGTGAAAACAAATAACAAAAGATTAAACTCATTGAGGGGAACGAAACTATAGATACGAATTTGCTTCACTGCCCACAAAATAATGCTCCTACACACGTAAAAATCTCACAGGTTGTAACAAGGTTGTTGGTTCAACATGCCTGTAACAGCACTGTCAACATGATAGATCAGGACTGTTAAAATAACAGCACTGTTCAAGCATGTTTCAACACGTTGTGACAGGCTTGTTGAATTGACAGCATGAGTTGTTCATGCATGCGAGAACATACAAAAACCAGCTTGATAGAACAACCAAGTTCATGGCTGTTGTAACAACGCTGTTCAACCTTGTTATTTCATCATGCTCTGACAACATGTTGTATCATGTATGAACAATGTTGTTCAACACTGTTCGATCATCAGCCATAAACAATACTGTTTCGACATCCATAAACAGGCCTGTCGACAACCCTGTTCAAGCTGGCCAGCTCAACCCTGTTCAAGCCTGCCGATATCAACCATGTTTTAGGCTGTACACAGGTAGAAACAGACTGTGCGTTTTTACATGTGTAGTCGATTGACTTCATGTTTTTGCTGTACGCGTACGTTGCTCAACCAGTCCTATCTAAAAGATCAGTGCCAATATCCTGTTTCCTCACCTTTTCTCCCGGCGGACCCTGAGAACAAAAAAATACTTCATCAGCAGAGGTCACTAAAACCATTGAGTAATAAGTTTGGGGGGGCACATTTAAATTTTTTGGGGGTATGGCTCATCTCGCACCTGTCAACCCTCTAACCTCTTCCTGCTTGCCTACCCCCTCTGGGATAAAAAATTCTCCGCCCCTCTGAGGCCCACTTAGTAGTAGTATTCACTTTTTATTTTATTTTCATCCCTTGATTAGCTGAACTACTTGAACACATAAATATCAAACTATCAGTATCACAGGAACAATTGTAACCACCGAAATCCGTGATATTTTGTTAAACGTAAAACATGCAGTGAAAAATTGCAATTACAAACAGTGGTTTAATATCATACCTGTCGACCCTCGTCACCCTGGTGAAATAAAACGACAGAAATAAAATTTCAGGGATGGTCAAAAAAACTTTTAATACAGCTTAATGGTATAAACCCAACGTTAGCAATACGTCATAAGTGATAATTACCTGGTAACCTGTTGGACCCTATGAGAAAAATATGAAGGAAAAACAACAATTTATTTTCATATTAAGCTGACATTTCAAGGTGGCACAAAAGAAATAAACTTGTAGCGCTTACGGGTTCGCCTCGTGGACCAGCTTTTCCTATGGGACCTCGTTCACCTATTGCACCCTACGACAAAGAAAGTGAAAGAATGTTATTGGTCATTTAGGTAGGTAGGTAGGTAGGTAGGTAGGTAGGTAGGTAGGTAGGTAGGTAGGTAGGTAGGTAGGTAGGTAGGTAGGTAGGTAGGTAGGTAGGTAGGTAGGTAGGTAGGTAGGCAGGTAGGTAGGTAGGTAAAGAGGTAAGGTAAGGTAAGGTAAGGTAAGGTAAGGCAAGGCAAGGCGAGGCGAGGTGAGGTAAGGTAAGGTGAGGTGAGGTAAAGTAAGGTAAAGTAAGGTGAGGTGAGGTAAAGTAAGGTAAGGTGAGGTGAGGTGAGGTAAGGTGAGGTGAGGTAAGGTGAGGTGAGGTAAGGTGAGGTAAGGTAAGGTAAGGTAAGGTGAGGTGAGGTGAGGTGAGGTAAGGTAAGGTAAGGTAAGGTGAGGTGAGGTAAGGTGAGGTGAGGTAAGGTAAGGTGAGGTGAGGTAAGGTAAGGTAAGGTGAGGTGAGGTGAGGTGAGGTAAGGTAAGGTAAGGTAAGGAACATAATATACTTACAGTTTCACCTTTCTCAGCTCCAGTAGGACCATCTTCACCAGGATCTCCTTTAAATCCCTGGAGAAAACAATCGTTACAAAAAAGGAATCCTTTCACAATTCTTGCAAATGAAACATTCTCGCAATTTACCTTCAGTCCAGGGAGACCAGTTCCAGGCGGTCCTCGTTCACCTTGGTCACCCTAAAATAAAAGTATTGAATAATTCAACTATAAATCTTGTCATAAAAGCGAGCATTGAAGACGAGAGCGATCAAGTGCACAGCCATGTCGACTGCTTAGTGTTTTAACCCTACGTTTTCGTATTTCCTATGTGATAAATATATTAACATTTATCAATGCGTCTCAAGCATATCGTGTAAGCGCAACCTCTCGTGATCGCTGGTGACATGCTCTAACAATTGAGTTGCTAGAATGGTGCTAGAATGGTGCTAGAATGGTACCGCAAATGGTACCACAAATGGTACCGCAAAGGTTACAATATGTATTGCTAGTCAGAGATATCAACTATTTTTTAACTGCAACATATTTATACATAAGTGTTTAGGAAACGAAAATTAAAGTGTCTATCTCACGTTTGGGGATTTTACATATTCGTAATATTTGGGTCTTAATATATCTTGTCAGCCGAACATTTCATCTTCATGGACTTTTTTGCTGTTTAAGTTATCGGATGTGATGGCACAAGAGGCATTTTTGTGGTAAGTAACAACAGAAAACTGGTTTGGAATGCCTCTTGTGACATCACATCCGGTAACTTTGACAGCGAAAAACTCCATGAAGATGAAATTTTCAGCTGACAATATATATTATGATTTTGCTCAGGAAGAGTTTTAGGTATTTAAGTAAACTTCTAAAGTAACGAAGAATTGTAATTTAGAGCTCTTTCATATCTCATGTCGTTCTTGAGATATTTAGACTTATGTGACACGCAAATGAGTAACCAACGACATCGCGAAGTTTGCAAATTTTCAGAAAATCACGAAGTAATTAGAAATATAGTAAATTAATTTGGTATCGCTATTTTGGTGTAGTTTATGTTAAGTTTCACGAAGTGTCGTAATGTGCAAAGTTTCAAGTGATTTTGTCGAATAATCTCAAAGATATACAGTAAAAACCCGCGAGTAAGAACCTGCGTTTTCCCAAGTTAGCCTAAACAGGTTCTTATATAAATGGTACTTAGCACAAATTGAGGCTATTTAGGTTCTTAAATAGGTTCTTACTTTCTAAAGAAAAAAATATATTGTAGCTAATATAATTTAGTGGTATTCAGCCTGTATTCCTTATAATATAACATCTGCATACCATGTAAGTATTTATAAAGAAATTCATGAAAAAAACAGACTTGTGTAGCCATGGAGATACTGTATAAACAATATATATACAGTTACAGTATTTATGTGTAATTATAACAATAACAATTTTCGTTTCATAAACACTTTAAATATACGATGTTGGATATTGCAGTTCACAAAGTTAGAAAAGTCAAAACCGCACCTTCGCTCCAGGTTTTCCAGCTGGCCCAGGCAACCCTCTTGCTCCAGCGTAACCCTAGAAATGCAAACACAAAATAAAAGGAGTGATGTGTTGCTATTTTCGAGAAAGTACATATGCAGTGAAAAATTCAGTTGGAAATAAAAAATTAATTTGATAATTCGAAAGATATACAGGATTTTCACTAAACATTATTTCGTGTGGCGTAATAGATATGATAATTTCCATATCAAACAAAACGTAATATCCCGGAGAGTCTAAATCACAAGAAATTGCATTTTTCTCCATAAAAAGTTTTGTAATGCAGATCTGAGCTTTATTTTGGTTCATTGCATAGCTCTAGCGGTGGTCTTGATTATTGAAACGTTTCACACTTGTAGCATTTGTATATCTAGAGAAATTTTGTCTATAAGATGATCTTACCTTCAATCCTTGATCGCCAGGGGCTCCCGGTTTACCAGCTTCACCTTGGTCACCCTCAGAGGAAGAAGACGGAAAAAATCAACGCTATTAAAAATCTTTGGTTGCTTCGCCTCTCACAAAATAGCAAAGACTCTGGTTTCATTTTATATAGTTTCTTTCAAACGATTCCATAATTATTAATAATTAATTTTCTTATTGTTTGTTATTGAGTTTTTGAAGTAATAGTTCAAACACGAGACGGAGGACTTTATCGGGATTTCAAAGTCCAAGTGCATTGAAAACGCGAGCCTTTTAATGCACGAGGGCTTTGAAATCCCGGTAAAGTCTGACGTCGAGTGTTCGAACTGACCTCTCAAACATAGTAATTTACATATTTTCAAAGTCCTAGGACTTTGAAATATTTCAAAACGTCATCAGCTAGATGGATCTTCCTCCGGTTTCAAAACACTTATTAAATATTAATTTCTTTTGTTTTTGGTTCATGAATTATTGAGTTTGAGAAAGTCATTTCAAGAATTGAGCAGAATCGATACGAGGGTCCTTGGGGATACATACCGGTTCTCCGTTCTTTCCAGGTTTTCCACGAGGTCCAGGAGGTCCCTAGAAGTACACCATGTTTTTAATTGAGCAAAAAAACGCGGGAGCCGTTTATTCATATTAGATTTTTGAGTATCCTGAGCAAGCTCCTACTCCCAAGCGTTTTCATTATTAAAAAAAACAAAAAACTTTTCTGCTTATTCTCTAAGCACAGTGGTATTTTTCCGAGTTGTAAACAATTCACGAAAAGGAAAAAGATGAAATAATGCAAATATTAATTAAAAAGGACGCAAAACGGAACAAACAGGTATGATAAATTTATGATAAATTTTACAAGCAAGAATATAAGAACCTTACCGGTGGTCCAGATGTCCCAGATATCCCCTTAGGTCCCAGAGGCCCCGTTTCTCCCTGTTTGATATACAAAGAAATATACAAAGAAAAGATCCTGCATTAGAGCATGGGTAATGGCTAAAGGGTACGGACAATAAGTAGCTTTCAAGATTGTGAGCAATATTCAGTTTTGACAGCACAATGTGTACCTAGAACATCCTCCGTAACACAGTAAATAAAAAATTATCCATTTTTGGTTAGTTACGAGATGTTTTACTGACCTTGTCACCTTTAAGAGGTGTTGTTGTATTTTCTCCATGCAGAGTACCAGGAAGACCAGGCGGTCCAACGTCACCCTAATCATAATAATCACAAACAAAATAAACAAAATCACAACCACCAGCATAATCATAACCACAATCACCATCATAACCACCATCGCAACCATAACCACCATCACAATCACATTCACAACCACCATCACAGCCATAACCACCATCACAAGCACAAATATCACAACCACAGTCACAAATATCACAACCACAAGCATAATCATAAACACAACAACAATAATCACAACCACCATCACAACCACCATCGCAACCATAACCACCATCACAAGCACAACCATAACCACCATCACAAGCACAACCACTATCACAGTTACAACTTACTTATACTACTTACTTGGATGCCCTTTGGTCCAGGTTCATTACTACCTGTTCCTTTTTCACCAATAACACCCTGCAAAAAGCATAAAAGTTTAATGCACGCATCGCATCGTGAATTAGCCAGGGAGAAAGCGATGGAAAATCTTGCAACCACAGGCAAAATAGTTTCTTTCTTGTTGTTTGTTGATGATAATTATAATTATCATGATGATGGTAATGATGATATTAGTAGTGATGACGATAATGATGTGGTGATGATTATGCTAATGGTGGTAATGACGATGGTGATGGTGGTAATGACGATGGTGGTAATGATGATGATGTTGGTGATAATGACGATGATGATGGTGATAATGACGATGATGATGGTGGTGAAGATCTCGATGATGATCATGATCATGTGGTGATGATCATGGTGATGGTGATAATGATGACGAACATCATCATCATCACCATCACCGTCATCATCATCGTCATCGTCGTAGTGATTATGGTGGTGAAGATCATCATGGTGATGATGATCAGCAGAGGATCCTGGTGATAATGATCCTGGTGATAATGTACTCACAGAAACCCCGTGGTTCCCCTTATCTCCCTTTAGTCCGGGTTGACCAGCTCGTCCCTTAACGAAAGCAGACACGATATCAACATTAAGCAGACCAACATTCTCAACAGATCTAAAGCCTCTTATCCAGTCCTCGCAAGAACTTGCTCGCAGCTCGCGGCGATTGGGTCAACATTAGATCACATCCCTCACGGCTCCAAAATCAACAGAGGCCTCGTTCTCAGGTATCTCGAATTTGGAGCTGACGTTGATGATGGCATCTAATGTTGATTCACTCACATTCTTGAGATGACTGGAGAAGAGGCTCTTAAAAATAGCCAAATAGTAAGAATTCAGTGGTCACATAATACATTTCATTTCTTTTAAATATGAAACGGTTACCAGATTCCCCTGAAGTCCACCAGCTCCTTTTAGTCCCGTTGGTCCAGATGGTCCCTACAAAGCCAACAAAATGGTAGATGCGGACCAATGCGCTTTACATTAAGACAAATAAGTTTATTGCGGCAAGGCTTCTTCAACAGAGCGAAAATATTCAACAGTGAATGACGTCACAGAGTCCAACTTTACTTTAGGGGGAATTAGGCACATGTGCTGGTATCATCGATATTAGGCACATGTTTTGGGCCTCTGGCTTGAAACAATCCGGTTCAAGAGCAGCCATTAATATAATAATAATAATAATAATAATAATGATGATCTTTATTGAGGAATGCCTGAATCACCTTTCAGTGGTTTTCATCAGGGTCCTGCAGAAAAGGTACTACACTATTACAAAAGGTACTACACCATTACAAAAAAAATAAATATATATATATATAAAGTAAGGAAAGTTACAAAAATATGGCATCATGAACAATACTAAATTTAAATTCAATATAAATAAAACTAAAATTTTATTCTAAGGGCACGCTTAAATTCAATCACACTAGTCATTCGCGATGTTAAGTCTAAATCATTCCAGTCTTCAATAGCCCTCGCAACAACTGTCTGATGGTCCCATTGGCTTTTAGCACTGGGTTTTCTAAGATTGTTACGATTTCTAGTGTTGTAATTATGAAAATAACCACTTGATGTCAAATTGAAATCATAATCAATATTGTTATTGATACAATTATATATAAAAGTACAATATTGCATTTATAAACAGGTTACAAGTACAGTGATGTCACAAGTACAGTGATGTCACAAGTACAGTGATGTCACAAGTACAGTGATGATGTCACAAGTACAGTGATGTCACAAGTACAGTGATGTCACAAGTACAGTGATGTCACAAGTACAGTGATGTCACAAGTACAGTGATGTCACAAGTACAGTGATGTCACAAGTACAGTGATGTCACAAGTACAGTGATGTCACAAGTACAGTGATGTCACAAGTACAGTGATGTCACAAGTACAGTGATGTCACAAGTACAGTGATGTCACAGGTACAGTGATGTCACAAGTACAGTGCCAGGTTGCTTAGCACTTTTCAAAATGGCGGCTTTCACTGTCGAATATTTTGGCTCTTTTGAAAACGAATTTCAATAGGATTGTCCTTCTCCTTAATTAATATTTACTCATAAACATCTTGAAATATCAATTTAACGTACAAGTTCTCCTTTCTTCCCTGGATCTCCTCGTTTCCCCACATCACCTGGATCACCCTATACAAGATTAAAAGGTGTCACAATAAAACATAATAGAGACATATATACAAGTAATTTGATGCAAATGCAGCAGCAATCTGTTAGGCTACTAACTCGAATTAAATCAACTAACCGGTTCACCCTCTTTCCCGACCTCTCCCACTGCCCCAGGTGTAGCTCGTTGACCCTGAAATAAAACAAGTTAATGAATAAGAATAATCTTCTTTAATATTAGACAAGAGTAATCCACGTCCTCGTTCGCCAATCATGGATATTAAAGTCTGGTTGCAATATAATAGCTACGATCGTTGCGACCGCTCAAAAATAAACTCAGTGTTGTTAGGCATGTTAACAACACACTTTCACATTTTTAATTTTTTTTTAATTTTAGGACGTTGTTTTTAAAGTGCATATAACGTCTGTGGGAATTTAACATATATTTAATCTATGGATTCTCCTGAGAAAAATTGTAATATATCTTGTCAGCTGAAAATGTCATCTTCATACACTTTTTTGCTGTTAAAGTTGACGGAAATGACGTCATAGCGGGAATCTGTAGAGAGGTTTTCATATAGACAGATGCCCGCTATGACATCATTTCCGTCAACTTTAACAGCAAAAAAGTCTATGAAGATGAAATTTTCAGCTGACAAGATATATTACAATTTATCTCAGGAGAATCCATAGATTACAAATAATATGTTAAATCCCCACAGACGTTATATGCACTTTAAGCTTCAAAATCGAGCAATTTACTAAACAATCTGTCACAGAGACTGGGTGTCTCTGAATCTAGCTCGAAAGTGTACGTATAGGACGTTAAGGTCTATTTTTAAAAAATGTCAAGCGATAGGGTGCCAGCAACGCAATATTTTCCACCGTGTATTGTCATCTTTACACTATTTGCAAACACCTTGGCTCCACACCAACAAGTCACATGGGATTTAGCAGCGCGAAGAAGTACCGTATTTTCCGGGCGATTACGCGCACGTTATCTATTGATTTTTCTTTTTTAAAAGTTGCTGCGCGTTATAGGACGGTGCGCGTAATGCGTGAGCAAAATTTTTTTAGGTTTCACAAGAAACTGAATGGGTTTTGCCAAAGGGAAGATAGTGTTCAATGCTGTCAAATTACGTAAAATTCGTCCAGCACTTATGGTACTATTAAAAATAGTACTTTTATTTGAGTTAGTCGGAAATATGAAACTCGAAGCGTATCGTCTGTCCAAACGTCAGTCAGATTCACGCGGATGGCTACTGAATGACATTGCTCTCGAAATAGCTCAATAAAGACGACCTGTTGCAGGCCTTGTTCCACAGCGAAATAGAAGTCGAAGATTTTGAAGGCTTTGAAGAAGACGACTTCTAAAAGATTTTCACCAAAAAAACGGCTCTTTTTAGAGCCACCAAATTTACGAAAGAATCAAACCATAAATACTTCGAAACGTATAATAAAATGCGCGTTATCTTCCGGTGCGTATGCTTCCGGGAAAGCAAATTTCGTTTCATAGACACCTTAAAATACTGATTCAATTGAGACGCTATATCAAAAAGATTGTTCAATCCTATCCAAAGAACTGTATGTTCTCGGCACTTGGGTATCTTTTTCGTATTTGATCTATCACTTACCAGCTCTCCAGCATCCCCAGGCGAACCAGTTGGCCCTTTCTCTCCCGTCTCACCCTAGAAATAAAGAAAATGTAGCTTAGTATTTTTATGTTATGGTTTAACTTGAGAATAGTCCTAAGATTGTAGCCATCGATTTTCCATGCTTTGAGGGAAAATTAGGAAAAGTATGTGTGTTGATGAAGGCATTTCGGAATTAAATTTCCCCTTGGGAGCAATAGAAATTGAGGTAATCATGGTATTATTATTTGAACTTATTTAAAAACGATAACCCTTCAAAGCACATAGGCAACTGATTTCCCAGGGGCTGCTTGAGCTAAAATCAAAATATTAGAATACAATATTACACAGGGTAAAATAAAATATTACATAAATAGTACATGCAACATAATACAAACTCATCCCAAACTTATGTAACAAGAAATACACAGATACAACACAATTACACTTATCTATATATTTACATTACACATTTAATTATTCTTATTAATTCCCGAGAGAATAGCCTTAAATTGATTGTGTGAAAATTGTTTTTCTTTGAGATATGTTTTTTTATGTTATTCCATAACTACTAGCACCGGAATATCTAATACTTTTTTCATAAAATTCGTGTTGGGTTTTTGGAGTGCCTGTATGTTGTATTATTTAGATTAACGGACATTGGCAACAAAAATTAACTTTGTCTAATATGAAAGAACTCGTAAAATGATAGAGTAACACCTTTTACAACTTTTCCGTATTTTACTTCGTTTTTGAAATATTTCAGTTTGTTTGATATGTAAATGAGATGGTCTCTGACGTCAGGTGCAGGGTTAGAGAATTTTCACTCATTAAAAAATTTCTTATATGTCAGTGATTGCTAAGTTTATAACGTTCACTATCATGAGGAGTTATTGTACGCACATTTTCAAGTAAATTTGTGGAACAAACTTGAAGATGGAACTAATATTTTAATGAGTGAAAATTCTCTACCCAACACCTGACGTCAGAGACCATCTCATTTACATATCAAACAAACTGAAATATTTCAAAAACGAAGTAAAATACGGAAAAGTTGTAAAAGGTGCTACTGTGTCATTTTACGAGTTCTTTCATATTAGACAAACTTAATTTTTGTTGCCAATGTCCTTTAATATTACTATTACTCTTATTAAAATTATTGTTACAAACGTTATATGGGAAACCGGTACTTGTACATGTTTAAGAACGTGATGTTAGCGTTACCTTCTGTCCTTCTGTACCGATCTCACCAGCGGGTCCAGTGTCTCCGTCGATGCCCTGAAAGAACAAATGCACATATTAGTATCTACATGAACTTATTAACCGATTGCAAGGTCTTTACGGGAAGGTATTTGCCCAAGGCTCAAAATAACGGACGGTCAACGAACAATGACCAGCCAAAAATGCCTCTTGACCGGTCACTTTTTTACCTCACCGGTCATTTTGACCGGTCGTCACATTTGTATGCCTTCCGATAGAATTTTAAATCGTTTTTTCACTTCGGCATATCTGCTGAAATCTTGTGAGAGAAAGACTGTATTATTTCATGACATGCAGTACGCAATTCCACTGTAAGTACGACAAAAACATTTGTTTGTTCTTGTCCAAAACGTAAATATATGCTGGTTGCACTTGAAAGGTTTCGATTTTGTTTCGGAGAAAGGAGGTGAGCAGAGTGACGACCAGGAAGCAATGGAGGAGGGTAGTGACGTCGAGGGTACAGACTCCATCAAGCAAGATAACACTTTGATATAAGAGAGCTGGCTGAGTTGGAATGAAGAGTTTGTGCTGCTCTTGACTTAACTACAGACTCCATCAAGCAAGATAACACTTTGATATAAGAGAGCTGGCTGAGTTGGAATGAAGAGTTTGTGCTGCTCTTGAATTAACTTTGAAAGTTAACATGAGTTCAATTTATACACAATTGACAAGAATAACGCTTTGGTTTCTTTTGCGTTTTTGTTTTTGGTATTTGTTAATTGGTAATAATTATTTAGGTAGGCGAGTCGTTTTAGGCTAAATATAGTAAGTGGGATGAAAAATTTAACTCTAACTTTAGGTTTCATGAAGTGTCGTGCTGTGCCAAGTTTCAAGTGATTTCGTTGAGTAATCTCAAAGATATACTTGATTTTCTAAAAATATGTAAAGCTCTTTACGTCATAGGTTATTTCATTTGCATATCACATAAGTCTAAATATCTCGAGAACGACGTGAGATATGAAAGAGCTCTAAATTACCATTCCTAATAATTTTAGAAGTTCATTTAAATAAGACAAACTTAATTATCGTTTCATATAGGGAATTTAAAAACCAGAACAATAGCCATTTTGCGTGTTACCTCTCTGCCTTTCACTCCACGTTTTCCTTTCAATGAAACTGGTGCTCCGTCTCCCTTTCAAAATATAATATATATAATATATTAACCGACGAAAATATAGCATATCAAATTTCTAATGCATTGATTGGTTAAGCTACTGCCTTTTATACACATTGATCTGACTTCACTTGTTCAACATTGTCTGCTGACAAAGTTGGATGACAATGTCAGAAAAGGTTGGACACACGAGTTGACAGTAATCAGCATTCAGCATTGCTTATATATAGCCAACATGGCTTGGGAATGGGCTTGAGTTTGAAAAGCAATGCAAACTTCATATCGACTCTAGCGCTAGCTATATAAACCTTTTTGTTTTATTATTATTGAGAGATTTATCTATTGGGCAGTCTAAGGCTTGAATGTTGGAAGTTGGAATACGAGAAAACAATTTTAACAACATACCGGTTCCCCAATAGATCCCTTGTCTCCACTTATTCCTGGTGTTCCCGGCTTACCCTATCAAAACAAAATGAAATCACTCCTTGTGCTAAAAACACTGCATATTATTTTAGTTTACATCGATCTCCAGTACGCTTTGTATCGATCTCACACTAATGTATCACCGGTATAATGTATCACCGGTCTAATGTATCACCGGTCTAATGTATCTACGGTCTAATGTATCACCGGTCTAATGTATCACCGGTCTAATGTATCACCGGTCGTTGTATCACCGGTCTAATGTATCACCGGTCTAATGTATCACCGGTCTAATGTATCACCGGTCTAATGTATCACCGGTCTAATGTATCACCGGTCTAATGTATCACCAGTCGTTGTATCACCGGTCTAATGTATCACCGGTCTAATGTATCACCGGTCCAATGTATCACCGGTCCAATGTATCACCGGTCCAATGTATCACCGGTCCAATGTATCACCGGTCCAATGTATCACCGGTCTAATGTATCACCGGTCCAATGTATCACCGGTCCAATGTATCACCGGTCTAATGTATCACCGGTCTAATGTATCACCGGTCCAATGTATCACCGGTCCAATGTATCACCGGTCTAATGTATCACCGGTCTAATGTATCACCGGTCCAATGTATCACCGGTCCAATGTATCACCGGTCCAATGTATCACCGGTCCAATGTATCACCGGTCTAATGTATCACCGGTCTAATGTATCACCGGTCTAATGTATCACCGGTCTAATGTATCACGGTCCAATGTATCACCGGTCTAATGTATCACCGGTCCAATGTATCACCGGTCCAATGTATCACCGGTCCAATGTATCACCGGTCCAATGTATCACCGGTCTAATGTATCACCGGTCTAATGTATCACCGGTCTAATGTATCACGGTCCAATGTATCACCGGTCCAATGTATCACCGGTCTAATGTATCACCGGTCTAATGTATCACCGGTCTAATGTATCACCGGTCTCATGTATCACCGGTCTAATGTATCACCGGTCCAATGTATCACCGGTCTAATGTATCACCGGTCTAATGTATCACCGGTCTAATGTATCACCGGTCTAATGTATCACCGGTCTAATGTATCACCGGTCTAATGTATCACCGGTCTAATGTATCACCGGTCTAATGTATCACCGGTCTAATGTATCACCGGTCCAATGTATCACCGGTCCAATGTATCACCGGTCCAATGTATCACCGGTCCAATGTATCACCGGTCCAATGTATCACCGGTCCAATGTATCACCGGTCCAATGTATCACCGGTCCAATGTATCACCGGTCTAATGTATCACCGGTCTAATGTATCACCGGTCTAATGTATCACCGGTCCAATGTATCACCGGTCCAATGTATCACCGGTCCAATGTATCACCGGTCCAATGTATCACCGGTCTAATGTATCACCGGTCTAATGTATCACCGGTCTAATGTATCACGGTCTAATGTATCACCGGTCTAATGTATCACCGGTCTAATGTATCACCGGTCTAATGTATCACCGGTCTAATGTATCACCGGTCTCATGTATCACCGGTCTAATGTATCACCGGTCCAATGTATCCCCGGTCCAATGTATCACCGGTCTAATGTATCACCGGTCTAATGTATCACCGGTCTAATGTATCACCGGTCTAATGTATCACCGGTCGTTGTATCACCGGTCTAATGTATCACCGGTCTAATGTATCACCGGTCTAATGTATCACCGGTCTAATGTATCACCGGTCTAATGTATCACCGGTCTAATGTATCACCGGTCTAATGTATCACCGGTCTAATGTATCACCGGTCTAATGTATCACCGGTCGTTGTATCACCGGTCTAATGTATCACCGGTCTAATGTATCACCGGTCCAATGTATCACCGGTCCAATGTATCACCGGTCCAATGTATCACCGGTCCAATGTATCACCGGTCCAATGTATCACCGGTCCAATGTATCACCGGTCCAATGTATCACCGGTCTAATGTATCACCGGTCTAATGTATCACCGGTCTAATGTATCACGGTCTAATGTATCACCGGTCCAATGTATCACCGGTCTAATGTATCACCGGTCTAATGTATCACCGGTCTCATGTATCACCGGTCTAATGTATCACCGGTCTCATGTATCACCGGTCTAATGTATCACCGGTCCAATGTATCACCGGTCCAATGTATCACCGGTCTAATGTATCACCGGTCTAATGTATCACCGGTCTAATGTATCACCGGTCTAATGTATCACCGGTCTAATGTATCACCGGTCTAATGTATCACCGGTCTAATGTATCACCGGTCTAATGTATCACCGGTCTAATGTATCACCGGTCTAATGTATCACCGGTCGTTGTATCACCGGTCTAATGTATCACCGGTCTAATGTATCACCGGTCGTTGTATCACCGGTCGTTGTATCACCGGTCTAATGTATCACCGGTCTAATGTATCACCGGTCTAATGTATCACCGGTCTAATGTATCACCGGTCTAATGTATCACCGGTCGTTGTATCACCGGTCGTTGTATCACCGGTCTAATGTATCACCGGTCTAATGTATCACCGGTCTAATGTATCACCGGCCTAATGTATCACCGGTTTAATGTATCACCGGTTTAATGTATCACCCGTCTAATGTATCACCGGTCTAATGTATCACCGGTCTAATGTATCACCGGTCTAATGTATCACCGGTCTAATGTATCACCGGTCTAATGTATCACCGGTCTAATGTATCACCGGTCTAATGTATCACCGGTCTAATGTATCACCGGTCTAATGTATCACCGGTCTAATGTATCACCGGTCTAATGTATCACCGGTCGTTGTATCACCGGTCTAATGTATCACCGGTCTAATGTATCACCGGTCTAATGTATCACCGGTCTAATGTATCACCGGTCCAATGTATCACCGGTCCAATGTATCACCGGTCCAATGTATCACCGGTCCAATGTATCACCGGTCTAATGTATCACCGGTCTAATGTATCACCGGTCTAATGTATCACGGTCTAATGTATCACCGGTCCAATGTATCACCGGTTTAATGTATCACCGGTCTAATGTATCACCGGTCCAATGTATCACCGGTCCAATGTATCACCGGTCTAATGTATCACCGGTCTAATGTATCACCGGTCTAATGTATCACCGGTCTAATGTATCACCGGTCCAATGTATCACCGGTCCAATGTATCACCGGTCCAATGTATCACCGGTCCAATGTATCACCGGTCCAATGTATCACCGGTCTAATGTATCACCGGTCTAATGTATCACCGGTCTAATGTATCACCGGTCTAATGTATCACCGGTCTAATGTATCACCGGTCTAATGTATCACCGGTCTAATGTATCACCGGTCTAATGTATCACCGGTCTAATGTATCACCGGTCTAATGTATCACCGGTCTAATGTATCACCGGTCTAATGTATCACCGGTCTAATGTATCACCGGTCTAATGTATCACCGGTCTAATGTATCACCGGTCTAATGTATCACCGGTCTAATGTATCACCGGTCTAATGTATCACCGGTCTAATGTATCACCGGTCGTTGTATCACCGGTCGTTGTATCACCGGTCGTTGTATCACCGGTCTAATGTATCACCGGTCTAATGTATCACCGGTCGTTGTATCACCGGTCTAATGTATCACCGGTCTAATGTATCACCGGTCTAATGTATCACCGGTCTAATGTATCACCGGTCTAATGTATCACCGGTCGTTGTATCACCGGTCTAATGTATCACCGGTCGTTGTATCACCGGTCGTTGTATCACCGGTCTAATGTATCACCGGTCTAATGTATCACCGGTCGTTGTATCACCGGTCTAATGTATCACCGGTCTAATGTGTCACCGGTCTAATGTATCACCGGTCGTTGTATCACCGGTCGTTGTATCACCGGTCTAATGTATCACCGGTCTAATGTATCACCGGTCTAATGTATCACCGGTCTAATGTATCACCGGTCTAATGTATCACCGGTCTAATGTATCACCGGTCTAATGTATCACCGGTCTAATGTATCACCGGTCTAATGTATCACCGGTCTAATGTATCACCGGTCTAATGTATCACCGGTCTAATGTATCACCGGTCTAATATATCACCGGTCTAATGTATCACCGGTCTAATGTATCACCGGTCTAATGTATCACCGGTCTAATGTATCACCGGTCTAATGTATCACCGGTCTAATGTATCACCGGTCTAATGTATCACCGGTCGTTGTATCACCGGTCGTTGTATCACCGGTCTAATGTATCACCGGTCTAATGTATCACCGGTCGTTGTATCACCGGTCTAATGTATCACCGGTCTAATGTATCACCGGTCTAATGTATCACCGGTCTAATGTATCACCGGTCGTTGTATCACCGGTCTAATGTATCACCGGTCGTTGTATCACCGGTCGTTGTATCACCGGTCTAATGTATCACCGGTCTAATGTATCACCGGTCGTTGTATCACCGGTCTAATGTATCACCGGTCTAATGTGTCACCGGTCTAATGTATCACCGGTCGTTGTATCACCGGTCGTTGTATCACCGGTCTAATGTATCACCGGTCTAATGTATCACCGGTCTAATGTATCACCGGTCTAATGTATCACCGGTCTAATGTATCACCGGTCTAATGTATCACCGGTCTAATGTATCACCGGTCTAATGTATCACCGGTCTAATGTATCACCGGTATAATGTATCACCGGTATAATGTATCACCGGTCTAAT
Organism: Chrysogorgia sp. JL179-B06; assembly: GCA_035772405.1. Lineage (NCBI taxonomy): Eukaryota > Metazoa > Cnidaria > Anthozoa > Scleralcyonacea > Chrysogorgiidae > Chrysogorgia > Chrysogorgia sp. JL179-B06. The sequence goes on from JAYKKM010000242.1 coordinate 175,094, forward strand.
GTATCACCGGTCTAATGTATCACCGGTCTAATGTATCACCGGTCTAATGTATCACCGGTCGTTGTATCACCGGTCTAATGTATCACCGGTCTAATGTGTCACCGGTCTAATGTATCACCGGTCTAATGTATCACCGGTCGTTGTATCACCGGTCTAATGTATCACCGGTCTAATGTATCACCGGTCTAATGTATCATTGGTCGTTGTATCACCGGTCTAATGTATCACCGGTCTAATGTATCACCGGTCTAATGTATCACCGGTCTAATGTATCACCGGTCTAATGTATCATCGGTCGTTGTATCACCGGTCTAATGTATCACCGGTCTAATGTATCACCGGTCTAATGTATCACCGGTCGTTGTATCACCGGTCTAATGTATCACCGGTCTAATGTGTCACCGGTCTAATGTATCACCGGTCTAATGTATCACCGGTCGTTGTATCACCGGTCTAATGTATCACCGGTCTAATGTATCACCGGTCTAATGTATCATTGGTCGTTGTATCACCGGTCTAATGTATTTAACGGTCTAATGTATCACCGGTCTAATGTATCACCGGTATAATGTATCACCGGTATAATGTATCACCGGTATAATGTATCACCGGTCGTTGTATCACCGGTCTAATGTATCACCGTCCAATGTATCACCGGTCCAATGTATCACCGGTCGTTGTATCACCGGTCTAATGTATCACCGGTCTAATGTATCACCGGTCTAATGTATCACCGGTCTAATGTATCACCGGGCTAATGTATCACCGGTCTAATGTATCACCGGTCTAATGTATCACCGGTCTAATGTATCACCGGTCTAATGTATCACCGGTCTAATGTATCACCGGTCCAATGTATCACCGGTCTAATGTATCACCGGTCTAATGTATCACCGGTCTAATGTATCACCGGTCTATGTATCACCGGTCTAATGTATCACCGGTCTAATGTATCACCGGTCTAATGTATCACCGGTCTAATGTATCACCGGTCTAATGTATCACCGGTCTAATGTATCACCGGTCTAATGTATCACCGGTCTAATGTATCACCGGTCTAATGTATCACCGGTCTAATGTATCACCGGTCTAATGTATCACCGGTCTAATGTATCACCGGTCTAATGTATCACCGGTCTAATGTATCACCGGTCTAATGTATCACCGGTCTAATGTATCACCGGTCTAATGTATCACCGGTCTAATGTATCACCGGTCTAATGTATCACCGGTCTAATGTATCACCGGTCTAATAATGTATCACCGGTCTAATGTATCACCGGTCTAATGTATCACCGGTCTAATAATGTATCACCGGTCTAATAATGTATCACCGGTCTAATGTATCACCGGTCTAATGTATCACCGGTCTAATGTATCACCGGTCTAATGTATCACCGGTCTAATGTATCACCGGTCCAATGTATCACCGGTCTAACGTATCACCGGTCGTTGTATCACCGGTCTAATGTATCACCGGTCGTTGTATCACCGGTCTAATGTATCACCGGTCGTTGTATCACCGGTCTAATGTATCACCGGTCTAATGTATCACCGGTCATTGTATCACCGGTCTAATGTATCACCGGTCGTTGTATCACCGGTCTAATGTATCACCGGTCGTTGTATCACCGGTGTATCGGCCTAATGTATCACCGGTCTAATGTATCACCGGTCTAATGTATCACCGGTCTAATGTATCACCGGTCTAATGTATCACCGGTCTAATGTATCACCGGTCTAATGTATCACCGGTCTAATGTATCACCGGTCTAATGTATCACCGGTCTAATGTATCACCGGTCTAATGTATCACCGGTCTAATGTATCACCGGTCTAATGTATCACCGGTCTAATGTATCACCGGTCTAATGTATCACCGGTCTAATGTATCACCGGTCTAATGTATCACCGGTCTAATGTATCACCGTCTAATGTATCACCGGTCTAATGTATCACCGGTCTAATGTATCACCGGTCTAATGTATCACCGGTCTAATGTATCACCGGTCTAATGTATCACCGGTCTAATGTATCACCGGTCTAATGTATCACCGGTCTAATAATGTATCACCGGTCTAATAATGTATCACCGGTCTAATAATGTATCACCGGTCTAATGTATCACCGGTCTAATGTATCACCGGTCTAATGTATCACCGGTCTAATAATGTATCACCGGTCTAATAATGTATCACCGGTCTAATAATGTATCACCGGTCTAATGTATCACCGGTCTAATGTATCACCGGTCTAATGTATCACCGGTCTAATGTATCACCGGTCCAATGTATCACCGGTCTAACGTATCACCGGTCGTTGTATCACCGGTCTAATGTATCACCGGTCGTTGTATCACCGGTCTAATGTATCACCGGTCGTTGTATCACCGGTCTAATGTATCACCGGTCTAATGTATCACCGGTCATTGTATCACCGGTCTAATGTATCACCGGTCGTTGTATCACCGGTCTAATGTATCACCGGTCTAATGTATCACCGGTCGTTGTATCACCGGTGTATCGGTCTAATGTATCACCGGTCTAATGTATCACCGGTCTAATGTATCACCGGTCTAATGTATCACCGGTCTAATGTATCACCGGTCTAATGTATCACCGGTCTAATGTATCACCGGTCTAATGTATCACCGGTCTAATGTATCACCGGTCTAATGTATCACCGGTCTAATGTATCACCGGTCTAATGTATCACCGGTCTAATGTATCACCGGTCTAATGTATCACCGGTCTAATGTATCACCGGTCTAATGTATCACCGGTCTAATGTATCACCGGTCTAATGTATCACCGGTCTAATGTATCACCGGTCTAATGTATCACCGGTCTAATGTATCACCGGTCTAATGTATCACCGGTCTAATGTATCACCGGTCTAATGTATCACCGGTCTAATGTATCACCGGTCTAATGTATCACCGGTATAATGTATCACCGGTCTAATGTATCACCGGTCTAATGTATCACCGGTCGTTGTATCACCGGTCTAATGTATCACCGGTCTAATGTATCACCGGTCTAATGTATCACCGGTCTAATGTATCACCGGTCTAATGTATCACCGGTCTAATGTATCACCGGTCTAATGTATCACCGGTCTAATGTATCACCGGTCTAATGTATCACCGGTCTAATGTATCACCGGTCTAATGTATCACCGGTCTAATGTATCACCGGTCTAATGTATCACCGGTCTAATGTATCACCGGTCTAATGTATCACCGGTCTAATGTATCACCGGTCTAATGTATCACCGGTCTAATGTATCACCGGTCTAATGTATCACCGGTCTAATGTATCACCGGTCTAATGTATCAGCGGTCTAATGTATCAGCGGTCTAATGTATCACCGGTCTAATGTATCACCGGTCTAATGTATCACCGGTCTAATGTATCACCGGTCTAATGTATCACCGGTCTAATGTATCACCGGTCTAATGTATCACCGGTCTAATGTATCACCGGTCTAATGTATCACCGGTCTAATGTATCACCGGTCTAATGTATCACCGGTCTAATGTATCACCGGTCTAATAATGTATCACCGGTCTAATAATGTATCACCGGTCCAATGTATCACCGGTCTAATGTATCACCGGTCTAATGTATCACCGGTCTAATGTATCACCGGTCTAATGTATCACCGGTCTAATAATGTATCACCGGTCTAATAATGTATCACCGGTCTAATAATGTATCACCGGTCTAATGTATCACCGGTCTAATGTATCACCGGTCTAATGTATCACCGGTCTAATGTATCACCGGTCTAATGTATCACCGGTCTAATGTATCACCGGTCTAATGTATCACCGGTCTAATGTATCACCGGTCGTTGTATCACCGGTCTAATGTATCACGTGCACTGGTTACGATCAAGCTGATGTCGATATTTCAAATTTTACTCCATAGTTCACACGGAGTTCGCTTGGCCTCAAATCGAGAAGGAAATGGCCGTCATTTTTGTCAATCACCATTGGCAGACATTTCAAATCACATCCAATCGAAATGGTTTCACCTACCGGATTCCCCGGTTGTCCTAGACTTCCTTGTTGCCCCAGCAATCCTCTGCCACCCTAAAATGAAAAATTATTACAATTTATTGCTGTTATTATTGTCAATCTTGTTATTTAATGACTACAATCACCGTCGTCACCAATATCCCATAAACACTTTAACTACCTCACTCGTTCGATATCCAGGTCAACACTCGAAATAAATTTCATATTTCCGCATACCATGTATTATTCTCTATATCATCACCACTATCATCATCATCATCATCATCATCGTCGTCGTCATCGTCGTCGTCATCATCGTCGTCGTCGTCGTCATCATCACCATCATCGTCACCACCATCATCACCACCACCATCACCGTCGTCGTCATCGTCGTCACCATCATCGTCGTCACCATCATCATCGTCGTCATCACCATCACATTAGTATCACCACCACCACCACTGCCGTCGTCACCATCATCATCATCACCACCATCATCACCATCATCACCACCACCACCATCACCACCACCATCGTCGTCGTCATCGTCATCACCATCATCGTCGTCACCATCATCGTCGTCATCATCGTCGTCGTCACCATCATCATCGTCGTCATCACCATCACATTAGTATCACCACCACCACCACCGCCGTCGTCACCATCATCATCATCACCACCATCATCACCATCATCACCACCACCACCATCATCACCACCACCATCGTCGTCGTCATCGTCGTCACCATCATCGTCGTCACCATCATCGTCGTCATCATCATCATCTCCACCATCATCACCATCATCGTCACCAGCATCATCACCACCACCACCACCATCAGCACCATCATCGTCGTCGTCATCGTCGTCACCATCATCGTCGTCGTCATTAGCATCACCACCACCACATCATCATCATCGTCGTCATCATCATCATCTTCGTTACCATCACCACCACCATCATCGTCGTTGTCACTATCACTATCACCATCACCGTCATCATCATCACATGGTACATTAGGATCACCACCATCATCATCGTCGTCGTTACTATCATCATCATCATCATCGTCATCGCCATCATCACCATCATCGTCATCGCCATCATCATCGTCATCATCATCATCGTCATCATCATCATCATCATCATCATCGTCGTCATCGCCGTCATCGCCTTCGTCACCATCGTCGTCACCATCATCGCCGTCATCGCCGTCATCATCGTCACTAATATTATTATTCTACACAATTAAAAATAATTACCTTCTCTCCAATTTGTCCAATTTTCCCGTTAATCCCCGGCAGTCCTTGAGGACCCTGCACGTTAAAATATGTTTATAAGACTTTGCTCTTTAGAACATAACCACAGTTTATGATAATTAGTATTAATATCGATATTCGGTGAGTGGATAAAATGAGAGAATAATTAAAAATTCAAAGATAAAACATTTACCACAGTTCCTGGATACCCTGGAGCTCCTGGCTTTCCTCGTGGTCCAGGTTGACCCTACAGAAAGAAATGGTTGTCTTCAATGCATCGTCTGTTGGTAGACTCCAGCGCATGCTCAGAGCCAAATATCGTTTGAAAAGTAGCCAAAATCTACCAAATTAAGCCAAACTACTTTTTTTGAAAAGCCAAAAAGGAGCCAAATCGGATCGTCGGACCGAAATAATGTTATTGAAAATGAACTTCTGTTGCGGTTAAAAGTGTTTTTATTCCTATTTTATTTATTTATTTATTTATTATTATTTTTAATGTTGTATTAATATTATTTATAGATGGGTCACTGTCCTTGATTGGGGCTTCGCTCTGTTGCCAGTGGCCTCAATGTGCCATTATTTATTTATTTATAATTTTATTTTATTTACAATTTTAATTTTGTACATATACATTATTATTTATACTATTCTGTAATTAGCACATTGAAAACATATTAAATTTAAGAAAAAAAATTAAATTAAAAATTCATTTCGAAATAAACTCTATTAATGTAAAGAATTATAAAAATTATAAAGATTGTCGTTTACAACTTTTTCATATCTCACTTTGATCTTGATATATTAAGATTGATATATGTAAATGATACTCAGTGTGACGTCACACTGCATAATGTCCTTTATCTATATGTATTGTATATCTTTGGGATTATGTAACGAAAAGGGTGAGGTGGTTAAACCGACCGGAAAAAACCGAAAGAACCGGTTTTCTAAACCGCGTTCGAAACTAAAGTTTAAAAAACATGCATGACGCTACTTGCGCAAGACTTCAGTTTGAAAAACAATTGTATTAATTGATTATAAACATCCTGACTACGAAGTACAAAGAAATATGCAATATATAAGATTAAGCCGCTTATCCGTTCAAGCTCGAATCGAAGCCCTTCCGTTCTTATATCGGAGATCATACCTGGCAAGAAACGTACGGTATTTCGAAGACGTTATCAAATTTCAAACAAAATCTCTTCAGTTTTTCCGTGTGTAACACTTGATTCTTTTGCAACAAACCCGTGTAAGGATGGTTCGATTTTATTGAAATATAATTTTTCTTCGTTTTTTTCGGTTTATCGATTAACTGCCTCACCCTAATACGAACTTACGATTCGAGTGATTTGATAATCGAAAAGATATACAGGCTTTTTAGTAAGTTATTATGCAGTGTGATGTCACATTGAGTATCATTTACATATCAAACAAATCTTAATATCTCAGGAACAAAGTGAGATATGGAAGAGTTGTAAACGCTGCAATCTTTATAATTTCTATATTTCTGTCAAGTAAGAGAGTTTGTTTCGAACTGAATTTTTCACTGCAAAACACTTTAAAGGTGTTTGTGGTGTTTGAAATTAAATAAAAGAGCTGCGATTTCTGTTCGTCGGTACCTCACCGTGCACAAACCCTTTGTTTTAGGTTTATTAATATTTAAACAGCACAGTTGAACAATTGAACCCAAACGTTGCTATTGGATGATTGCTTCATTATACCAAAAAATCAATGTGTTCAGTAACTGTCACCGTGCAGAAATTTATATAAACGTGAACAAAAAGATAGAACAAAGATTTTCGTCAAGTTTCCAGACTATATACCTCCATTGACTATCTGTTTTATGCGGAATTCCATGAGTGTAAAAGTTGGGAAAAACTTTGCCTGAGAATACAAACCTGTTGTCCTGGACGTCCCTGGCGTCCCTCTCTTCCTTCAGGTGCAGCTTCACCCTATAGTCGGTAGTGAAATTGACCAGATGAAATTGACCAAGTGAAATTGACCAAGTGAAATTGACCAGATGAAATTGACCAGGTGAAATTGACCATCATTTCAAACAAGTGGGAAAAAAAATAGAATAAAAATTTAGAAGATGCAGATGTAATATTTTTTCACATGTGAAGAGCATGTACATGTACGCGACTTTGATTGGACGTATCGCATTTTCACATGTGAAAATACAGATTTTGGCGACCAGGCTTAACGAAACAAAATACTTGTGATATATAAAGAAATCTACACCCACCTTATCACCATTTCCTCCTGGTAACCCTCGTTTCCCTGGGGAACCTGGTTTTCCCTTTATATAAAAGAAAACAAAATGAAGTTAATTAGTTCATTTTGAGCTCGACTCTCTTTGATGTTCTCTTTGATGTCCGGATTAGTGATCTTATCAGTTACTAAATTTATCTTAAACTACCTTAAAATATCACGTTTTAGTATCTGATTGGCTGAGCTACAAGTGGTCTATTGGTGATAGACCACAGTAGCGTTATCCAATCACAAACCTTCTGATAACTGGAATATTTCTATCCTGACCAATCAGAAGCCACGACATATTCACGCTGCAGGCAAAACCTGAAACCTAGGCCAAACATGGCGTCCGCTAAAATTTATATACGAGTGATGAAATCATGAAAACATTTGCTCGAAAGTAATGGGAAATTGTTCAGTTTGACATTTTCGAATAAGAAAATGAATTCGCTTATGCCTATGGAGTATATCTACACCAAAATTTAAGCAAAGTAATTACAATCTCGTTTTTTGTGGGCGATTGTTTATCATCTGCCATCGAGCTACTCTACATTTTGAATGGGGAGATTTCTACAAACAAAAAGGTGAAACTACATCTGAAAATATGGAACAATGTTTGATAAGACTTTTTTAACGTTAAAGAAATGTTGTTTATGCTTGATACTAAAACAACAATTATATCAAAACAATTATCTGCTCATAGACAACTCGTATCAAACATAATCGTATCAAACATATTTAATTGGTCGTTGGATAATATATAATTCTTTGAACTATGTTTAACTTCACTGTTTGCCCGACCAAAGACCAGAACATACGACCTTCTTACGTCAAGTCCTGGAACCCCATTCTTCCCTGGTAGTCCTTTAGGTCCTGCATCACCCTAAATAAAAAAAAACAGTAATAATCACAGTACGCAAACGGGAAAAATGATGTGAGATGAACATCAGACTGTAATCACGAGTTACCCTTTCCCCACTGATTCCTGGGTCACCAACCACTCCTTGGAAACCAACTCTTCCCTAAAATCAAAGCAAAATACAACCATTCAAATCAAAAACATTTATTTCAACACGATAGCAATCTCAAGTTTTAGATCATTTTTACATTTCGCAACGAAACGTCAGTAAAACTGTTTTAAAACTTGACTTTTTTCCATATTATTATGGCAATACATTTACGTTTATTGAGCTGGGCTCTTATCTTTATACTTCAACACGATAGGTATGAAATGATGATGATGATGATGATGATGATAATGATGATGATGATGATGATAATGATAATGAAGAAGATGAAGATGATGAAGATGATGATGAAGATGAAAATGATGATGATGATGATGAAAATGATGATGATGATGATGTAGATGATGGTAATGATGATGATGGTGATGATGGTGATGATGGTGGTGGTGATGGTGGTGATGGTGATGATGGTGGTGGTGATGATGGTGGTGGTGATGATGCTGGTGATGATGGTGATGATGATGGTGGTGATGATGATGATGCACAGGAGAGAGAAGATCCTCCAATGGCTCAGCCTTCAAGAAGACACCGATGACATGGTAAAAACGATGAGGATATATAATAATTATGATAATTCGCATAAGAATCGATGAATATAATAAGAACAATGATAATCATTATTATTGTACCTCGAATCCTGGTACACCTGGCGGTCCCCCACTTCCCTCTTCACCCTTTGGACCCTAAACGAAAGTAATAGAGTTAAAGAGTTCAACAAGTGCAAACAAATAAAACACAGAGTAAAAAAGTAGATCTTATTTCTTTGAAATATATTGGACAATGCTTTAACCTGGGCACCGCTATCTCCAGGTTGTCCCGAGTCTCCTTTTGTTCCTCGTTCACCCTAAAGAGAAAGAAAGAAGTTAGTTTCTTAGAGACTTTGCGTGAATGTGTTTTAGCTAGGGAACTGGGAATAGAAAAGGGAGAAAAAACAAACAAACAAACAAACAGAGGCAGGCAGGCAGGCATAAGCATAAGCATGGACGAACGGACGGACGGACGGACGGACGGACGGACGGACGGACGGACGGACGGACAGACAGACAGACAGACAGACAGACAGACAGACAGACAGACAGACAGACAGACAGACAGACAGACAAAAAGGCAGACAGACAAACTCGTGCATAATTCGTACGCTTTATTGAACTAACCAGTATTCCTCTTTTCCCAGTTATTCCTCCACGTCCAGAAGATCCCTAAAACAATAAAAAGAACAACACCATCAGCACACTAACAGATATCAACATTTGCACTTAAAAACTCCAATGCAGCAGCTTAGTCAGGCAGTCGTCAAATACAGCCCATACTCGATGCATAGGAAATCAAATTCGAATCAAATATCGAGGACACACAATATTATTATTACTCGGGCTACCTGTGGTGGTAGCCGAGTCTAGGTTTCGATGGCTTCCTGTATTATTTTTCGGGTCGACAAATTGAAATTATTGTGTAGATAATAATATATTGCAATTATTGTGTAGATAATAATGCTCAAATTACCCTGACGATGATTCTGTAATAAACTAATACTATAGCAGAGTACTTTATTCATTCTAAGACGTTTTAAGATCTACCTCGTCTCCCTTCTTTCCAGGTATTCCTCGTTGTCCTCTATTACCCTAACAGAAAGTGAAATTACACAAGATATCGTAAAATGTTACCACACAGATTATATTCCCAACTTTCTTAATACTTTGGGAAATTACCAAATGCCAGGAATAAATCTGTAGCTAGTTTTATAAAAATATTTTTTTAAAATATTTTAAGGAAAATATCCGAAATTGAAAAATTTTCAGAATACCTTCGGAGTTGAAAATGTTTTTGGTTTATAGCTCTAAATGATTTTTAATCATTCTAGAGTAATTTGGGAAGAAAAATTTTTTTGTTTGAAAAAGTCTTTCGAAAAAAACTTTCGCCATTTAGGCCAAGTAAAAAATAAAGTAGTTTATCGTCCCCTTCCGCATCAAATTTTTTAATTTTTTAATTTTATTTGCATCGAAAATCTGTCTTGTTTTGGGGGCCTTTTGCGCAACCTTTCGGCTATTTTCGTGCGTTTGGGACTTTTCGGTTCATTTCTGATTTTACACGCCACAATTTGTTTTGGCGCAATCTTGTATCGAAACAGTTGTAGAGAAATCCATTCAATTCTTGTTTGTGCTTGTAATACAACGTTAAATAGACTTAATATGTGTTAAAAATAGGTTTTGGTAGGTGATGGCCATTTCGGAGAAGCCATCTTGAAAAAAAGAAAAAAAGAAAAGCGCCCGCATTCTCCTTTTTTTCAAAGTTAGGACGATAAACTACTTGGCCTTTTACTTGGCCTTAGTATTAATCGACGAAAAGATTCAGACCAAACCTGCATACTAGAAGGATATAAAATACTAAGCCCATGCAACTTTCGCCGGAAACCCCCGGGACTTTAGTTCCTACCTTTGGACCATCTCGACCAGATCTTCCCTTGCGTCCATTGCGTCCATCCACCCCCTAGATAAAAAATCGACAGGTTACGTTAGAAACGAGTCAACGACTACTGGGTCTGGTAACCAGAAGAAATGAAGGATGTTGCAAACGAGGCATAGCAATAGAAACAAACCCAGGAACGATCCCAGAAGGCTGTACGATGCTAGACTCTCCGTAGTGTCCCGCTCGTTTGTCTTTTTTAATAATTTGCATATAATGTTCCTATCAACCTCGTTCCCAGGGCATTTTGCCTCCACGGTGGAAGGTCGGCGAAAATGGCCCTGGGATCGCGGCTGGTCACATGACACCCAGAATTTCTGGGTGTTTAGATATGATAATTTTTGTGGTCTTTGTTCCATTGCCTTTGTCTACTTTGTTGACCTGAATAATTGAGAAATATTCAATGCTCTTCAGAGTTGTTCATGTCAGCATTCGTCGGCATAAAAGCAGCTAACAAGCTTAATAATCCACCATACATCCATGGTTATCTCTTACAAAAGGTATGAAGAAGCGTATATCCAATTTAGCGAAAGCTATCACTTCTAATTTGCTGTAAAATTTGAAGACAGCATTCAGTTTTCGATGAATAAATTATACTCGGCTGAATTAATTGGGTTTTATGACAAGCCAATCGCATTATAGAATGGACCAGCCGATCCCAGGGCCATTTTCGCCGTCCTGGGTACGAGGTTGATAATTCTACTGCTTATTATGTTTTACTTTTCCGAGCGATATCCACAATTGTTGTGGTGAACTTATTTGAAATAACTATAAGTAATATTTGGCATTTTACTCGAATAAACTACATGTTCTAAGGATACTTAGAACATGTTAATCGAGTGAAATGCCAAATATTATGGAGTGACCTTCCCCTTTAAGATCATTTCATAAAAAGGCCTCTTTTTTTCATCGGAGAACCACGTTAATGATAAAAGAAAAGCCAATATCACTAACATTTTCACCTTCATCCCCTGGCGATCCTTTTTCTCCTCTTAGTCCAGGAAAACCCTAAAGTGAAACGGTAACGGATATTTTACACAACATTGTTATAGAAAAGAGAAGGTTGAAATGCAAAGAACACGTTATTAACTTCATTTCATGCTCAAAGATGGCGGCTATACATTTTACCACAATGCTTTGGGAACCTAAATTAGCTCTAATTACAATTAAACATTATTTGACATCAAATAATTTCCCAACGCAACCAGTGTCTTCATCAGGGGTGATCGTTGTAAAGTTAGGATCCCTATTTATACCCACATTCAAAAAAGGAAAATTCTGCTTTGTCGGAGCACGCGTGCGTAACCTACCACGAGATTGCGTGGGAAAATTCCAAAATTATTACCACTAATCCACGGTACCATCAGAGACGTTGTCTGGAGGTTTGGCATATCAATAGCGCCCACGCCCCATTCAATCGCGATGACGGTGGTTTATTACCAGAAGCTTATTTACATCTTGTTAATAAATAACGTCATCATCGGTTCTATGAGGGTATAAATAGGGATCCTAACTTTACAACGATCACCCCTGATGAAGACACTAGATTGGAGTGTCGAAACGTTGGGTCATGGACAGTAACTTTTAAAGTTACGTTCAAAAAACATTTTAAAGCCAGAGTAGCGTCAAACTATGTCTAATATTTTAATTATATTAAAAAGAAGAAAAAAGCATTTTTGTATAAGTCCACTTTGCTAAGCGTAATACTTTTTCATAATTCTAAACTTTAATACTAATCCTAACTCATCAATCATGTTTTCTAACCAGTCTTTTAACTGAATGAGACAAATAAGATAACATTACCGGTGGTCCAGATCCAGTGGTTGTTGAAGCAGGGCCTGGCGTTCCTGGGAGGCCATCGTCACCCTAAAATAACCAAGAATTAGAATACTTTATTAAACACTGCTAATAGGGTTTGTCAGTGTTCAATTACATATTACAAATATAAATTTAAGATAATATACAATAACGTTAAAACCGATCAGCTTGCTTCCTCTATACGTTCTTTAACTATATAAGATACATTTTAACTCGTATTTAAAACGTTTCAAAGAAAACGGCTGTCTTTCAGCCATTCCGGTAAACCGTTCCACGGTGGTAGCTCTATAGGTAAAGGAGCGTTGCCCTGTGGCAGTTCTGCACAAAGGTATCTCCAGTTAACCATTAGTATACCTAGTGTTGCGATTATGCAAATGTGCGGCCCTAGTCTTAAACTTTCTACATAAGTATGATGGGGCCATACCTCTGGGGCTCTGATACATTTAAAAACCATTACAGTGTCTCTATAATGCGCAACATTATAGAGATATTATATATTACTAACCGGTAACCAGTCAATCTGCCTTAAATTAACTCTTTCCTGTCCGGCTCAGTCAAAAGGGGTCATCGAAGACCCCGAAGTCGTCAATCGAAAAACACGGCGCACGGTAACGCAAGATTAAAAATTGAAATTCGACAAGCGCCAGGGACATGAGATCCACTCACGCGCCAAATTTCATTTGATTTCATAGACAACTCTGCGATTGGTGGCATTTTGAATTTTCATGATGCTACGCGGGCGTGCAAGATGGTCTTTTCTAGAAAAATGGATGTTTTTCAACCTGATTTATGATAATTCTGCTAATTTATATTAACATAATGTGTCTTGTTCGGAAAATTCAAAAGCATTGGTAACAGCCGGTTTATTGGGCTTTCAGAAAAGGTATAGGTTTCGCAACAGTTATGGATATTTCCCGAGATATCAATAGAACAAAGAGGTAGTTCAATTTTGGATGTTTTCCTGAATTAAGCTAAATCGATCTAACCATTCATTGTTAGATCGTCTCACTGGCAATATTGGTTAGAGGCAAAATTGCTTAAATTTCAAATGCTTACATCAAGGCAATAAATAAAAATTGGAATGGGATTCTTCATTATTAAAAACATAGTTTTGAAGGAAAAACAATGTGGATTTTTTTTGGAAGGTCCCTCGTTGCGGTTCCGCTACAATAAAACAGCTTGCACGGGCAAAGGCGAACCCAAGTTATTATTTTCAAATGGCCACGTAAATGAGGTTACCTTTAGTCCAGGAGGTCCTGGTGTTCCCAGAGGTCCATTATTTCCCGGAGTACCCTAAAAATAACACGATAAGTCACACTCATGGGTGCAGCAGAATGTGAGGAAACTGAGGATGCCAACTATATGGAGCACAATACAAGGGTTCTCTCTATTTATCAGTGCAACAGGTAAAAGAGTTTCGTCAGCATGTAATACCATCTTCAAAGGGGCACAAGTATAGGCGTACGGGTAAAATTTTGTAGGGGGAGAGGGGGGCTGAGCATAACTTGCCCAAATAAATGATGACGTCAATATTAATCAATTTAATGTATAACCTCTGAAGAACACGAATTGCCATCGTTATGCCTAAGCATCATTATACATGCACGTTTTTCGTTAAAACATGGAAGAGCAATATAAATGCAATGACAACGGCCTCCGTAGCTCAGTGGTCAGAGCACTGCACTAGCATCGCAGGGTCGCGGGTTCAATTCCAGCCGGAAGGCCTTGAAGTTGCATTTTTCGCAACTGGTCCCGGTTTGGTCTTAAAATGTATATATTCTAACACTCGACATTTTCCTTCACCATAAATCCTTAGAACACGTAGTTCAGTCGAGTGAAATGCCAAATATTACTTGTAATATACTCAAAATATCATTTTTGTAAGCCTGTTTGTCAATCAGAAAGTCAAAAACTAAATGAAATTATGATTGTTGTTCCCAATGTCCTTTAAGTTTATTTATAAGTACATATAACTAATTGCGGTTACACCATGATATATAAAAAGATTTAAGAAAAACCGAAACCGAGATTAACCGAAATTAATGATACGTACTTATAACAAGAACCGCATGCCCAGCTTCAAATATTTGTAAAAAAGTAACTTGTTTATTTTTTGCTCTTACCACAACGCCAGATTGTCCTGGTGGTCCCATTGGACCTGGATGTCCTGGCGCTCCCTAGATAACAAAATAGATACCCTTCTTTTTAGAAATTAAAACCTAACAAATATGCTTACACTAATTAAAGAATCATTAATAATTCATGACGAAAATTCAAAAGAAATTAATATTTAATCAGCTTTCAAAAACGAGTTCAAGTGTTTGATCACGGTATCAAAACACGAGAAAAGCTAATGAATCTCGAACGGCGAAGACCCGAGAGATTCATTATCTTTCTCGTGTTTTGATACTGTGATCAAACACACAGAACGAGTTTTTGAAATGGCTTCTCAAATGAAAGACAATGAGCCACCGTTGTGGGAGACTTGCTGATGTTTTGACCTGCAATCGTCTTTCTTGTTTAATTAACATGAATGAAACGCTAGTGTTTAATGAAGAAACACTAGTGTTTGATGCAGTTAAGAGCAAGTTAACTTGCTCAAATTGAGCTTTTTCGCAGTTAGAATATTTTGTACCGTTTCTACAACTTCAAAACAAAGTATGCATTATATATTTTATTCATTTTACAAGTTCGTTAGAATATTCGCGGCCGATGTTCATGGGCAGTTACAACGGTTCGCCATTATGACTGCCCATAAACATCGACCGCTGGTGTTTAACTACAACTTAAATAACTCATTAATAATCCATGAAGACAATTCAAAATAAATTAATATTTAATATTTGTAAATCGGTAAGAGATTTCTCGGAATATAAACAAACTTTATCTTATCTTGCATAAATTTTAAGAAAGATCATATCGCCATGGAAACTTTCAACCCTAAATATTTATCCGGGATTAGTGTTAATCGACTTTTGAACAACTAAGGGAGCTGTCATTAATTCCAGCAGGGAGGGGGGGGGGGGGGGCAAGAAGGAAAAGTGCTGGGCCATGAACTATAAATCAAAAGTTGGTGGGGCTACGAAAACATTTGGAAAACCTTTGATGCGCCATGAAACTTTGATTAGTATCACAAGTAAAAGAAGAAAACAAATATTTATAACATAGGAATTGATATACAGTACGCTATGTACTGTAAGTCCAAGAAATATCCATATCACACCCAAAGAAAAGTTGTTTTGAGAACCCCTTGCCCCCAGAAATTATGTACATGTATATATTATAGTTTGGATTTCAGTGGTTCGAGACTAAGAGTTCAGAAATGCGAAAACCCGGCTGAAAACAAAGTTGATTGTTTTCCTTGCTCTATATGGCAGACTACCCTCAGTTCCCAGCACTCCTGATGTGCTGGGCCACGAAACTAATACAAAATGTATGAAACCATCCAAGGAAATTTGGTTGGGTCACGAAACTTTAACAAGAATTTTCAGTTTTCCTTCTACCCCACTACCGGGTGGAATTAATGGCAGTGGAATTAATGGTATTAATTAGTGGAATTAATGGTATTAATTAGTGGAATTAATTAGTGGAATTAATTAGTGGAATAATTAAATAGTGGAATTAATTAATTAGTGGAATTAATTAGTGGAATTAATTCG
The DNA here is from genome assembly GCA_035772405.1 of Chrysogorgia sp. JL179-B06. Classification (NCBI taxonomy): domain Eukaryota; kingdom Metazoa; phylum Cnidaria; class Anthozoa; order Scleralcyonacea; family Chrysogorgiidae; genus Chrysogorgia; species Chrysogorgia sp. JL179-B06. Next base: position 191,596 of record JAYKKM010000242.1, read on the forward strand.
TGGAATTAATTAATTAGTGGAATTAATTAATTAGTGGAATTAATGACAGCTCCCTAACCCCACTATTTCGTTGCTAAAAATCTCGGCAATTCACCACCTTTTCGCTTTAGTATATCCAAACGACTGACTACGCAGTACTCTACTTTTTAACCCCATTTTCCCAGGCTAAACTTACAATTGGTCCGTGGAAGCCTGCGAAACCATCATACCCGTCATAACCCTATTTAGAAAAAGAAAGGAGGTTTGCGAATAAACACGATGAAAACGATTATCTAGAGGTAACTCACAGGTATTTTAAGTTTCTTTTATTAATTGTACAATTAAAACAGTTACCTACACGACTTCCTTTGAATCCAATCTGTCCACGTAATCCAGGATCACCCTTAACCCCCTGAAATAAATGAGGAAGATTCGCACAATTAAGACATGGTGTAACCACTGATCTCAAAAATAGGACTGGCTTGAGCTTTCTACTGTATCTGATAAGCTGATTTTAAAGCTTGCATATTTGCATAATGTAAATTGACGAGAGATCATTAGAAGCTCCGAGTTTGCAAGCAAATCAAACTGTGACGCTCGCGAAATAGGTTTAGTGTCTGGCCAGTATAGTTTCTTTGTTAACATTAAACGCATAAAATCTTGAACCTAATTTGATGTCTCATATTAGGCTTCTCTCACTGGATAATTAGAGCCAACGGCGGCCATTACTAAGGGACCACAGTCGCAGTAAATCTGTAGGTAGGCCATGAATCGTTTTACCCAGTAATTTGAAAACTGTCTTCTTGTCCTCTTTATAGTAAAATTATGTTATTTTGCCGATGGTAAGATCACATAATCCAACAAAAAACATCATAGGATCCTCAGTTGGTCCCTTAGTAATGACGGACTTCCGGCTTCATTTTCTGAACAATAGTTGCTCGATCCAGTCTTCTTTCGAGATCAGTGGGTGTAACGCAACTCTAATTAGAGATAAATTCAGATCAAGTTACCTATTTCAAATAGGCTCACCACAACTACTATGGATATCTCCCGAAACGTAAAACAAATAACCAGTAGAAATTATATGGGATCTCCATACACATCTGCATCTTCATCTCAGGCTTGGACTGGCCTATGTGCCATTGTGCTATGGTACATGGGCCCCTTTCGGGGACAAAATGGGCCCCGGGGGCCTGGCCAGACACACCCATAATGTCACACTCCCAATGTCTAAGAACTGCGCGCACCCTCCCATGCACAGTTGAGTCCTGCGAGAGGACATTGTCAAAGTTGCGCTTCATCAAGAATCGACTGAGATCTCCGCTTAGTTAACACCATTTGGAAGCAGTAATAATGATTTGTTCTGTAGAAGTTGATTTACTGAAGGCTATTGATAACGAGGCAGCGTATCAAAAACTTCCGGCTGAAAAGGCAAGGCCCCTACTACTTACATCAAAGCCAACTTTTCCAATTACACCTCGTTGTCCAGAGGGACCCTAAAACAAAACCATGGCATAAATCAAAGTAAATTCATGTTTGCAAAGAACTTATGTTACATGCACAGGTTTTCCTCTTCATCAACTGACGGAAAACCCAACCTCGTTCCTAGGGCCTTATATCCGCTACCCGGAAAACCAATATTTTAAGTGGCCTATAACACCAATTGGGTAAAAAAATCATCACTTCTCTGAAGCGTTGGGAAGCAGATTTTTCACAACTATATATATAAAAAAAATTACGATCATTATTTAAAATTGGAATCTAATCATCAGTTTTCCTAAGTCATCATCGCGCATTAGATTTTGTTGTTGTATTCCTCTGTATATAGGGAGAAAATAATCTGAAAGTTACAGTAGGATCTATCTGTATATCTATTTGGGTTTGTTATTAAAACTTGTATCGACGATATGCTGGGAATTCCGCTTTATCTAACATTTTTCTTCTTGTGTTGGGTGGGACGGTTAAATTTCTGATCTTAATATTGTTGGGTAAAATTTTTGATGAGGTGATGTTTACCCCTATTTTAAATGGAAGGAAATCACAACAATAATCTATTCGATTAACAACCACTAATTAGCGATTCCTTTTGTTTTTCTTAATGTGTCAATTATTGTCTTCTAATCTTATATTATGTTTCTGAGTAATATTACCTCGAACTGTGAGACGCCAAAACTAACTGTAAGCGGTTCTCATGTGTGGAGCACGTGAACACCACGTAGTACTTTTCTACACGAGAACCGCTTGGAGTTAGTTTTGGCGTCTCACATAACCCAGATATTTTTTTAATATTCTTGTTAAAAACGTCATTGGACTATAATAAGTACATACATCATCACCTTTCTCTCCTTTCTCTCCTGGTCTCCCAGGTGGTCCAGTAAATCCCTAAAGACGAAGAAATAAACAAACAAACAAAATATCGTTTTACGCTGCATGTGCAACACCAATAGGAAAGAGATATAAGAGAGGGAATGGAAAGAAATCTAATGGGAAGGAAATGAAATTAAAATAAAATGAAAGGAAGTGACATGAAACGACAGGACGGAAAAATGGCCTAGGAAAGGAAAGGGTGGAAAATGAAATGAATTAGATCAAATTTTAAAACTGAATAGAATTAGATTGAATTACAGGACAAACAACGTTACCTTCGGCCCTCTTCGTCCTGGACCACCTTTTAAACCAAGTGGCCCAGGAGATCCCTAAGACAAACAAACAAACAAACAAGAAATGCATCAGCCCTCATAGGCGTAGGAGGCGACAAATGATTTTTTTGAATAAAATTCAAAATAAAATTTAAATAAATAAATTTGAATAAAATTTAAATAAATAATTAATTTGAATAAAAAATTAATTAATTTGAATTAATTTGAATAATTAATTTGAATAAAATTAAAATTGATTTGAAAAATTTAATTTAATTTAATTTAATTTAATTAATTTAAAATTGATTTGAAATTAATTTGAAAAAAATTTAAAAGTGGGCAATTTCGGGCAATTATTTGAGCATTATCGCCGTGAAATGTTGAAGCAAAATGCATATGTCGAACTATTTTTACTATAAATTGTTTTACAGTACGATTGTTTTGGTGTTCCGAACACCCTTAAAAGACATTGAAAGATGTTGAAAAGATACAGAGGAGAGCTACTAAGTATATCCTGGGGTTATCCTTTGATACAGAGGTCAGGTATGGTGCGAGGCTACAGAAGTTCCTGGACATGACCTTTTTATTTAAGGTCATTAACGGTTATATCCAGGTAAACAAAGATGCCATTCCAGTTCATGAAAACAACGGGAGAACCAGAAGAACAAAAAATGCCAATGTAGTTACATTGAGGATATACCCTTCGCAAGAACAGTGTGTTTCCAAACAAGCTTTTTAATAAGGGCATGTAGAACATGGAACTGTTTAGACGATGAGTTAAGATCAAACGATATTAGATTAGCCTCGTTTAAGCGTGGCTTACGTAATTATTATCAAAAAGCATTAAGTAATGTTTATGATACTGAGGACCCTCGAACATGGAAATCTATTTGCATTAAATGTCACACGGCACGTGCACTCATTCTTGGATTAAGGTGTCTCTGTTAATGTTTTATTGTAGTCGTAATACTAATTTTAACTTGTAATATAGATGTATTAAGTAGTTTTGAATTATAGGCTGTAGCATGGTTTAAGCCTGTAGTTTTTTTTTGGCTGAAGCTTAATAAACAAATAAATAAACAATAAACATTAGAAACAAAAAAGTACCTTACGAGAAATTACATATTCAAAATGGAGGGCCAAGAGCCCTTTTGACATGGTTTATTCAAATTTTAAAATGTGCTACTAGCATTTTCATGGCTCCAAATTACTGTATTCCGACTAGCTAAGTTATATACTTCGATATAATTTAAGAACCTTAGAAACAAAAAAGTACATTACGAGAAATTACATATTCAAAATGGAGGGCCAAGAGCCCTTTTGACATGGTTTATTCAAATTTTAAAATGTGTCACGAGTATTTTCATGGCGCCAAATTACTGTATTCCGACTAGCTAAGTTATATACTTCGATATAATTGAAGAACCAAGTAGGTTGTTGCACTTACCTTGGGACCAGGATATCCTTTGGGTCCAGATCCCCCCTGAGGACCTTTCGAACCCTGAAAAGTACAGTAAGATCTTCACATCGTGCCACAGGAATTTGGTAATCGTTCGTACATGAGGGAGGTCGTTGAGCAGTATTAATAAAAATTTCCAGTACTCACATCACCTCCTAGCCGTCCAGGATTACCAGGAAATCCATCAAGCCCTGCTAAACCCTGCAAGAAATATAAATGAATGTATGAGTGAGTGGACAGATGGACGGACGAATGGACGGACAAATAGGATGGACGGAAGAATGGATGGACGGACGAATGGATGGACGGACGGACAGATTGGTCGGACGGATGGATGGTCGGACGGATGGATGGTCGGACGGATGGATGGTCGGACGGATGGACGGACGGACGGACGGATGGATGGACGGACGGACAGACGGACAAATTGGTCGGACGGATGGATGGTCGGACGGATGGATGGTCGGACGGATAGATGGACGGACGGACAGACGGACAAATTGGTCGGACGAATGGATGGATGGATGGACGGACGGACGGATGGATGGACGGACAGACGGATGGATGGACGGACAGACGGACAGATTGGTCGGACGGACAGATTGGTCGGACGGACAGATTGGTCGGACGGACAGACTGGTCGGACGGACGGATTGGTCGGACGGACGGACATATTGGACGGACGGACGGACAGACAGACAGATTGGTCGGACGGACAGATTGGTCGGACGGACAGATTGGTCGGACGGACAGATTGGTCGTACGGACAGACTGGTCGGACGGACGGATTAGTCGGACGGACGGATATACTGGACGGACGGACGGACGAACAGACAGATTGGTCCGACGGACTGGTTGGACAGACTGGTCGGACGGACGAATGGATGGACAAATAGGATGGACGGACGAATGGATGGATGGATAGTCAAATAGGACCACAATGAATGGATGGATGGACGGACGTATGGACGGACGGACGGACATACAGGACGGACAGACGGAAGAGTGGATGAATGAATGGATGGACGGATGGATGGACAGAAAAAACTTATTTTGATATACCAATGTGCCTTTGAGGCCATGTTGACCTTTCAGACCACTTTTCCCTTTAAATCCCTGGAGCAAAATAGAACTAGTTAAGATTTAAAATTACGGATACGAACACATCGAATAACAAAGCATCAATTTCTCCATATAAATAAAATATAGACTCACTATGTAACCCCTCTTCCCATTTTTTCCTGGATCTCCAGGGTCACCCTGCAGATAAAACAACAAGGTGGTGCATGATTTACAAAATACAGACGACTTCGACAAGAACATCAGATGTTGGTTTCTAAGTTACGTCTGGCGTACATTAGATTACCAACTTGTCGTAAACGAGATAGACTTGATGTGTTGAGTAGGCAGTGATTATCAGGAACAGTTAAAGGGTACTCCATTCAAAATACAAGTGAAATTCATATGAAAGATCTTACTGACTTTAGTTCATTTCCAAAGTTTCAGCATTCCTATCAATTAAGTTAAGAAGATATAGCTAGTTGAAGTTGGAGAGTTTGTCCAATTTCGACGCCATCTTTGTTTCTCAAATATATGACGTCACTGAGTGCTTCTATCTCGTATTATACCTAAGAAGCTCCTCTACTTTCCTGCACGAGGAACTAAATAGTTTATTTCGACTAATTTTCATCCAAAGAGCATTCACAACAGCTATCACGATGTGATCGCTATCAAAACAACTCCACAGCCGATATAGAAAAAAATCATCAAATGTTTAACTTCAACTAACTAGCCATATCTTCTTAACTAAATTGATAAGAATGCTGAAACTTTGGAAATAATATAAAGGAATAAATTAAATTGAACATTTAAAAACTGAAAAACACTTTTCGCTTCATAAGCACTTCAATAGAGAAGTTAGAACTAACTTGATCACCAATAAACCCATGGTATCCTGCTTCTCCAGTCTCTCCCTTAATTCCCTGTAAGAAATAAAAGAGAAGTAATGCTAGAATTGAAATACTATTATCTATTATTATCTACTAAATGCTTGAAACTTATACGAAAAATGACGAATGCAGTCACTTACCCGTTCACCTCTTAGACCGGGACTGCCATCAAATCCTAGCTTTCCCTATAAAAAGAGGTACGCGGTCAAGACAATATTTGTCGCATATACTAAGCTTGGACTTGCTAGCCCTGGTAGACTTGTTATTTTCTTTTGTTATGGCCGCAATAATTATGGGTAAATGCGGACAAACATGGGTAGTGACGTCATCTGGACACAGTGCTATTATCCCACCTGTTTACCAGGATCTCCAGGAAATCCCACCGCTCCTAGTCGACCAGGATTACCCTGAGAGAAAAAACGAAAAGAGTTCACACGGTTTGCAAAAAAACTCTCACGGAAAATTTGACCTGGGCCATGTCGTTCACCTGTATCCCCATCATTCCCGGCTCTCCTGCTTTTCCTACACGTCCCTGAAACAAACAGATACGGTGGAATATTCGTTTTAGTTTAGTAGATTTATCACTCTTTTAGGTGAACGGAATACCCCAACAGGCTAGAAGCCCAATTGATAGGGGTGCCGAGGGTCTACGATTTAAGGTCGTTATCCGAGAAGACCCGAAAGTCTTACCATTTGCTGGTATTATTGCAAAGGCAGCACTTTCTCCTCAATTATTTTTAAGACCCTGAGTGGTGGTCCGCCCCAGGATTTGAACCTGTGTCTCCCAGCTCATAGAATGCATGTGTGGTAACCACTAGATCAACTAAGACCAGTTGCGAAAATGCAAGTATAGGGATTTCAGCAACATGGTTCCAGTTGGGTCTCAAGAATATTGTTTCAGCACTTGCAATACTTCGTTCAACCATCAAAAGCAGTGGTAAACACTAGGGCGCCATAAAAAGTTCAAAGACTGATATTTCAAACGCACCGTAACTGTTTCAAATTGAAATATGAAAATAAAAATAAACCATAAGCTTATTTGCATCTTGTTAATAGATAACGTCATCATCGGTTCTTTGAGGGTATAAATAGGGATCCTAACTTTACAACGATCATCCGGCTGATGAAGACACTAGATTGGAGTGTCGAAACGTTGGGTCATGGACAGTAACTTTCAAAGACGATACGTGGACGATCGTCAAGCTCATATCCTCAGAAAAATGATTCTGAGTCCCCTTATCGTCCACGTACCCACATTCACTACAACATTGTGTATATTAAAGTAACTTTTAAAGTTACGTTCAAAAAACTTTTTAAAGTCAGAGTAGCGTCAAACTATGTCTGCTTTATCACCTGGTTGCATTGGGAAATTATTTGTTGAAAATAAACCTGCTAAACAAAAGCATTTTCACGATTCTTGCTTTTAGTTTGTGTAGAGTCTGTCAAACATAATTGCTGTACCGAATTTAATTCAGGTTACTGAACCAAATGCTTTATTAACAGTGGAGCGACGTTTGAAATGGGCAGTTATAGGATTAGGATTATGTTCGAACTTGACAAATTTTCAAAAAAATTAATTTGAGTTATCAAATAATACAAGATACCAATTGCGTAGTAATTTGTGAAACTTCCGCAAACCCTCCCTCGGCTTTCGGAGAGATTGAATCACTAATTTCCTTCATGTCATGGTATTACTTATAAGTATGCATAGCTTCAAAAATCAAAGTATCTAACCTTTTTCCCTGTTGGTCCTGGATACCCTGGAATTCCCCATGGTCCCGATTGACCCTGTTAAAAGAAAAACACGTACTGTTAAATATAAGTGGACGGTTTTTCATTAATCGATATCTCCAGTTAATTTTCGAATTTTAGAAGTGACTTTATTTCTGGAACATGGGGTTATTGGACGCTGAGAAATTAGTTTCAAATGATGAATATAAGCAAATTACAAATGGCTGCCAGTTAATCTAGATTTTACAACTTTTATTATTGATACTATTATTGAGCCGTAGTTTGTGTTCTAAATTATGGGAAAACCATGGACAACTGATTCATTTCTAAAAGATCAGAAACAGATAGTCTCTGTATCCATTATTATTATTATTATTATTATTATTATTATTATTATTATTATTATTATTATTATTATTATTGTACAGGATAGCCGGACCTCATATTCTGGTTCCCAGCCAGTTCGTAAAACGCCAAATATTGCCGTCTTAATATATATATATATATACATAAACAAAGCATGATAAACATACAATCAAAAGTGAACAGTCACTAACGTCTTTGAATTAACCCACTCAAAATCTTTCTAACTATGGACTTTCCATTAGGACGATTTTAGTCATTTATTGTTATTATTATTATTATTATTATTATTATTATTATTATTATTATTATTATTATTATCCTATAGTAAAACTATATAACGTGGTCCCAACAAGATGGCCGCCACGAGCTACTTCCGGTTTCATTTTCTGAACAATAGTGCTCGATCCAGTCTTTATTTAAAGATCAGAGTCCCACATTCACTACAATAGTAAGAAAGTTGAATAGTAAGAAAGATTAGACAGTTCATATGTCGTGGAATGGTTTCCCCCGTCATCTCTTGTCTCGGCAAATCTTGACAATATAACAATTTTCGTATTTCAACGTATTTCCAGATACGGTCATTGTCAAGAATATCATCAGACCTAATAACGTCGCTGCATTACAGAAACCAGATGTTATCTAAAATCTTTCCCATTCTTAAATAAAGATAATCACATATTGAAAGACTACCTTATGTCCAGGATAGCCCGCTAAGCCTCGCGGGCCTGGTGGACCCTAAGAAAAACAGAAAAACGATGATTTCTGGCGGGAAAACTTAAAGTGCCCATGACCCCAAATACGATATTACGGATATAGATGCTACATGAAGTGAAAAGTTGAATGCCAAAATATTTTATGATTTGAGCTTTGCGTTGATGTGCTATAAAGATTTGTTTGTCAGAAATGGTAATGAGTGTGACGTCATTTACGGCATTTCTTGTCTGCTTTCCGTGTGATAGACTGGTTGAGGATTTGAGTGAAAAAGTTGATAAAATCTTTACTATAGCGGTCAAGTACATCATCAACGTTTGAGTTAGATTAATTTGCTTTAACAGTAGAATATTGTATCCGAAATGATGCCGTAAATGACGTTACACTCATTAGCATTTCAGACAAATAAATCTTTATAGCACATCAACGCAAAGCTCAAATCATAAAATATTTTGGCATTCAACTTTTCACTTCACGTAGCATCTATATCAGAAATATCGTATTTGGGGTCATGGGCACTTTAACATGCACATAATAACATTCAAAACTCATTCATAATACATGAACAAATGATTAAGTGAGTGTATTATTTATCAAACACTTATATCACCGTTGGTTCAGTTTCCTTTGTTCTCTAGTGGCCATTATCTCTGATATCAACCTCAAAGTTATTCATGAGGTTAATCAGTACTTATCAACCTCATAAAATTATTCATGAGGTTGATACTGTAAGCAGTGATCAACCTCATAAATACTAAACTTCACCAATGGGTTGATATATCGCTTAAACACCTCGGTCACGGCATATAACCTATACTTAAAGACCGCTCAGGAACCAATCAGGTTGCAGAAAAGATGCGTTAAGACCGCTTACATCAAATTTTACGTTTCACTTTTGGGCTATTCCAATTTTTCCCGCACACCCACGTTGAGAAACCTTGGAATTCCAGGGAGCATTGAGGTTCTGGAAATTCCCGCGCAGAGTTGACATTGAGGCGACTGAATTCCATGGGGAGAAAATGTTCCACGGAAATTCCGGAAGGGGTAAATGAATGTCAGATGAAAATTCCGGGGGGAGTTAAATGTCACATGGAACTTCCAGGGGAGTACCAGACACGAGAAAGGGTTCCTTAACAGGGGAAGGGTGCGGATAAATTTTGGAATAGCCCATTTCAAATATTATTCTTTAAATAAAAATATTTATTTCACTAATAGCCTGTACTCTTACCTTTAACCCTCTTTCTCCTAGATGTCCTGCAGCTCCTTGATGTCCTCGGGTTCCCTATCACGAGAAAGTCAAACTATAAAATATCGAACCTGTAACCTTCTGATTGTTGGAAGACGCTCTAATCAGTGAGCTACTGAGACTCAGATGAAGAGCGAAGGTTACAATGATGTACTAGTTCGATTGATATATGTACTGCCTATGTGGCAGTCAGAAAAGATGACTGCAGCAGTTTCGGTACAACCACACAACTTACAATAAATCCTCGAGGTCCCTGCTGCCCCATGAGTCCTTTCTCACCCTGTCAAAGAACAGAAAATACAAACAGTTAACTGTAAAACCAAATCGTTATATGAATATTAATATCTAATCACGGGTTACGTAAATACCCTTCTCGTATTTAAATCAAAACCACCCTAATAAGACTCAGATGGTTGTAGTAAATTGTCATTATTCCCCAAACCTGGTCTCCTTCTGCTCCAAACTGTCCTATTTCTCCACGACGGCCGCGTTCACCCTACAGTACAAAAACACAAACCTTTCCTGTCTTTTCAAATTACAAAAACAGTTTGAAACGAAACACTTTTGTCCGTGAATGTTTCGTTTACTATCCAGGCCCGTAGCGAGAGGTCATGAACAGGGGGTGGGGGCTCAGGGGACATGTTTTCCCGGGACAATTTCGAAATATAGAGTCTCTGAAATGCTATTTCCTGCATTTTGTGGGGATATCTTAAAGAACTCTGAAGGTTATAAAACGTCATTTTAAATAATCAAAAGACAACATAATTATTTCAAATATTTGAATATATTCGATATTGTTGTTATTTCATGGTATTTTTCATAAGACACTGTAACTTAAGGTGGCTCCCTACTGTTTTTTGAAAGGTGGCAAAAATGCAAATTTCAATCTCGAAAAGTGCCCATGGATATTTCGGAAAAGATTGATACTAAAGCTATGCATAGAATAACTTTCAGGGCATCAAATACTATTAATGGCTAAAGTGTTTCATCTGTTGCTATGACAACAGTGACGTTTCAAAATGTCCGAAAATGAACATTTAATCTAATTTATTTCGCAAACGAGTCGGTGACTCCCGATTTTTTTTGCATTTAAACATTTCTTTTAGTTTAATTAATGAATAGGCAAATTTTTGAATTAATGAATAGGCAAATCCAATTTTTTAAAAAACTAAAAAAACATGATTTTTTTTTGTGTAAAATAATTGGATCCACAGAATTTTTTTTTAATCGGCACTTTTCGAGATTGAAATTTGCCACCTTTCAAGAAACAGCAGGGAGCCACCTTAACAAATTGAAAACTGCTTGCGCCTTATGTCTTTATTTTAGCTAGTCATGCCCGTTCACGCGGAGATGACGTAAGTCACTTCAGTTAGTATAAATATTGGTCCAATTTCGTTGATTACTTAGCAGACGTAGCACTTGATAAGTTGTCTGCCGAAATGCATCGTGCTCTTTTCTTTTAAAGGGATATGGCAATATAAATGAACTTTGTCTCATTTGAAAGAACTCGTGAAATGGTATAACAAGACCTTTTACAATTTCCCCTTATCTTTTTTGGTTTTCGAAATAATTTGACGAAAGACAGCGTTCTGTCCGCCATCTTGGAATTATTTTCGATATGCATGTCTTGCCAACCTTACGACATTATGAGCCAGAAACTCGATTATGTTGCACTATTTCCATTTTCAATTGGCCCACATTTTAAAAAGCCTTCCTCGGAAATTCGGTCACCTATGGAGTAGTTTCATCAGGTGTGACGTCACCAATTTCCTAGTTAATTAGGTCAAATATTACAACAAGATGGCGGATTGTAGACTGTCTTTTGTCATAATTATCTGAAATATTTCAAAAACCAAGAAAGATACAGAAAAATTGTAAAAAGTCTTCTTATACCATTTTACGAGTTCTTTCAAATGAGACAAAGTTAATTTATATTGCCATATTCCTTTAAGCCTATTATTTTCTCAAGTCTTTAAACAGTTCTTCTATAAGAACTCATCTCTTTTTCTCTTCCTTTGCTCCAACATTATGCCATTATTAAATTTTTGGTAAATGTGTTTATAAATAAGCAGTTTCAGAATGTTCTAAGGTTATTACCAATCACCATGATTCTAATATAATCTATTAGAGCACGTAATTTAATCGAGTGAAATGCCAAATATTACTTGTAATATACCCAGAATCTTATCGCGGCATTACCACCACTATATATACAGAACTCGTGACTAGGCTCTCAGCGGCAGCCTCCGTAGCTCAGTGGTCAGAGCACTGCACTAGCATCGCAGGGTCGCGGGTTCAATTCCAGCCGGAAGGCCTTGATGTTGCATTTTTCGCAACTGGTCCGGGTTTGGTCTTAAAATGTATATATTCCAACACTCGAAATTTTTCTTCACGATAAATCCTTAACCACGGTATATACGTTTTTCAAAAACATATGTTTCAAAAATGTATTCTCATGTGCCACTGTTAACAGAACTTTGAGATGATTTCTGGCTTACCTTATCTCCTTTTTCCCCTATTCGTCCTCGTTTTCCCAGCGGTCCATTTTCACCCTAAACAACGAACAGATCAAAAACCTGAGAATATTTATGATAAGCTTTACTGAGAACGATCTTAGAAATGTTGTAAAAACACTTGAATTGCATCGTCTTTAAATAAGAATATAATCTAGCTAATTAATTACATAAATATAATAATTATAAAACAAATCAAATTATGATTAAAAATGTTGAATTGCAAAGGGTATATAAAACTATTCTTATGTCCAGAATAGCTTGTGAAGCATGCTCTTGGCAGGATTTGTATGATATATTCACCACAATTCTCTTTATCCTGTCTGGTGATCATTATGTTGCATCGGTAATCTAATATATAAATATTCCTCAGTTACTTACAGTAGGTCCTGGTGGACCCATCCTGCCTGCTTCACCATCTTGCCCAGGTGCGCCCTGAATAAAGGGAAATACGTACGTATGTTAGCGTACGATTATCATTTAAAGATCACCTTAAAGCTTACACACTGCGAGAAATCGTGTGACTTTGTCATTCTGAAGCTGGAATAAAGAATGGCCAAATATTATTTCATATACAGTAAAAATCCGCATAAAAGAACCAGTGGATTAAGAACCATCAACCTGAAATTTAGGCAATTAAGCAACCAAAATACAAGAACCACTTCAGGCTGACAAATGAGACTCGTTCTTAAAAACCTTAACTTTTGTACTTTAGCTGAAGTAGAAAGCATGTTCTAAGGGCAGGTATAGGCAAATGCGAAAACATAATCTGTTGTTTAGTACTCAACGAGGATATATACATGTTATCAAATTTAATATGAAATATGTTTGGCAAAATGAAATATAATTGGGATGTTAATGTTCAATTCATGTGAATACAAGATCTTCCAACAACTCACTAATTAAGGAAACAAATCATTTAAAACACTAAACCAGGAACAATTGTTTTTGACTAGAAATAAGACTGACCAGTTAAGAACCAACTCGGCCTGATTTCTCACTAAGTACCACTTCAGTCTGACGTCAAAAAATAGTGGTTCTTTTATGCGGGTTTTCACTGTAGTCGCATAAAGATATGCTTTAGTATAGCATAACAGAAATATAACTTACACAAACGAGAAACCAAGGAAGAAGAGATGTGTCGTGAATTCTCCAAGGAATGCAAATATGTTTAAATTCTTTGCCTTGGATAAAAATATGACATCGCGTCGTTGACTTTCTTGGTTGGACTCAAGTTTCATCATAGAAAACGTCGCGTATTCAGTGTAATTCGATGGTTTTAGGCTTGGGTCAAACGTGGAACTTTTCATGAGTCGAACTCAATGTAAATTAGGAAACTCTTTTGTTTAAGTTCATTTGCATTGAGTTCGACCTTTGGGCCTTAGAGCCAAAGAGTACCTTTCCGTCTTCGGAATGGAAGATTCTATAACGCTTAATTACGGTTGTTCTCAGATGTCAATGAGAAAACGTGAATACACAGAGCAACGTCTCAAGGGAAATCAAGACGAAGAATTAGATGAAAATAAAATCACCACAAACAAATTCATATGTTCAAAGACACCTCAAATTCGGTGCAGAAAAACAAGCCTAACAAGAAATACACAAAGACAGGCCATCGTTTATAAATAAAAACCGAAGGAATTTATGTTGAAGGAGAAACGTTAACTTTCCCAGCGGACGAGAGCGTTGTGTCCAGAAGACATGGAATTCGAGGGAGGAATGAAGACACAAAGAAAAGATTTACTCCAGAGGAAACGAACGAAGCATAATGAAATGGAAAGACGGAGAAGGGGTATATTGAAACAAAACTTGAGCAGCCTGGCGGATTCTTTACCCAACCTGGGACGACGTTCTTCGTGCAGCAAGGTATCCAGAATAAGTATTCTGAAAAGAGCAAGCAAGTTCATCCAGCAAACGAAAGAACGAAACGAGAAATCCCGCTGGGAAAACTCGCTACTTGCTGAACAAAACAAGCAATTGGAGGAAGAGATATCGGTATTAATCGAGCAGAAAAACACCAAGGAATCCACCACAGGAAAATACGTTGAAGAAAAAGACTATCAGAATTCTCTCAGCGAGACAAGTGTCGAAAGCGAAATGGAAGAAAGTGTTTTTGACGATATGAAATATTCATCAGAGTTTGACTCATTGAGCGACGATTTCGGCTTCGAATTATTTGAACATTCCTTCACGAAGGAAGATTTAGATATCGTAGAATTAGATAAGGAAATGACTTAGTCATTCTTAAAAAGTAAAGACAGTTTAAAATTAAAATATGCTAAATATTCGCAGCCGTTGGAAGCTAGATACGCAAATTCTTGTATGACAATCGGTACTCAAAGGTATGACAATATAAATTATATCTTAAAACGGTAATTGTCAGTTTGTACCATGTGTAAATGACGTTGAATAATATATTTTTGTCGTGTGTTATATTTGGTTGCTTTGGTATGTCCGGTTCCCCTAGGCTAAAAAAGGACGCTAGCTTTTGTCAATAAAGATTTACTAGATGTATGAAGTTGATCGTCCAGGTTGTTGTAGTCTTGAGAAAGACTATTGTTGGTGACTGACATTTCGACGGCCTCAGCGGCGGTCATCTTCAGAGTCAAGTAAAGCGTGTTTGTCAGGGTTTGCCTATATATACGTCTGGTTCGTTACGTCATAGTTTGTTTGTATCATAATTAGTGTGAGTGGGTGTTGCATCATGCGTTAAGCGTGGGCCAATATTGTTCCAAAAACATTAAACATTTTACTAGGTTCGCTTCTTTTCTTGGATAAGGTGTTTGATTAAACTAAGGACTTCGTGTTTAATGTACGCTGGCCTCTTATAAAAAAAACCCTTAATAACACACATTAAACACTCTTCGCTCTAATAAGACATTCAAAAATTTGCATGATTTACTTTCAAAGACTTCTGAGTGTTTTGTTTTTGTTTTCTTACAATTCCAAAGTCTAAAAGTCTAAAGTTCAAAACCTTTGCCAACCAGCCATCATGTGAACAAACACGTGACGGACACTGAATAACCCGGGCGATGATCGAGGATGAGCATGAAATATTGTTGGTCAGCAGTCACATTAACTGGATAGGTAGGCTAAAGCTGGTTACTTCATGTAAGCCTGTTCCCAACACAACTATAATGTACCGCTGACACGGTACATAGATCCATGTCGCCATTTTGTGTCATTCTATTGTCATTCTGCAGTTTGCTCCACTGATCTCAAAAATAGAACTGGATTGAGCTTTCTATTGTATCTGATGAGCTGATTTTGAAGCTTGTATATTTGCATAATGTAAATTGACGAGAGATCATTAGAAGCTCCGAGTTTGCAAGCAAATCAAACTGTGACGATCGCGAAATAGGTTTAGTGTCTGGCCAATATAGTTTCTTTGTTAACATTAAATGCATAATATCTTGAACCTAATTTGACGTCTCATATCAGGCTTCTCTCACTTGATCATTAGAGCCAACGGCGGCCATTACTAAGGGACCAAAGTCGCAGTAAATCTGTAGGTAGGCCATGAATCGTTTTACCCAGTAATTTGAAAACTGTCTTCTGTCCTCTTTATAGTAAAATTATTTTATTTTGTCGATGGTAAGAGCACATAATTCAACAAAAAACCTCATAGGATCCTCAGTTGGTCCCTTCGTAATGGCGGACTTCCGGCTTCATTTTCTGAACAATAGTTGCTCGATCCAGTCTTCTTTCTAGATCAGTGGCCTTGACACTCTGCATAGCAACGTTAATGATGAATGATGTCACGTGCATGTAGCCTAACTCACCGGCATTCCATCAAGTCCTCGAAGCCCCACATCTCCCGATCTTCCTGTGCGTCCCTGTCGTGGTAGAGAAAAAATAGAGTAAAAAAATAGAGTCATCGACACATTGAAGTTCTGTTATCTCTCCTTTTCATATTATATCCAGTTCTTTTGAGAACTTAGAAGCTTTCATATTTAGGCTGGTACGAGGGTTGAACGTGTCAGCTATTTGTTCGTTAATTCACTCTATTTGCTCGTCAATGCCTTCTATTTGCGCCTCCTTATAAGGAATACGTACTAGATACCCCTATCAAACCACAGAAGGACAAGGCTAAAAGGAATAACTCAAAAGAACCTTCCTAACCCTAACCTAAACAAAAATAGAGACCAGAGTCATCCCGTTTCGCCATTTATACCCAGCAATACAACTTACCCGACAGCCTCTCATCCCTTGACGTCCTGGAGGTCCTGTATGTCCCATCCGACCCTAGCAAGGAACAACAAACCAATAAAATTGCAAAACACGTAATGACTGATAAGATTTAATTTCCGAAAAGAAGGAATTATATCTCATTGCATTTCCGTGGAACCAGTCAGGAAGTGATTTGTTATATATATTCTCGAATCATTAATAATTCATGAGAGAATCGTTCAATCACAGGCAATGAATTGCACCACGTGAGGTAACTTGAAATATCATTTACAACCTGACGCTTACCCTTTCGCCTGGATGACCCTGGGGTCCTCGTGGACCAGGTGGGGCATTTGCCCGTCTTGCCCTCTGCAAGAAAAACAACAATAATTGAAACATCTTTTGATGACTGCTAAGTAGCTCACGATGAGTGATATGTTCTCTGTAAAGGTGCGTTTACCCACTCGCCGGATTTATGGTTTAGATACATGTTAAGGACGGGAAACTGTCAGCGGAACGATTTGTGGGCTCATAATCCTTACTCTTCTCCCTATTTCTCCTTACATACCATGCATCTAAACCATAAATAAGCCCGATTAATTACAGTGTGTGGGGCAGCGTCATGACTTGCGCATGCTCAAGTCTGTTTTGCTTCGAGGGGTCCTTCGACCTTTGGCACGCCATAATCGAATCCATGGTAAGTGAAACAAATGGCTGTTGTAGCACCTCTCGTAAGAGTGAATCTGATGGGTTTTCTAGCTTTAAAATATACTGAGCAAAGTCACTGTCACTGCAGTAATTACATCCAGCCAAGCATTTCGCATCAATCCATGACTGGTATATCATTTCGGTCGACTAGATCCTTTTATGGGAATCGTTCCATCTTTTCTTGCATTCTTTACACTGATCTGTAACTTCTTCTTGTGACCGGAGTTCTCTCGCTTTCCGCCATGCGATTTACAGAGTATGGACGCCATTTTGAAAAAATTCAGCAAACTTGAAAAAATTCAGGCTGATTTTTTTCAAGTTCATCATGACGCTGCCCCTTTAAGAAACCTTTTTGGTCATCGTATACACAATGGGGCTTTTACAAGTTGACGTCATTTTTCTATGTTTACGACCGCGCCTCTTTTTGGTGTATGTTTTCTAAGGTTACCCTATTTATCCGAACCAGAGGCTCGTGTTTTTAAGCGTTCGACTATTAGTTTTATCACTCTTAGGTGAACGGAAAACCCAACTGATAAAATTTAAGGTCGTTATCCGAGAAGACCCGAAACTCTTACCATTTGCTGGTGTTGTTGCAAAGGCAACACTTTCTCCTCAATTATTTTTAAGACCCTGAGTGGTGGTCCAACCCAGGATTTGAACGTTTCGTGTGTGTAAAAGTCGACTGGTTTGGCCAACCAGAAACGTCGTGGTCAGAATTATGTCTGTGGTTCTTGTGTAATTTAACAAATATGTACCAAACTTTTTTTGATGAATGTGTTGAGAGCCTTACCTTTACCTACAAAATTCTCAGAAAAAATGTCCCTTGGCGTCCTCTATACAGAGCTAAAAACTGTGGAGGTTTAATGCACTTTAAGGTGGTTATGTAAAGTTTCAAATGTTCTTACCAAACCGGCGCGGATGGATTCCACGAAACGCACAAGCCATTCGCGGCTCACACCATAGGGCACCTAGATAAAAAACAATTTGTAGTTATAGGAACTTCATCGATAATGCACATGAGAAAATTATTATGTTAGGGGATGCCAAGTATTTCTATTCGCCTGGTAAACTTAACAAACGATTTTTTCAAACGAAAAACGACATCGCGACTCGCAACGACAAATGGATAGCTAATATATGGATAGCTAACAAATGGATAAATAATAATAAAAATAATAATAATAATAATAATAATAATTAAATAATAATTAAATAATTATCAGTAATAATAATAATAATAATAATAATAATAATAATAATAATAATAATTAAATAATAATTAAATTAATAATTAAGTAATTATCAGTAATAATAATAAGCCTACTGCTAAGTTTAAATACATAGTGTCAGCTAGCTTACTGTAGTTTAACCCATTTGGCACAAGAAGCATTTATAAACAAACTAGCAACTTACATTTCGTAGTCGTGCTCCTGCAGACCCCGGCAGTCCCTCAAGTCCAGTAAGTCCTTGTTGTCCCTCTGCACCGGTTCCCCCCTAAAATAAACATGTAAATTACAGTACCTCTAAGTCACGTTATGCATAAAGTCGTAGGTTATCCATGTGTGTACCTTCTGTCCTGGAGGTCCATGAGGTCCGGTGTTTCCAGCTGTTCCCTAGAAAACAAAAGAAAAAATCTTGAACATTTCCCCTGTCCTGTGTAAAACGGAGGACAACTTCAAAGTTCGATTTTCGCAACCAGATAAAATAATAAGACATGGTGTAACGATACTCTGGTTAGACATAAATTCAGATCAAGTTATCTATTTCAAATAGGGTCTCCACCCCCAAAACAAGTGTTTCTTAAATGAAGGTTCTTTGTCGCCTTACATGAGAATGGATATTAGTATTCTTCTAATCGTTTTAGTTTGAGAGAAATTTGGCTTTATTTATCATAATTTTGTAAACGTTTGGTCTAGTCTATTGTGCAGGATTTCTCAGTTCACGCTATTGTGAAGGATTTCTTTTCAAAGTGTTTCTCAACCTCGTACCCAGGGAATTTTGCCTCCACAGTGGAAGGTCGGCGAAGGATCGGTTGGTCCATTCTATAATGCGATTGGCTTGTCATAAAACTCAATTAATTCAGCCGAGTATAATTCATTCATCTAAATCTGAACGCTGTCTTCAAATTTTACAGCAAATTAGAAGTGATAGCTTTCGCTAAATTGGATATATGCTTCTTCATACCTTTTGTAAGAGATAACCACGGATGTATGGTGGATTATTAAGCTTGTTAGCTGCTTTTATGCCGACAAATGCTGACATGAACAATTCTGAAGAGCATTGAATATTTATCAATTATTCAGGTCAACAAAGTAGACAAAGGCAATGGAGCAATGACCACAAAAATTATCATATCCAAACACCCAGAAATTCTGGGTGTCATGTGACCAGCCGATCCCAGGGCCATTTTCGCAGACCTTCCACCGTGGAGGAAAAATGCCCTGGGAACGAGGTTGAGTTTTTCTATCACTCAATGACGTCAAAAATTAATTACAAAAATACGAGAAACAAAGCCAAATTTCGCTAAAACAAAAACGATTAAAAGAAAACTAATAGCCATTCACATGAAAGGCGACAAAGAACTTTCATTTAAGCAATACTTGTTTTGGAGTGTCCCTTTCAATGAACATGTTTTTAATATTAAGATCTTACCTGAGGGCCAGGATGTCCCGGAGCACCAGAGGTTCCTGGGACACCAGCATTTCCTTTGACACCATACATCTGAAAAATTATCGCAAATTGTTCACGCCATTATACTATCACCAAATTTATCGCAATAGGACTGCATAGCGCGCAGTGCACAGGCAATAAATAGCGCCGTTAGGCGAGTGCAATTTGGTACAATTTTGAAATATTACGAGCTCATTACACGAGAAAATGAAGGATTACACTAACACTATCATAATATCGTTATTGATTGACTTCATAATAACCATAACAAGAACCATAACAAGAACCATACCATACCATATATCATATATCATATCATATATCATATTATATATCATATTATATATCGTGTCATATATCATATCATATATCATATCATATATCATATCATATAATCATATCATATATCATATATCATATCATATATCATATCATATCATATATCATATCATATATCATATATCATATATCATATATCATATATCATATATCATATATCATATATCATATATCATATATCATATCATATATCATATTATATATTATATTATATATCATATCATATATCATATCATATATCATATCATATATCATATCATATAATCATATCATATATCATATATCATATCATATATCATATCATATATCATATATCATATATCATATATCATATCATATATCATATCATATATCATATATCATATATCATATCATATATCATATATCATATCCTATATCATATCATATATCATATCATATATCATATCATATATCATATATCATATACCATATCATATACCATATACCATATCATACCATACCATACCATATCATACCATACCATATCATATCATTACCATACCATACCATACCATACCATACCATACCATACCATACCATACCATACCATACCATACCATACCATACCATACCATACCATACCATATCATACCATACCATACCACAACCATACCACACCATACCATACCATACCATACCATACCATACCATACCATACCATAGTGTAGTATAACCATAACAAAACTATAACAATAACCTTAAACATAACCACCACCATAATATACACACACCAAACTTCACCACCACCATCACCATAAATATCACCAGCAACGTAACCAAAAACCTTACAACAGCATCCACACATATCTTTCACCATATATCCCTACCTTTAATATTTTACTCCTACCTTTAACGCAACCTCTTGTTCATTTGCTGGTAGATCATTGAAATCAAGATACGTAATTTTTCGTCCTTCGATGATGCCCGAAAGCGAGGAAGGAATATTAAAAGGTTGTCCGGGTGCTATTTTAAGTTCGTCAGTGAAACTGATATTATCATACAGTAATTCAGAATCGAATGACGCGGAGCTTGGGGGACCAACAAACATGTCAACGTTGGTGTTCAAGTCAATATCTTCTTCTGGTGAAAAACCTTCGACATCCTCGTTGAAGAATGGGTCATCGAAGCTGCTATGAAACAAGCTTGCTTCCTGGAAAAAGGGGAGGAATGAAGGAATGGAGTAATGAAGGAATAAAGAAATGGAGGAATGGAGGAATGAAGAAATGGAGGAGTGAAGGAATGAAGGAGTGGAGGAATGGAGTAATGAAGGAACGAAGAAATGGAGGAATGGATAAATGGAGGAATGAAAGAATGAAGGAATGAAGGAATGGAGGAATGAAGGAATGAAGGAATGAAGAAATGGAGGAATGAAAGAATGAAGGAAGGAATGGAGGAATGAAGGAATGAAGGAATGAAGAAATGGAGGAATGGAGGAATGAAAGAATGAAGGAATGAAGGAATGGAGGAATGAAGGAATGAAGAAATGGAGGAATGAAAGAATGAAGGAATGAAGGAATGAAGGAATGAAAGAATGAAAGAATGAAGGAATGAAGGAATGAAGGAATGAAGGAATGGAGGAATGAAGGAATGAAGAAATGGAGGAATGAAAGAATGAAGGAATGAAGGAATGAAGGAATGAAGGAATGGAGGAATGAAGGAATGAAGGAATGAAGGAATGAAGAAATGGAGGAATGAAAGAATGAAGGAATGGAGGAATGGAGGAATGAAGGAATGAAGAAATGGAGGAATGAAGGAATGAATGAATGGAAGAATGAAGGAATGGACGAATGGAGGAATGAATAAATGGAGGAATGAAGGAATTGAGGAATGGAGGAATAAAGGAATGGAGGAATGAAGAAATGGAGGAATGAAGTCCACATACATATTTAGTTCAATTTTTTAATTCTAAAGTCGCTTCGTTATACTTACAGTTTGTTTCTTGCCTGTGGACACCTGAACGTCACCTGGAATAATAATAATAAAATAATAATAATAAAATAATAATAATAAAATAATAATAATAATAATAATAATAATAATAAAATAATAATAATAATCAAATAATAATAATCAAATAATCATACATTTAGTATGGAAAACATAAGGTAGTGTTTTTGTTTGCGAGTACAACTGTACAACTAATGCAATTTGAATGAGTACAGCTACTCTGCAGTGGGTATCCGAGTCTCTGCGGAATGCCTTTTAAAATGGTGTGGTTCAATTGAAAAAGGAAGACATTCACAAAAATCGAGTTTCAAACTTATCAAGACGCGAGGATGGTTAGATAAAAATTTCGCTTAACCCCCGGTTGTGACGTCACACGCATATCGAAAATACATCCAAGATGGCGGACAATCGGATTCAGGCTAGCAACTAACTTACGAGCATTTTTACAACCTCAAACGGCTATTTAAGTGCCTATGCTGGGTTAAAATAAAATAAAATAAAATAAAATATCTTGTCGTCCGAAAATTTCATCTTCATACCTTTTACCCCTGCTAAAGTGATTTACTATTCACAGGAAATGACGTCAATTCAGGGACACGCAAAAACATTGCACATTGATTCAGCAGTGAAATACAATGAAAGTTTGGGAATTGAGCGAATTTTGTCTAAACAGGTGTGTTTAAAGTTCAGAGCTAAACTTTCTTTGTATTTCACTGTTGAATTAGTGCGCAATGACTTCGCGTGTCCCTGCTTTGACGTCATTTCCTGTGAATAGTAAATCAAATATTTTTAGCAGGGAAAAAGGCATGAAGATGAAATTTTCGAACGACAAGATATATTACATTTCTTCTTGGTAGAACGCAAAGATTACGAATATTATGTAAAATCCCAAAACGCCGGATACGCACTTACGTACTTTTTCTGTTTTTACTTTTCTTTGTTTTTACATTTTTTACTTTGATCTAAAAGGTACTCATATTTTTGTTGCCAATGTCCTTTAAAGTTTTAAACTTTTTCTATCTCAGCGATCATTACAATCGCCAGATTCGTGGAGGGCAAGGTTTCCATATGACCGCTACGATCGTTGAGTTTATTTTTGAGCGATCGTTGCGATTATATGCAACGCAGGTTTAAGGTTAGGTAAAATTTTCACCTATCGATATTTTTACTTATTTCGAAACCGATTCCATCGATTCCACGATGGCAAGTATTATTTTTCTTACTCCGAATCTGGAGTTGTTATGTCCGCCATTAATCGTTCATGTTCCTGACCAGTGTAACGAAGTGACGTCGGATTCTCAACGCGAAGACTCCACATGGCTAATTCTTCAAGTAAATCAAGGTCGTTTTTCAAATTCTTCGTCTGAAAGGCTGGACATTTCATCTACTTCTCGAAAAAAACAAGAAAACAAATAACCTCGAACGAAATTCACGCGTAGCATTGAGAATCTGACGTCACAATCAATATTACCTTTTGAAATTGCGGGCTCACTTGGAACACGTTTTTAGTAATGGTGGGCTAAATAATAGTGATTTCAGAGCTCAAAATACTTACTTCAAAATACCATTTTTTAGTTTTTTTTTACATCTATGATCACTTTCGACCCTGAAATACTATTCTATGCTAAAGAAAATCTAAAAGACGGGGGTGAATTTTCATCGTAGTGGCACTTTAAAGAACAACGGAGTCAAGAACTAAGACAAGTCACAAGTATAACTTGATAGTTTATATATATATATATATATATATATATATATATATATATATATATATATATATATATATATATATATATATGTCTATTATATAATTTGTTTATTAGAACTAACATTGACTTGTCTCATGAGACAAGTATAACTAACAGTATAACCATTGGCGATACATACACGATCGTCAAGCTCATATCCTTAGAAAATATTTCTGAGATCCCAGACAGGAATCGAACCTGTAACCTTCTGATTGCCGGTGAGACACTCTAACCATTGAGCTACCGAAACTCGAGCGAAGATTACAATGATGTACTTGTTCAATTCATATATATGATATGTACACATATGCGGCAGTCATCACTATGTATCAGGAATACTTGCGTGTGTTAATATACACACTGCTGTTACGCGAACTCAGATGATAGAGCAAAGGTCATGATAAGTCTGGCTGTTGCAGACTGTAACCCATATTGATTATTGGCCTTTTTAACTATTTCTGACCTTTCTACATTTAGAATGATTTACCATAATTTGTCTACTTTGTCTATTTCGTCCATTTTAATCTTATTAAAGATAGATAAATAAACCAAACATCGAAATGATGCTTGTCGGTGTGTGGTTCCGCATAATTACAGCACCGTGACCCTAAAGCCTAACTTAGTTATTGGATCGATTTGTGAAAATTGAATAGACCAGTAATCAGTTGCAGCCGAGCGCTCATATAGGACAGTCGATTAGCGCAAACAAATCCGTCTAGTGAAAACCAGGATTACGGTAATATCTAATATGTTTAAGCTAGCATTCCAACACACCATAACAATAATACTAATAATTCATTATCTCATTATTTTCTCGATCGCCTTATGTATACTGGCACATGCTGCCAGTTGCGGTGAAATAACGCGTTAAAAAATCCCATGGGGCATCGATAAGTGAATCACACGATTAATAACGCAGCTCATCCGAAGCACTGAGCCGTGATACAGATCGTGCTGTGACCGAACCATAGAACTGCATAAACGCGGTCGGCATAGTTATGTTCTTGGTTTTCGATTTGCCTGAAGTCGGTAAGATAAAACTAGCTCTCGACAAAGCGCCCTGTTCTCCGAACAGCCTACCAAAAGCTACTGTTAAAAAGCTACCGTAATGTAATATAATGATACCCAAACGCCTTTCGTGATGACGCCGTCACCTTGATGTTCGCGGACGATAATTCCGTGGTACACCATGCACGAACACATGGTAGAACTGACGGTAGAATCTGGTCAGTGAATACTACCCGACGGCCGTGGAATTTGAGAAAGGCGAACGGTGTCGTGTTTCTTGACAGAACATCATTTCAGCTGTTCCAGTGCTAACTGAATAGAGAGCCTTGTTAGCCGCGAGATTACCTACCTTTTAGCGCCTGTCCACGATACCATAACGCACAATGCAGAAGCAGGAGAATTATAACGTAGCGTACAACCATCGTCCGTTCTTCGGCGTAAACCAGGTGGGAAACGCAAGACTCGGTCGATCATGGGGGTTACACACTCGCGTCTGCAATCGTAAAACAGACGACAGTCGAACAGACTCCTGTGGGAGATGACGATGCCTGCGGTAAATAATCAAAAGGATCTTTGAGGTTTCAAGCGCAAAGAGCACCGGATATCTCCGGTTTCACGAGATCGGAAAAGAAAAGGTAATCATGCTGGATAGCGAGTGCAATTATGGATTGACACCACGAGTGATGTTTGAAAATTGTGCCAAAATTCCCACAGTTTCCAAATATCACAAGTAGCGTAAACCTTTATCAATGCACGAGGAAAAATCATAGGATCACCTATTGTTTATTATGTCTATAGGTACAACAAAATAACATCTGGAAACCTCTTGTCGTTTAGCCAGTTTTGAGATCTGTTGGTCGTATTTGCGTTCACCGCTTTCCCTCAGTCCCTAGTGTAAGTTATTCGATTGTGTTGAAAAGTGTATTTCCAGCATTTGGGGAAAATTGCACAAGAACGCAATTAATAAAATAATTGAACTTCTTTGACCAATCAAAATGCAGTAATGTTGTCATCATTTAATAAGCCTATTAACTCGTCCATCATCACTTGCCAGCCGGAAGACCCTTAGCCTGCGTGCAGTCCCAGTCTCCTCTCTGGAACTGCACGCGGGATTCACTATATGCTTGCTTAGCCTCCTCCGCAGGCAACGCTGTGGCTTCTTTTTCCCGAGTCAAATAGCTTCCAGCGCTGTTTTCGCCATTTTTCGCCTATATTTCCCTGCAGTCCCAGCCAAAACATCGCTCGCACAGCCTTGGAAGCGATTTGACTCGTAAAAAAGAAGCCACAAAGTTGGCTGCGGAGGAGGCTAATGCATACTATATGTACAGCAGTTTATGTCGTGACGGGCTAGGGCGGGGTTAGGATTGGTGTTGAGGTTGGGTTCTTTAGTAATTTTAGGCACGTGTACAATTACCGATTATTGATCTCTCTCCCATATCATAGCCGCATACTCATCCTACGTTTTAACCATTTAACATCCTGCAAACACTTCTAATACATCAATAACCCGACTAGATCTTTCTCCAAACACAAACGATACCATATCTTGTAACCTAATCCAACTAATTTTTAATAACTAAGATTATTGACAATTGAATCCCTCGCAATTCGCAGACAAAATGCAGATTTGAACCACGGAGCTAAAGCCTCGAGAGAATTAATTATTTTCTGCTCTGCTCTGCTCTGCTCTGCTCTGCTCTGCTCTGCTCTGCTCTGCTCTGCTCTGCTCTGCTCTGCTCTGCTCTGCTCTGCTCTTCTCTTCTCTTCTCTTCTCTTCTCTTCTCTTCTCTTCTCTTCTCTTCTCTTCTCTTCTCTTCTCTTCTCTTCTCTTCTCTTCTCTTCTCTTCTCTTCTCTTCTCTTCTCTTCTCTTCTCTTCTCTTCTCTTCTCTTCTCTTCTCTTCTCTTCTCTTCTCTTCTCTTCTCTTCTCTTCTCTTCTCTTCTCTTCTCTTCTCTGCTCTATTCTATTATCATTATTACGCCTGTCCTGAAACACCTCCACTGGCTACCAGTTCAATTTCGCATCGATTTCAAGATTGCCCTTCTCGTTTTCAAGGCTCTCATAGGCGCAACTCCATCCTATTTAATTGAACTATTACAAATTAAAACTGCGGGCCGCTACTCACTCCGCACCAATAGCCAGCTACTTTTAAAGGTTCCCTGTACGAGATGCAAGACCTTCGGTGATCGCGCCTTTGTTTTCGCCGCACCAAAGATTTGGAATAATCTTCCACTAGCTGTCCGGCAAAGCAAGACAATTGACTGTTTTAAAACTAGGCTAAAAACATTTTTATTTAAATCTGCTTTCGAATGTTGATTCAATTTTAATAACGGTTATCTATTATCTTTTATAATTATCTAGATAGTTTAAATAGAATGTTCCTTGCTATTAATTTATATCCATTTATATTCTAATTTTTATTATTGTATTTTCTTTGATGATTGTAAAGCGCTTTAGAATACTTCTGTAATGTAAGCGCTATATAAGTTATTTTAATAATAATTTAATAATAATTATTATATATTATTATTATTATTATTAACAATAATAATTCTCTATTCAACAATAAATTTTTAATGAAGATCACAACAATTACAACAACAATGTATCCTTCAAAAAGTATCCAGACACGATCTTCGTAAAAGACCTATAAGTCTACTCATAACTAAGAGTGCTGCTTCTTCATGGTAAAGATAAAAAATCTACATAAAAGTCTACATAATTATTAAAACCTAAGAAAACCTAATAAAAACATAATGAATTAAAACTAATGAATCCTTGCGTGGTCTCTATAATCAGTTGCAATGTACCCTTCCTGGTGTCCTCGACCTCTTAAACATAACAAGGCCTATCTAAGAATGGAAAATGAGGTCTTATCCACGATACTGTTTGTTAGTAGATCTCTCCTTTCTTGTTTGCTATTAACGCTGCAACTCGGCTATGCACACTGTAAAAACAGATTGGTTAAAACAACCAATTTCTTCGGTTGTTTCAGACTCATCAATTGACCATTTTTTATGGGTTGAAACAGCCAAATTTATTGGTTGAAACAACTAAGGTCATTTTAACCAAAATATTTGGTTAGTTTAACCATTGAAATTGGTTGTTTCAACCAATCTGTTTTTACAGTGATCTTAGACACTCCCGCTCCCATTCCTCCCGATTACTATTATTATCATTGTAATTATCACAGCCTGCGACTTTTTCATCCGTTCACAGCGTTGCATTTTTTCCGCTCCAACTCTTCCATGAAAACACACACATGCTTCTTAGAGTAGCGTAACAGTTCCTCGAAACCGTGTCGCTCGGCCGATCCCTTCGCGTCTTCACCATAATCTATGGCACTTTCAAGAAATCCAAGACTTTTGTCTAACGTCGTTTCCAGTTGGGATTTTCGATAGAACAAACTGGACAACGCAAAACTATAATGGCATTTACGAAAACCGTTCAGCGGATAGTGTTTTTCTGTCACTAAACTATTACTATACTAGAAATTACTATCGCAAGGAAAGTGCTGCCTGGGCCATTGCATGGGCAGTGTAGTCAGTTTTGATGAAATTTCAAAGGTGAACCCTGGGATTGACTCAGATTGTATAAATTGTAACGGACATGTTAATCAAGAATGATATAGATTGTAGAGTCAGCACGTAGGTCTCATGTTGTACATGTAGTTGATGTTTGGTTTGCATTTGGCAGGTATATAAAGTTATTGAAGTGACAGTGAGTGGAGCGGAAAACATGCACTTGATTGCATTTCAAAATTGTCTTTAGAGTCGTGCGAGCGCTACCTCGAAGGCTGTGTGAGTGCGTTCGAAGCATGTACGTGAACGGATTGGAAAGGGTGAATGGAGATGTGATTGTGAACTTCTATGACAGCGATATTAGGCTCGTAACTTATTCCGGTGTCCCAGCGAAGTGTCTCCCCGGAAAAATAATAAAGTCACAACAATATACACCTAAAATAGAAGGAAAACTGTATTCATAAACAAAACAATTTGATATCATGATTGTGATGGCATAGGGTCATGATGGCAAGAAATCGCAGATATACCTCGCAGTCACTGAGCCATATTTCCGTTTGGTGAGTGTTAGGTAAAATTACCTTGAACAAGTTCCGATTAAAGTTCTACGTCACAAAACGTCATAAAATGGAACAAATATCCCGACATCTCGACAGAGGGCAATTTACACAAATCGAGATTACGTTGACTATAATAGGTCCGCGAAGAGATCTGGGTACGAGGACACAGCAACCCAAGTCAAGATTAGTGTGCTACGTCACTAGACTATTAGCGCGTCCTAAGCTTGTGCTTGCTGCCTTGATGTCTTCCACAGCGACGCGCTGATCAACCACGTCACCAGAGAGCGAGCAACCCAGTTTCAACAAAGCCAGGTTAATGTACGTCTTTTGCTCCATGTCGGCCTTCGACTGTGGAACGTATTCGGTCTTTCGCAAATGCTGCAGTGCCCTGTCGTAGAACATGACAGCTTCCTCTTTGAAGGTCGGTTTCGTCAACTCGTTTTTTAGTTTATCACTGAGCTCTTTTTTACTTTCGATGATTGTGAGCATGGTCGCGAAGTGCACGTAGAATTCGGCTGTCAAAATACATGGGGAAATCAAGTCGACATCAGATAAGCAATTATTTGCGATCTCGTAGCTTTTTTCGTGGTTTCCACGCGTGCGCTCCATCGCTGATAATATGAGCTTGCCTCTTACTGAAAATATCAGGGAATCTATCGAATTCGGTAAACGAGCGTTGAATATATCAAGGAACCGTATAGCCTCATTGAACTTGTCCTTTCTGTAGTAATACATAAACCACTTCGATATTAGAACCAATCCAATCTGGACTGCATGCCCTCCAGTTGAGCTTATGTTGTTTGTGTATTGCTCGTTCGCAAGGCTTTGGAATTCTTTCCATTTTCCAAGATTGATAAGCCGTAGCAGTTTACCATACAGAGCATCGCAACGTAATTTTTGGTCATGCGTACTCCAGTCGATACGCGACATCGTTCGGGAAATCGACTTTTCTCGATCCGGGTAGAGCAGCCTGTTTTTCCACTCATCTATTGTCATACTCTTTACTTCACCATCGACGATATGATAACTTTCTGGTTCTTTCACGAACACCCCACCGGGACAAGAGGCCACGAAGATAACTATTACATAGACGGATGGGATTACGTTGCCTTCGTTGTCTTGGACACAGTTGAATGAGATATCCCACTGTGCATCGGGTGTGATATGGTCTGGCCATTTCATCGTGTTGATTTTGTCTCGAACGTCCTTCGTTATATATGGCAGGTCGTTCTCCTCTTCGATCTTTTCTCCTTTTACTGTTCCGTCGTTCTCTACTCCGTAATAGATTCGACCGCCACGATCATTAGCGAAAGCCGAGACATAATGAGTTAAATTGTTGTTTATAATTCGGCTACCAAATTTCTTCGAATCCGTTCTCAATACCTTCAATTGCACCGTCTTTGATTCCCGTACGCCGATTGGACGATCGTATTTAAACGTCGTTGGAACGTTGGCTTGGGATTCGGTAACATCGACGAGTCTGTTTACGTCTAAAATATTTCTCTTACTTTGTCGTTCTCCACGGGCCCGATCGTCAGCGCTTGAGTGTCGGTCGGTACAAACATGTTGTACTGTAATGTACACAGTGATGCTTTAATGCTTTAATTAAATACTCCTAAATCAGTATTACAGTATAACTAAATATATATATATACCTATGGATATATAATTATATATTAACATGGAAAGTAGTTACATGATATATTTTACACGAGGAAAAGAAGAAGGAAAGATGGAAAACGCCCCGCAAAAAAAACCAACAAAAAACAACAACAACAACAACAACAACAACAACAACAAAAAACAAACAAAAAAAACAACAAAAAACAAACTTGGAATGCTAGGTCCAATGGAGAGATTGTTGAATGGAATGTGATTCCATGTTACTATTGTTCGTGGATAAAATGAATACTTGTACACATTGACACTGCATTGGATCTGTCGAAAAGGAGAGGTGTTTGGCAATCTTGATACTCTATTTAAAGGACACACCTCGTCAGGGAAACTGATACCTACAAGACCTTGATTGATCTTGTAGAACATGGTGGCTTGATGCAGTAACCTACGTGATGAAAGCCCTTCGACTGCCAACGTAATCTTGTTGAATGTTTGATTGGAAATGCCTAGGTTTTTGCTAATAGCAAAGGTGTCTAAAATCTTTTGTAGACGCTGTTCTACCGGGCGTATGATCGTGTCGGTATCGATATTCGAAACGTTATTCCGAACTTCGCCATCATTGTGACGCCCATCAATGGCGTCAGTTACCCACAGTGTCAGTTGTCCACCGCCACTGTTCAGAAGAGCACAGACATAATGTGTTGTTTTATCTATGACGTCACGTCTTTTAACCTTCCATTGACTGGACGAGTACGACAACTCCAACACATTTATGTCCATTACATTTGCATCTCTGTTTCACTACAACATCGGTGTGTTTCACTACAATAAGGCCAAAATAAAAAATACCTTGGTTTCCGGTTTCCCGACCCTACCAGTTTTTGGCCAGTAAAACACCGACCCTAATCTTTTTATTGAAATTTTGAGAAGCCTGGGCACGAGATGCAGCTTGATTTGCATCCTGGGATAGAAAACTTGGCTGCCAATCCTGGCACCATCGTCAATATCAGCGTATGTTTGGAAAAAAAAGTTTAAAAAAAAAGAAAAACCGACCTACCCTACCTAATTTTTTTCAGCATGAAATAGGAAACCCAGATATATATATTTTTTCTTGGCCTAATGGTGCCTGGTGGATCAGCTAATAAACAAGCTCTGGGTGTGAATAAGTGATTAACGCCCACGATGAGAGCGAGCCCGCGAGCCATCTGTTCATGCGATGCATACGCAGTCGATTCCCGCTATGATTCTCGATAACTCGAACCGATCAAGGGAAGTTTGGATGGGGTGTAATTACCATCGTGATTCGTGGCACAGATATACAATAGTAAAACAACTAATATTGTTATTTACATTTGTTGGAAGTGATTGCTATAGTGATTTCAGATGAAGAAAAATCATTACTTTACACATGATCACTTGGGGGACTGGTGCAGATATATTAACCATTAAAAACTGAACAAACATATTTCTTGTGGTAAAACTATACACCCATTACTGGTATGCCCATTGTTTATCTGATGCATTGACTGCACAGATGGGCACGATGCTGCACTACCGATGGGCATGGTAGTTTTTAGCACTTGGTCTTGGTTTATTAGACTACTTGCATTTTGGGTAAGAAATACAGGAACATGTTTTATTGAACAATGTCAATCATAAACTTTGATATTATTTAATATTGTATGGTAGAGTGCAGTTATTATACCTATTAAACAGTTAAATAGCTCAAGAAAAGAAAGGGTTTTGCACTGGATAGTGATAGTTTCACAGGTGTATTAGTGTCTACACTGTATAGTGTCTACACCGAAGGATTCCAATGCAGTTGAGAAAACATGGGACCCTGGTCTATGGATTTCCTAAATAGACTAAATAATTATTCATACCACACGTACCACAAAAACAACAATATCAACTCAAAATTATTTGTGTCCAAGTGGAGCACTTTTTAACATATGCTAATGCCATGCTAGAAAACAATAACAACTTCATGCATGTATATGTTGTGGGGCAAGTTTATTTGAACTGGGGCAATATTTTTGATCTGGTACAATTTTTTTAAACCAGTTTAATTTTCCAAAACATTTTTTTTAAACCAGTTCAATTATAAATACTGTATAGCAATTAGATTTTTCATACCAGTTCAAATTTACTAAACAAGAACTTATTGTGTTAAATCTCAATTTTAATTTTAAAGTTTAAAATTGTCTACGCTTAGTATTTAGGTTAGCATTAGGGTTGGTATTTGGATTAGTTATTTTTCGTTGTCGGGGACTGTGAATACCCATGCAATCATACAGTATGTAGTAATAATCCTACATACATCTTACATTTCAATTTTTGACATATATTGTCCAGAATAACTGTGTTAAAATCTTTTTAAATGTACAGTATATTATCAACAGAGCTTTTTCAAAATTACCTTGATAGATTATTGCATTAAGAAAAGTATTAAAGTAAAATACATTATATTGCACAATTAACTGCATAGCTACACATTATTGTTTACCAGCATTTTGTCCAAATTTTCTTGAATTGCCATGACTAAAATCTGCACAAATTGTATCACTTGGATAAATTGTATCACTTGGATAAATTGTATCACTTGGATAAATTATATACACATGTTAAGTAATTTTAAGTCTGCAGTTAAGACTTTTCTTTTTTAAAATTAATAGTTATTGTTCATAGTGTTAATGTATGTAGTAGGCTTTATCTTATAATGAAACTGTAATTAGTTTTAAAAGTAACTTTAAGAATATATATATTGTTGTAAGAGCATTGAGACTATTGTATAATGCTCCTAATACGTCTTCATTATAAATCATATGCAGTAGGTCCTGGCACTGCACAATGCCGGCTTCGTTTAATTTGTGTTGTGTGATATAACAAAAATAAGTATCTGATCGAACTCTTATAAATCAGCGCGAACACAATGGCTCCTGTGAGAACAAAACTGTCACAAGTGATGAACTCACAAATATTTCCTGTAAGACTCCTAAAACAGAAAAAAAAAGAATCAGATAAAAGATACGTAGCCTGGCTAGTGGCTACTATCACAGGGAAAGTGCTTCCTTTTACTACCACAAAAATCGTAAATGTTCACACGAGAACTGATCAACAAATTTAATGTCGATTAACATGACGTTAACACTCATAAATTGTCGCCTTACCTTAATAAAATTTCGAAAATCAAAGCAAACACTGGCCAAATGGACGGTACAACTGTTTCTAAAAATTCGCTAGGTCATGTGATCCAGGTTGTTACGTCACAGTGTCCAAACACAGCCATATAGTCCGCCGCCGATAGCATAGCGTTTACGTTGCTAAGCAACGTAGACGAAAAAGGTTCGAGTTACCGGGAGTTGAGAACAAATGACCGGAAATATGTAAAAAACGGTGTTTACTGTGTATTTCTATTCATATAGTGTCATTTTAATCAAATTTAATTACTGTATGGAATGGAACAATATTTCTTAATATTATAAATCAGAACGTAACGTAACGTGAAACAAAACAAAGCAGCAGGATAAGACTAGGTACTGCGAACAACGTCGGGCTACTGCTACAGAGTTCGTGCGATTCACTTTCTCGAGAAATAGTCAGTTAATACGCCCTGACGCTTCTCAACTAACGCAAAAAAGACAGAATATACGGCTGCTTCAAAATAAATTCAATTTTTTCAACAAAAATCAAGTTTTAGACCTATATACGTGAAATTATGGCTGACTAAAGTTTTCACTTTACCCTGCTTGTGACGTCACACGCATATCGAAAAATTATCCAAGATGGCGAATCATGGTGGAAAACAGGAATGTCTTTTGTCGAAATTAGTGATGTTGTTTTGAACAAGAGTCGTTTTGTTTACTTCGATTACCCTGTGAAGGCAATTTGCTAATCAGAAAGGCAAAAATAATTTTTATTGCCATATCCTTTAATTATACCTCAACTATAAATTGTCCAATCAAAGAGCTAGATTTGTACCACGTGACTAGTCAATTTAAACTCGAATTCCTCGCTATTTCTCCGGCCGGGCATGATATTTGACCTCTAATCACCCGCTGATCACAAATACTAATGGCAGAACAACAAGACCTTTAATTTCTAGACGTTTCAAGACAGCATTCAAGATTGTTAATTTCGGTATAATTGCTGCCTCCCCTCAGGAAGGCAGCACACTATTCTTGACGTAACTCGTGCTCAGTCTCTTTGCCGAACTATGTATAGCCGACGAATATCTCGATTTGTTCGAATTTAGTCTGTCCGAACGCAGTTTCCGGGGGGGCACGGGGGGGCACTTACTAGGGAAAAGTTCTATTTGCACGCTGTCTTCCCAAACTACAGAAAGATTGCTTCTCAACGCTTTTAACGCAATCGCTGTATGTTTCTTATTTGAATCGTTCGAGAGAATTTGATAGCATGTGGACACGCTTTTAACGCAATCGCTGTATGTTTCTTATTTGAATCGTTCGAGAGAATTTGATAGCATGTGGACAAGAATCCAGATATTTCGATAAACGCAATCGCTGTATGTTTCTTACTTGAATCGTTCGAGTGTATTTGATAGCCTGTGGACAAGAATCCAGATATTTCGATAAACGCAATCGCTGTATGTTTCTTATTTGTATCGTTCGAGAGTATTTGATAGCCTGTGGACAAGAATCCAGATATTTCGATAACAAACGCAATCGCTGTATGTTTCTTATTTGTATCGTTCGAGAGTATTTGATAGCCTATCAAGAAGCATGATTTATAGTGGCAGTGATTTATCATAAATTAGTTTACTAAACATCAACTACATAGTCATAATGTATGTAGTTTAAGCCTTGCCAAATGTATTCAGATAAGTGATAGTTATTTGTAATTTAAGTCTGTTGTATTTGAATGTAATTAAAATAATTGAAAAAATGTGTACATGCTACAGTATGTCTTTTACAATGTATATAATCATCCCCAGGATTTATTCTCGAAATTTTATCAAAAATTAGCCTACCCATGTCCCATGCCTTCTGAGGCAGCACTTCACTTGCGATAGTAATTCCTAGTATATAATTTATAGACCCTCCGCTCGGGGAATTCGTCGAAATATTACCCCTCGGGATGATATATCCCTCGGCGTAATATTTCGTTGAATTCCCCGAGCGGAGGGTCTATAAATGATAAATATATCCTCTATCCGCCTTTTCTCATCCACCATCCGTACCCGCGTTTTATTCTTACCCGTTTTGTGGGTGTCTCGCGTTTATTTAGGACCACGTGTTTCTAATTTAGGGACTCTTCTGTGGGGATACGTGTAGTGGGGCCCCGTGGTTCTCATCTTTTAATACAACTCATGTTTCAGTAATATGTGGATTAGGTACCAGCTTGCTACGCGCAATTTCCCCAGATTTGTCTAGCCTCTCTCTGACTTTGAGGCAACCGCAAATGTGTCAGGGGCCCCGCGCATACTTGACACGTCCCTGTATCAACCTCATGAATAATTTCATGATGCCAACGGTTGCGAATCGCGGGTTCAGTTGCAATAGACCTTACTCATTATGACCACTGATCTCTAAATAAAGACTGGTTAATTGAGCTTTCTATTGTATCTGATGAGCTGATTTTGAAGCCTGCATATTTGCATAATGTAAATTAACGAGAGATCATTAGAAACTCCGAGTTTGTAAGCAAATCAAACTGTGACGCTAGCAAAATAGGTTTAGTGTCTGGCCAATATAGTTTCTTTGTTAACATTAAATGCATAAAATCTTCAACCTAATTTCACGTCTCATATCAGGGCCAATCAGGCGTCTCTCACTGGATAATTAGAGCCAACGGCGGCCATTGCTAAGGGACCAAAGTCGCAGTAAATCTGTAGGTAGGCGATGAATCGTTTTACCCAGGAATTTGAAAAATGTTTTCTGGTCCTCTTTATAGTAATATTATTTTATTTTGTCGATGGTAAGAGCACATAAACCATCAAAAAACCTCATAGGATTCTCAGTTGGTCCCTTAGTAATGGCGGACTTCCGGCTTCATTTTCTGAACAATAGTTGCTAGCTCGACCAGTCTTTATTTAGAGATCAGTGGTAAGGTATATTAGAGCCGGAAGAACATCATGTAGTTCAATCATGTGAATTAAATGCCAAAGATTACTTCTGAAAAATTAATATATCGATAAGCGGCGGTCATCTCACTAAACACGCGAAAAGGCCCTTAAATTTCTCTTCACCTAAATTTATTCATTCGACTTGCAAACGTCATCAACTACGTCAGTGCATGTAATTAGGTTTGGCTTACCTGTTTTCTAACCTGTGGGCATAACAAAATCCAAATATCTTTCCATACAGCTCACCCATACACTTCACAAATCTGTCGCCAATTCACTTAAGCCCATCAAAGTCGAGTTTCTACTCAAGTAGATTATATCCATTTCGTCAAGTATCTCAAGTGAAGTATGCCGTAAGAGACAAGGACTTGTTGGAAATGATGATTGATTTACGTTTTGGCGTCGAGTAACAAACCACGAATCGGAAGTCGGAACGACGAATGCTGAAAGAAAGCGCGGACAGTAAGCAACGGCAGAGATCGTTATACAAAAATGCAGAATTAACACAAAATTACGGAGCCCTCAAGACGGCTAACGCTACAACAAATTTCACTGCCAGTATGTTGCTCCTTAAGTTGACAGTTAAGTTGACAATTACCAGTTAAGTAGACAATTGAAAGTTGACACAATATTATTAATACTAACGTTCTTTTAGCGCCCAATAATTTTCAGCGCGAAGGGTGAGAACAAGCGACTAAAACATGAAACTTGAGCCCAGAATTACTACCGCTAAGTAGATGTACTAATGTACTCCCTCTGCGGTACTTGACCTCAATATTAACTACCAATGGTCGGCGCAGACAAATAGATTTGGAGCTGAAAAAATGTTTTACC
The DNA here is from genome assembly GCA_035772405.1 of Chrysogorgia sp. JL179-B06. Lineage (NCBI taxonomy): Eukaryota > Metazoa > Cnidaria > Anthozoa > Scleralcyonacea > Chrysogorgiidae > Chrysogorgia > Chrysogorgia sp. JL179-B06. The sequence continues at coordinate 229,417 of JAYKKM010000242.1, forward strand.
CAACCAAATTAAGATCAGAAATTTAAAGTGCCCGAAACCTCAAAAATTTTTATTGTCTTATTTTTGGAAGAACTTTTAAAATGACAAAGTAACTTCTTTTCTTCGCTTTCTTTTTGAGATATATCAGTTTGTTTGATATGCAAATATCTGGAATTTCGTCACACATGCATAATAAGTTATCAGAGAATGTTATATATCTTTGCATTCATTAAATAAAAACACTAAAGTGTGAATAACACGTGTGCGTGTTTCTCCCACAACACCAAACTTCTTGATTTTAAAGGATTTCGTTCGAGAATGAAAGAGATATACACATTTCTCCAATAAGTCATTATGCATGTGTGACGAAATTCCAGACATTTGCATATCAAACAAACTGATATATCTCAAAAAGAAAGCAAAGAAACGAAAATCTTCAAAAGAAGTTACTTTATCATTTTAAAAGTTCTTCCAAATAAGACAATAAAACATTTTGAGGTTAGGGGCACTTTAACCGTCCCAACAATTTATGGGTAAAGAAAATCGTTTACCCAACCCAAGAAGAAAAAAGTTAGATAAAGCGCAAATATCGTCGATACAAGTTTTAATAACAAACCCAAATAGATATACCTAAATGGTTGGGTAAAAAAAATCACTTTGAAGGGTTGGGTAGCAATTGGTAACTATTTACATAAAAAATTGAGAGATCAGTTTAAAATTGGAATCTCATCATCAGTTCTCCTTAGTCATCATTGCACATTAGCTTTTGTTACTGTATTCCTCTGCTTGTTTTCCTTGGATTCCTGCCCAGTATAGCCGGGGGAGATAATAATCTGAATATTACAGTAGGATCTGTCTGTCTTAGAATTTTCAGTTACCCAACCATTTTCTCTTCGGGCCCCACCCTTCGATATCATTTCAGTCGCGGCGAGACTTGTTTCACTCATTTCTCTCTGGATTTAATCCCTTCTTATGATCACCTAAACTTGTTACATAAATATTTCTGTTAAGAAATGAATTGGTGTGATTGTCAACCAAAACTCTCAAAAATGCTTGTCTTTTGGGTATATATATATGTGTGTGTGTATATATATATACATATATACATATACATATACATATACATATACATATACATATACATATACATATACATGCGTATACATGTACAAGTACAAGTACAAGTACAAGTACAATTAAGCACAAGTACAAGTACAAGTACACGTACACGTACACATATACATAATATACATATAATTCGACGTAGTAATTTTCCACGAGAAACACCCGGATGGCTTACCACAGGTCCACAACGTGGTCACTTGGTCCGGAATCGCCGGATTGCTGCCTTGCCAGCATATCAAAACAATGGTCATATTACGTGTCCGCAATTTATGGATAAGTCGCGTAATCCAGTACAAAACAACACCACTAGGATTGGTCGCCATTCTTACTTGCTGTATAATAATCGTTGGTTGCTCAGATCCCGATTTCAGAAATCGGCGAAATTGTCTTTGGAATGTTCTGTGACTGTTCCGTAAACCTTCATTATCATCAGATATCGAGCTAGCTTGGTAATAACATCGTAAAATATGCATGAATGCATTTACTGTTACCTCTGCTACGTAACCTGGATTTCAAAACAGCTCATTGTTTATGTTTATTGAAGGAAATGGGAGCGACAGCGTCTATTTTAGGCAACCATATTTATTTTGTTTGTATTTTGAAACTATGTGAAGTATTGTATTACTCTTAATGAATAAGCTTGTAAATGAAAATCACGTAAACAATTATAATTTAGCTTAGTATATTTGATATTGAATGTGTTAATAAATATCACCATTACAGTATAATATCATTAGGACTCAAAGTGGTTCCGTGTCAAACATTGATACTCGGCTCAAGATTTCGCGTCAACGATGTGCCAACAGACGTGTCTGTAGACACCCAAATCCTCACGCAATTCCTGTCAAGCACGCAACAGGCAAGGCGCGCCGATCTCCCGCAGCGACTTCCTGGTGCTGTGATGACCAGCCCATGCATTTAAAACTTCTTGTCAACAGGTCTGTCTCTTAGAATAATCATGAAGACAGAGGTGGTTGCAGCTCTGGTCCTGTTGATTTCGCTTTTGATAACGACGACAACACGAGCAGGTAAGCGTGTGTCTGTACTCTAGCACAGCTTCACATGAATACGTCCTAGATTTCCAATCCAGGCTGCTATAGCCTATATACCTCAAACGAGTCGACGCGCGGGAGAAGAACTCGCTGATTAATTACTATTGTAGTTCAGCCTTTCGCGCGTTAATCGGCAAGAAATATCGAACGGAATTCAGTGAACATTAGAGCGAAATGTGTATACGCGTAGCTTTCAAAAGACGACCCATCCTACCATTGCTCTCGGCGCTTATCAAACTGAGTGAGAAAACACTCAAAGTCAAAAACGTCCTGTCAAACTATTCGGTTGCTATGCATAATTAATCAGGTTTGTTTATCATCGATAAACGTTATCATATCAACTAGATCGAGCGCTTCTTTGAAATGGTTTCCGAAGTAAAGCAATCTCCTTCAACGCAAACGTATCAACGTGCGCACTTCTGCTAAGTGCGCGCTTCTGAAGCCGCGCAGAACTGCGACAGGAAAAACAGCGAAATCCGCGTCAGCGTTGAACGACTCTGGAGACAGACTAGACGGTGCACTGTTTTTCAAGCCAACCGAATGGCTGGCTGTTTTTATTGATTTTGTCGCACTGGTAAGAGCGCGGAAAGAGCCCCCGGTGCTGATGATTTCAAATTAAATACATGGCCACAGCACCGGCCTGTTATTTTGACATAACCTTTGGGAAAATAAGCTGCGTTGATTTAATAGAAAATAGTTCTGTTACGGAGTGCGACCAACGGAGGACAAGCCGCACTGTGCCACAAAAAGACTTTCAATTCAGACGGATGAAAACCGCGCTGTTTGTGACTGACGGCTTCTCCACTCCTGGAATGCTACGGAGCTCGACGTAGGTGCCCGACTGCCGGTACACCAAATATAGAACTAATGTTATGATTCTCAGGATTTATGGTGAAGGAAAATTTCGAGTGTTGGAATATATACACTTTTTAAGATATATATATATATATATATATATACATCATCAAGAAGTCTTACGTCATAATCCACTCAGTACTGTATAAAACAGTTTTAACTGAGTGGACTGACAACTAGATGAGCAGTGTCTAGGTCAATCAGGACAGCTTGACCTACTAGTTGTCAGTCCACTCAGTTAAAACTGTTTTATGCAGTACTGAGTGGATTATGACGTAAGACTTCTTGATGATGTGTGTTTTAGAGCAGTGTGGTATATCCCACATCCCATCTTTAAGATTGTGATGTTTATATATATATATATATATATATATATAGTTGCATTTTTCGCAACTGGTCCCGGTTTGGTCTTAAAATGTATGTATTCCAACACTCGAAATTTTCCTTCACCATAAATCCTTTCTATATATATATAAATTCAAGATTATTGCTGCGTAAGCCGTATGTAAACACACGCGCTCATAGTCAGTTTCATCGCGAACATTCAAAGAATTCAATAGCACTCCGTCGAGATGACGTCAGTACTCATGTTTGTCTGCATTTACCCATAATTCTTGCGGCCATAAAAAAGAAAATAGCTCATTTGCAATCATTTGCGAGTCAAATTCGGTTTGTTTGTCAGCATTTTGAGCTATTAATTCTCTCACTTCACTACGTCCTTTTGTCTCAATGGAAGCGGGTGTATTCCTTTGTCACTCTGACGGATGATCACGAATACTATTGGAGGAACAACAAGACGTTTCAAGACAGCATTCAAGATTGTTTCGGTATAATATATAATTTATACACCCTCCGCTCGAGAAATTCGTCGAAATATTACCCCTCGGGATGATCCCTCAGGGTAATATTTTGTCGAATTCCCCTCGCTCCGGGTCTACAAATGATTATAAAGTATTATTTGGCATTTCACTCGATTGAACACATGTTCTAAGGATTTATGGTGAAGTGTTTTTTTCATTTCGAGTGTTGAAATATATACATTTTAAGACCAAACCAGGACCAGTTGCGAAAAATGCAACATCAAGGCCTTCTCGCTGGAATTGAACCCGCGACCCGCAGTGCTCTAACCACTGAGCTACGGAGGCCGTTGCCGAGAGCCTGGTCACGAGTTCTGTATATGTATAACAAACAAGAAATACAACTATGTATGTACATGCAAATAAAGAATAAAAAGCTAACTAAAAGTTTTGATCTAAACGAGTCCCTAATGTGAACCATTTTATAAACAAGGATGTGAAACTTTCGTTTGCATTTTTGGGGATAATAAAATTTGTCTCTAGGCTCTAGCTTATCCAGACTTTCTTCGTGTGTGTCTCTTACTAGATATGTTTTCCAACTGCTGACGTCTTGTACTCCTAAATACGTTGATACAGGTGTCGGGATATGTAATCACAGTCAATACCACACTGACCACAATTAAATTGATTAACAACGCACTGTTGGGACAACAAGGGTGGCTTGCTTTCCTATACTCTCATTTCCTCTTCCAGCTTGCGATTTTTGAATAAGTTTGTTGCTCAAATCAACGACCTCTCTTCTTACCGCGTCCGCCGATTTTTGGTCTTACACTTACAAAATCGTATGAGATCAACCAGACGCTACGTTCTAGCGATAGGGGTATACTACTCCTTAGCGAGAGGGAGATAATAAGCGGGATAGAAAAACGTTTCAAAACGCAACAGACAAACTATGTTGGCACTTTATTGCTCGACGTTTTGTTTAATATCGCAAGTGCAAAAACAATAACAATAACAAATAAAGAAGATTTCTGATTTTGGCCAAAGAACCATTCCAAAAACAATCAATTCTATATGGATTCAACTTAAAAGTTAAAGTTATACCGCTTCAAATTTCTATAAAAGTAACAAATAGTAACCAGAAGTTATAATCATGATCATGGATTCTTGGCGTCGGCATTGAATTACCATGTGTTGACTTTATATTTGGGAACAAGAAGCACAAAGTCGATGTGAAGAAAAGAATACGACAAGCACAAAATGCATCGTAAGGAGACATCATAACGCCAACTGAAGTACTGAACTCTGAAATTTTAGTAATCACCTACAGCAAAGTTATCCGATTAACTTGCCATAATGAGAATGCTGAATTGTTGAAACAATCAGTAAAAGTTTTGTTTCAACGTTAGTTGCGCTGTTTCTCTGTTTTTTCGTTATTTTTACTATAAAAGGTGCTAATGGAAGGTGGGCTTATATCCGGGGGGGCTTATAACCGGAAGGTATTATTTAGTGATCAAATTCATGTTATTGGCTTAAGTGATATCCAGAATTTATTTTGAGAACATAGCAGCTTTCATATTTCGATGCAATTTTTATTGCCAATCGATACATGGCCATTACTGTATATGTTCTCCATCTGCTGACGTCTAATTGTGCTCCTATACGTTGATACAGGTGTCGGAATATGTAAATGACAATGTATTTGCTCTCCTTTATAAGGAATACGTATGCCCGGTTATAAGCCCCCGGTTATAAGCCCACTCAAAACCCCTTATGAAGTTGTATTAAGCGGGATTCTACGGTATTTACTGGCATACTCTCATATACACGTTCTGCCAAACATTTGTTTGTTTAAAACCGAGTGTTAAAATGAACGTCACACATTCCATAGAAATTTTGGCAGTTGACCAACGCAAAACATTGCTTCACTGAAACGGAACTCTTGCTAGGCCATTTTAACCAATTGTGTATAGAGTAACTCAGAAATGACTGCCAAAACACAGTCTGATAACATAAATGCTTTGATGTGAATATTAGGCTGCATCGCATATTTACAGGAAAGCCAAAGCAAAGACTGCTTCAGAATGAGGAAGTGGTTAATCTTTCGAGATGACGAAGCATCGGCCACTGAGAATACATAACAGTAGCAGAGAGAATTGCTCACAGTCAGTGACGAAAAATATCTTCAACATTATAATCAAATTTTGTTTTAAATGCCTTAATCTATATACGAGGGAAATAGTTAAACAGTTAATTTGATCTTTTCAGTTTGACATTGTTCTCGGTCAACCTCTTTGTTGGCAAATATAAAAATAGGAATAAAAAATCGGGTCATTATAGGCGCGATTTTTAGCGCAACATTGTCGCGTTAAAAGTTGATGACTTGATGTTGTATAACATGCAATTTCTGAACGCTTTTGACGACTTGTTTGTTGCGGCAACACAATGCGGGCGTTCAAAATCGTCATTAAAAATATGTCAAGTCTTCTAACCGATGGTAAGATCTACAAATCGCGGGGATGCTAGATAAGTCGATGATACGTTGTATATGTGCGTCATCTAAGTAACCCTGTTGAAACAGTTGGCCCGTTGATGAGGAAATATCATCGTCAGTGGAAACCAGTCCGGAACACGTACGTTTGTATAACAGCTAAGGTAAGTTTGTCTAAGAGCTAAGCTAAAGTTCACGTGGATGTCTCTACACAACCATGATACACAACTGAGTAACGATAGACACTTCCTAAATACGTTGATACAGGTGTCGGGATATGTAATCACAGTCAATACCACACTGACCACAATTAAATTGATTAACAACGCACTGTTGGGACAACAAGGGTGGCTTGCTTTCCTATACTCTCATTTCCTCTTCCAGCTTGCGATTTTTGAATAAGTTTGTTGCTCAAATCAACGACCTCTCTTCTTACCGCGTCCGCCGATTTTTGGTCTTACACTTACAAAATCGTATGAGATCAACCAGACGCTACGTTCTAGCGATAGGGGCTATGTTGGCACTTTATTCCTCGACGTTTTGTTTAATATCGCAAGTGCAAAAACAATAACAATAACAAATAAAGAAGATTTCTGATTTTGGCCAAAGAACCATTCCAAAAACAATCAATTCTATATGGATTCAACTTAAAAGTTAAAGTTATACCGCTTCAAATTTCTATAAAAGTAACAAATAGTAACCAGAAGTTATAATCATGATCATGGATTCTTGGCGTCGGCATTGAATTACCATGTGTTGACTTTATATTTGGGAACAAGAAGCACAAAGTCGATGTGAAGAAAAGAATACGACAAGCACAAAATGCATCGTAAGGAGACATCATAACGCCAACTGAAGTACTGAACTCTAAAATTTTAGTAATCACCTACAGCAAAGTTATCCGATTAACTTGCCATAATGAGAATGCTGAATTGTTGAAACAATCAGTAAAAGTTTTGTTTCAACGTTAGTTGCGCTGTTTCTCTGTTTTTTCGTTATTTTTACTATAAAAGGTGCTAATGGAAGGTGGGCTTATATCCGGGGGGCTTATAACCGGTAGGTATTATTTAGTGATCAAATTCATGTTATTGGCTTAAGTGATATCCAGAATTTATTTTGAGAACATAGCAGCTTTCATATTTCGATGCAATTTTTATTGCCAATCGATACATGGCCATTACTGTATATGTTCTCCATCTGCTGACGTCTAATTGTGCTCCTATACGTTGATACAGGTGTCGGAATATGTAAATGACAATGTATTTGCTCTCCTTTATAAGGAATACGGTATTTACTGGCATACTCTCATATACACGTTCTGCCAAACATTTGTTTGTTTAAAACCGAGTGTTAAAATGAACGTCACACATTCCATAGAAATTTTGGCAGTTGACCAACGCAAAACATTGCTTCACTGAAACGGAACTCTTGCTAGGCCATTTTAACCAATTGTGTATAGAGTAACTCAGAAATGACTGCCAAAACACAGTCTGATAACATAAATGCTTTGATGTGAATATTAGGCTGCATTGCATATTTAGTTTAACCCGGGGTTACAGCGGTTGAAATGAGTGCATGACAGGAAAGGCAAAGCAAAGACTGCTTCAGAATGAGGAAGTGGTTAATCTTTCGAGATGACGAAGCATCGGCCACTGAGAATACATAACAGTAGCAGAGAGAATTGCTCACAGTCAGTGACGAAAAATATCTTCAACATTATAATCAAATTTTGTTTTAAATGCCTTAATCTATAGCTACGAGGGAAATAGTTAAACAGTTAATTTGATCTTTTCAGTTTGACATTGTTCTCGGTCAACCTCTTTGTTGGCAAATATAAAAATAGGAATAAAAAATCGGGTTATATATATAGGCGCGATTTTTAGCGCAACATTGTCGCGTTAAAAGTTGATGACTTGATGTTGTATAACATGCAATTTCTGAACGCTTTTGACGACTTGTTTGTTGCGGCAACACAATGCGGGCGTTCAAAATCGTCATTAAAAATATGTCAAGTCTTCTAACCGATGGTAAGATCTACAAATCGCGGGGATGCTAGATAAGTCGATCATACGTTGTATATGTGCGTCATCTAAGTAACCCTGTTGAAACGGTTGGCCCGTTGATGAGGAAATATCATCGTCAGTGGAAACCAGTCCGGAACACGTACGTTTGTATAACAGCTAAGGTAAGTTTGTCTAAGAGCTAAGCTAAAGTTCACGTGGATGTCTCTACACAACCATACACAACTGAGTACCGCCGATAGACACTTCCCAGGAAATTCGGAAGTTCATGACGTGTTTCAGAGAAAACAAGCACTTCCGCAACCTCGTACCCAGGGTCTTATCTCCGCTCCCCGCCTTCCGAGGCGTTGAAGGAAGTTCTCGTTCATGCGGAAAAACGTCCTAAAACACGAGCAAGCAGAATAAGCGGAAAGATAAACTGTTCAAAAATTGAAACACGTAAACTGTTCAGACGTCAAAATCCGAGGCGAGCTAAGTGTTTTGATATGTCGACGAGCCAGGCTGGCCCGGGTAACCATAGCCTGCGTGCGTGGCAGGCGGTAACCGAGCTGATTTTCATTCGTGTTTATACATGAGGAGGGCTATCCCACCTACCCGGGTTGGTGTGTTTACCGAGCTAACTGCAATTATTTTCCCACGATGCCCGAAATCACGGTTTTACGAGTACGTTTTCAATTTTTAACCAACACATGAACAAACGCAACTTGTGAAATGAAAAGTTATCCAAAAAATATCGGTCAATACAAACTTTGTCGCGTGTACTGAGCTTTGACTTGCTAGCCCGGGTAGGCGGGACACCGAGCCCGGTCAATCGCATTTATACCTAGCCGGGTAATCGAGATCCCGGTCACACAAAGCGAGATTTCGGCTCAAGATGAAAATTAACAAGAAATGGTAACAACTGCACGATCTCGGCAAAAAGCGGGGCACCCGGGCTGGCTCGCCTCCAGATAAACACCCCGTAATTTACACGTGTTTTGGCAATTTCGCAACAGACGTTTAGATTAAAAATATCGGTAGGTACCAATATCAACAGCGGAAATTGTCTATTCCGAATTTCTAAAACACCACTAATCGTAACAATACTGCAGGGAGGTGAAAGGTGATGAAAGCTAGCGTTAGCGAACAGATTTCGACAAAGCAATCCTCGCCTAGTTAAACAAGACACCCGGTAGGCGTTAAGTCGGGCTATTATTAAAATGAGCTGTTGTCAAAAGTTTCCTGCAGTTATATAAAACCACGATACTTCGTCCAGCGACATGACTGATCAATAACTATGTCTGTGAATGTGGTAACTTGGCCGAGAAAGAACACTTGACTTCGAACAGCTTGGACGTCTGCGTCGCAGGCTAACGATCAGGGAAGCGAAGAAAGAAAGCATACCTGAAGATTAGCGTACTTATAACGCTCAGTTTCGCCCAGACAAAACAGCAAAACAAAACCGAAACCTAGACTCGTGCTACCAAAGGTAGCCGGAGTAATAAGTATTGAAATATCACGTTTTCAAGCTACTTCTTGTGAGATTAAAATGCGGAAAGCACGTCAAGGGTTACCGAAGGAGGAAAACACACACTTGAAATAAAGAGACAATTGATATACCTGTCTGCTTTCTTAGGCGATTAAACAGCTGGTTCAAAGACCAAAACAGCGACACCTGCTGACGCCGGAGCAATCCGGCTGGTCTCACGCGGAGTCTGGTGACGAAAACAAAGAATTTAATTTAGAATGTGACAGCAACATCAGGAAAACTACTTGGCGGGTGTGGCAAACGTTTAGAGATCTATTTTAAGAAAAATAAAATGTAAGGGGAAATAAACTGCACAGCTGTAATAAAGATATGGAATTTGAACACAAAAATTGTTGGTGATACTGCGTCAGAGAATACGAAAAAATATGAAAAAGCTGCTAAGTTCTCATAAGAACTGAATATAATATGAAAAGGAGAAATAAGAGAACTTCAATGTGTTGAAAAATACTTAAGTTCCCCTGTGATCAAATTTTTGGTATCCCGAATTTTTACATATTTGTAAAGAGCATGGTGTTCTTACTTAACTTGCCAAATTTCAAGCAATTGTGAGCATGGGAAGTCGCCTTTTCAGACTGTTTTTATACGAGATTATACGGCCGCCATTATTCGAACATGTTCTGGACGCTTAGGTTGCGATTAGAGGAAGTGACGTCAAAGACTCAACACGTGACTAGTTGTGTATGAATATAAAGCTACTTGGGGAAAACTTTCTATTGTAACTTGTCGTATAATTTCTATAAAGCTTTGTCACGTGCTAAGTCTCTGACGTCACAATCACATACTCTGGAATCTCGGGCTGAGGGGTTCTTCTGGAACAAGTTTTGAGCAATGGTGGACAAAATTTGGGCGACTTTGGAGGTTAAATTTCTTGTGATAGAACGTTTGTTGCTCATTAATTCCGGCTTCATCGTTACTATTACGAAGCCGTTGTCATTGTGTTCTAAATTATGGGAAAACCTTCGACATAAGATCAGAGACAGATAGTCTCTGTCGCCTATAGTAAAACCATATAACTTGGTCGCCACGCGCTAATTCCGGCTTCATAGTTACTATTATATGAAGCCGTATAGTTCGTGTTCTAAATTATAAGATCAGAAACAGATAGTCTCTCTGTAGCCTATGTAGTAAAACTATATAACGTGGTCCCAACAAGATGGACGAGCTACTTCCGGCATCATTTTCTAAACAATAGTTTCTGGAAAATAATCGAGTCAGTAAATCAGGGTCGCCACTACTGATCTCTAAATAAAGACTGGATCGAGCAACTATTGTTCAGAAAACGAAGCCGGAAGTCCGCCATTATTAAGGGACCAACTGAGAATCCTATGAGGTGTTTTGATGGTTTATGTGCTCGTACCATCGACAAAATAAAATAATATTACTATAAAGAGGACCAGAAAACATTTTTCAAATTACTGGGTAAAACGATTCATCGCCTACCTACAGATTTACTGCGACTTTGGTCCCTTAGCAATGGCCGCCGTTGGCTCTAATTATCCAGTGAGAGAAGCCTGATATGAGACGTCAAATTAGGTTGAAGATTTTATGCATTTAATGTTAACAAAGAAATTATATTGGCCAGATACTAAACCTATTTTGCTAGCGTCACAGTTTGATTTGCTTGCAAACTCGGAGTTTCTAATGATCGCTCGTTAATTTACATTATGCAAATATGCAGGCTTCAAAATCAGCTCATCAGATACAATAGAAAGCTCAATCCAGTCTTTATTTAGAGATCAGTGGTCGCCACCTACCTATACTATCAAGTTTTGTGATTGGTTGATTAAAACAATAAAACAATAGAATCAACCACAAAGAAACCAATGTCCTAACCCTAACCACTTTTGTTCCATATAGCCAATCACAAAACCTGTTCATTTTAGGTACGTATTTACTGGTAAATAACTGATATAAATATAGGTGACTGGCAATGTGAAGCTATGGAGGTAATAAACAGTATAAAGGTTTCTCCTCGCCCCGCATACCAACAGTGCCGAAGATACATCTTATTCTTCTAACTGTTTTTTCCTTTTCCTTTCCCCTCGATTGTCAATCATCAACAGGAAAAAAGAAGAGATGCTATAAAGTGTACGACAAGGAAAAAAACTCGTGCAGTGAAGTTTTCAAAACGGGTCGCTACACCTTCGAAGATTGTTGCTTGAAAAATGGAGGTGCCGCGTATGGATACAAGAAACGCGGTCGGAAGAAGTGTATCCCATGTGATAAGAATACTGTTACGGAAGGTAAGAAACCCATAGTTTTTATATTACTAGAAATACGAATCCGCAATATTCTCGCTCGCCTAGTCTTCTATCCCTCCTTGCGTTTCATCGGTCTGAAACGTTATCTCGGTCAATATTTAACCGTTTTCAATTCTGAAAACAGATTTAAAATTACCGAGTCTAAATACATAACATATGTGTCTGTAATATATTACGAGAACGTGCATACCCTTCATAAAAACCTGTTTATGTACTTAGAAATTAATCGGTAATGAGGCGTCCGCTTCGTCTCATATTATTTTAAACGTTATCTCGGCCAATATTTCAATTCTGAAAACAGATTTGGAATTACCGAGTCTAAATACATAACATATGTGTCTATTATATTACGAGAACGTGTATACCCTTCGCAAAACCTGTTTATGTACTTAGAAATTAATCGGTAATGAGGCGTCCGCTTCGTCTCATATTATTTTAAACGTTATCTCGGTCAATATTTAACCGTTTTCAATTCTGAAAACGGATTTGGAATTACCGAGTCTAAATACATATCATTCGTGCCTACTCAAACGGATCACCCAAAACGACTTTTTACTTCCTTATAAGGAGTTCATGACCGTGACGTCATGATCATTACCTATGCACCAATACGTTTATCTATGTTTTCTATTGTAAAGTTCTGTACTTTTCCCTTACAGCATCAAATTGGAGTCAATGGGGCCGATGGTCGACATGCAACATACAGTGCGGTAATGGAACAGTGCGAAGACGGAGAAAATGCTTAGATATCAACTATGTGGGGTGTCCTGGCAAAGGAACTCAGAAAAAGCCATGCGTTCATGCCGAAGTACCCAATTGTCCAGGTGAGCTTATCATTTTTAGCCATAAATACAAGTGTGTATAAGTATGTGCATGCGATACAACAACCGCTGCAATTTTGCAGGCACAGGTCACAAACTGAAGCGCGCGTACATTTACCCTGGTAAAAATAGCACAAGTTGTTCCAGCATGTTTGCTGAGTATTACAATACTGTAATCAGGCCTGTACAGGGACTAAAGTGGGCCCGTGGCTAAATAAATAATTGGGGGCCCCCTTGGAAAATTTTTGCATGCTATTTTACGGATGAATCGAAGATAAGGATATTTTAAGTGAAAATTTTCAGTTTTACATGTGAAATGGCAACGTAAATTTTCGTAAGAACGTAAAAGATGTATAAAATAAGGGCAACATCAATAATCATAAAATATCGCTTTATAAAACGTACTAACCATGGTGATTGGTAATAAGTTCAGTTCTGAAAACTAAACTGCTTATTTATAAACACATTTACCAAAATCTAATAATGGCGTAATGTTGGAGCAAAGGATGAGAAAGATGAAATGAGTTCTTAGAAGAACTGTTTAAAGATTTGAGAAATAAATAGGATTAAAATAAAAGAGTATAATAAAAGAGGTAGGGTGACATCATCCTACCTCTTTCAGCAGACGTACATGTAGCACTTGATAAGACAAAGTTGTCTGCAGAAATGCATCGTGCTCTTTTATTTTAAGCCTATTTCTCAAATCTTTAAACAGTTCTTCTAAGAACTCATTTCTCATTCTCACCCTTTGCTCCAACATCACGCCATTATTAGATTTTGGTAAATGTGTTTATAAATAAGCAGTTTAGTTTTCACAACGTTCTGAACTTATTACCAATCACCTGCATGGTTTGTTTTACAAAGCGATATTTAAATTTGTCACCACGACAAATTCACTATTTTATAATCATAAAAATAGTGGCCTGTTACGAATTGAACATAATCTTGTAAAATTCATTAATAATTCATGAAGAGAATTCAAAAGAAATTAATATTTAATCAACATCTTTAACCCAGGATAAAACATTGATTAATAAAATATCAATGTTTTATCAAAGTTAACTTGCTGATTAATAAAACATCAATGTTTTATCAAAGTTAACTTGCTCAAATTGAGCTTTTTCGGAATTAAAATAATTTGTTTGTACCGTTTCTACAACTTCCAAACAAAGTATGTATTATATATTCTATTCATTTTACAAGCCCATAAACATCGGCCGCTCACGTTTTAACTACTACTTAAAAGCCAAGGTAAGAGGTAGGGCTTTCGCTAAGACCCGGCTCCCACCGGAGCTCCGGCAGGTACTGTATAGCAAATCGTCCAAGCAAAATCGTCTCTGTAGGTTTGTTTTTATAAAAAGCTGCTAGAATTCCATCATCAGTGCAATTCATACAATGAATGCCAGGGGACAAGTCGTTGATAATATAATTGAATTTGCTACCTATATGAATTATTTCTACAAATGTTGAAAATTGTATTCCCAAGATTCACATATTTAGTAGTATAGACCGCACCGCTGGCCCTCCATGAATCACAATGTCCTTCGGCCATGTCTAACACTGACAGGTACTTCATTGCGACAGCTACCTACTTCTGCAGAACTAAACGAAAGCCTTGAGAGGATTAATGACTTATTAACCGAGTGCGAGGTCTGTACGGTAAAGTATTTGCCTGAGGTTTTCATGTGCGAAAAAAACGAAGGCAAATACTTTACCGTACAGACCAAGCAAACGAGGTCAATAAGACATTTATTATATGGCTTTTGGTTCATTTTGTTCTCTGTTTTTAACGTTGTGTTTGTCTTCAGATGTTCCCGTTTACCTTACCTCTGAGCTTGTTGATTTCGCTTCATGTTTACACGCGTTACTGGTCGTTAGGCATTCATTTCCTTCACTTATAGATCAGGGGCGGATCTAGAGTAAAATCTGACCGGTGCTCACCAATTTTAGTAGTCCGGTGTGCGCCGTAGGCGCACCCTTTCTAGGGGGGTCCGGGGGCATGCCCCCCCGGAATTTTTTTGAAAATTAAGGTCTTAAAATGGCATTTCCTGCTTATTTACGACAGTTTTGGAGTCTTTCTGAATGGTAGATTTGTAGATACTTAAGACGCGTTTTTCCAGTTTACAAACTTCCAAGTGGTGGGAAAACTGCAGCCACAAAATATTGATTGCATCAAGCAGAAACTGAGTAACAATACGCAAGCAAGTAACTAGTGCACATGTGGTTTCCAAGTACGCTTTTGGGTTACGGTCAATTATTAGCCAAGAAAGATCGACTAGTTTATTAGTAAAATGAATTTCAGCCGCCATTTTGCGTCGAATCCAGCCGCTATTTTGCGTTGAAACCAGCCGCCATTTTTTTTACATGTTTTAAATAGTTTTTTTTGTTCAAAACAAAAAAATCAATTTAATAAGCACCCTCCCAGAAGTAAAATCATAACGACAACCAAAACCAACATAGTGTACAATACGATGGGGATGCCAATGCAGTTCGAAATGTTTGACCACCAAACCAGCAAAATAGACTGTTAAAAATGTAGATAGATATGGAGGTTGACCAGCAAAATAGACAGTTAAAAATGTTTATAGATGTGTAGGTTGACCACCAAACCAGCAAAATAGACAGTTAAAAATGTTTATAGATGTGTAGGTTGACCACCAAACCAGCAAAATAGACAGTTAAAAATGTTTATAGATGTGTAGGTTGACCACCAAACCAGCAAAATAGACAGTTAAAAATGTTTATAGATGTGTAGGTTGACCACCAAACCAGCAAAATAGACAGTTAAAAATGTTTATAGATGTGTAGGTTGACCACCAAACCAGCAAAATAGACAGTTAAAAATGTTTATAGATGTGTAGGTTGACCACCAAACCAGCAAAATAGACAGTTAAAAATGTTTATAGATGTGTAGGTTGACCACCAAACCAGCAAAATAGACAGTTAAAAATGTTTATAGATGTGTAGGTTGACCACCAAACCAGCAAAATAGACAGTTAAAAATGTTTATAGATGTGTAGGTTGACCACCAAACCAGCAAAATAGACAGTTCAAATGTTATGATAAATAATATAAATAAATCTTAGCTATGCTTACAAATGTAAGCCTATTTTTTAAGTAAACATTAGATTATTTATACTTTTATTTGAGCATATAATATATATAACCACTGTAATCATGCATTACAGAGCTACACGTCAATATAAATACAATGCATACAGGTGCTGCATGTAACACAATAAGATTGAATAATTTGTTACATATGGCTACATGTACAGTAATTGACTTACCTAAACTAAAGGATATAATTTAATATGACTTAATCAACTAATTTGACAATATAGATAATAAAATATACTGTAATTATGATTAAAGTATCTGGTTTTGATATTAATCTATCAGAGCATTAAGAATAATAGGTCAATCACTAAAATTGTATAGTTGAGTTCTTACACTTAAATTATGATATCAGCGATAAATTAATTTCATACAATATCATCATTATCAATATAAAGAAACACATCCCTAACAAAAAAAGTCTATAGGCTTGCCTATAGGCATGTCTATAGGCATGTCTATAGGCAACCTATAAGATCCTATAGAGAACCTATAGGAAATTGGAACATTTTCTATAGGCGACCTATAATGAAACCCCCATTAGCCTATAGACGCATATAGGTGCCTATAGACTTTTTCTGTAAGGGATATTTGTATAATATGAGCACATTAATATTGAGATCACAGTAGGTCACATTAGAACATCGATCATTGTATTTACATTTAGAAATATATATCGATTATTTAATACGAGTGCTTTAGCTGAATAGTGTTCAAGCAACTAAGTAAGTATTTTTAGTACTATTATTTCATATTGTATTACATTGTATAAGAATATAATGTGTTACATCTGACTAAGGATATATTATTCAGTTTTATTCGATATTTGTTCAAATTGATAAATGTTTTTGTAAATAAGTATAACGATGAAAAATACCTTATAAGCAACCAAACAGCAGTGCTACTCGACTAGTGTACAATTATTATTAATACTTGTCGAGTCGAATGGTTATGTATATTTAATTCATTCGATTAATAACTTGCACTAGACTAGGCTATTACTCAGGCACTCAGCTCTTCGACTTCGTAACAATTGTGTTATCCCTAATGAACATGTTACATAATTTACATTAAAACACTATTAGATATGTATATATTAATATATGCATGGCATTTATAAGTACATACCTTACTGGGCAGCGTTGATCAGACCGCAACTTCTGGCTCTTGGACATTTGCATATAAACAAACAGATAAGTCGCGCTTCACTCGATTTTTTCCCTCCAAAACCTTCCTTTTGCACTGCTTCCGCAAAGAAACCAATTCCTGTTCACACGAATCGTCACTTTGACTGAGCAATCGAACTAGCTGACGCAGGACGCCGAGACAGTCGCTGTACCAGCCATTTTTGTCGATAAAATTGAAGAACTATATTATTAGCCTGCTCGCAGCCTGGGAAGCGAGCAGGCTAGAGGCTAAATGTTAACAATGGCACCGGTGAAATGCCTATATTTGGGAGCAGAGCACCGGTGAAATGCCTATATTTGGGAGAGGGCACCGGTGAAATGACTATATTTGGGACAAGGCCTGATCGGAACCGTGGCACCGGCCATTTCTACCGTGGCTCCGGCCATTTCTACCGTGGCCCCGGCCATTTTTAACAGTGGCACCGGCATTTATGACCGTGGCTCCGCGTTCGCTGAACTGTCGGTATCACACTCGACATCACCTCGGCCTTCGCAGCTGCCCGGAGGCGATTGCGGGCTCATTTAGACCGTAAATAATAAATATTGCTTTCCGCGGCGCTAGACTTATAACTTTCTCGAAATAAATGATTTCGAGAATTCATCAATGTGTTTAACATTATTATTATCATTATTATTATTACTAATGCAAAACTAATATTATATATCATATATATCGTTAATTCAAGTAGACATTGGTGAACTACCTGTAAAAGAGAGGTTTATCATTGTAGTATATATCAATTATGAATAAATAAAGTTTACATTATTAAATTATAACCAAGTAGTAATTAGTTTTAATTATTTAATTAGGAAAATCTGACCGTGGCTTTAGCCACGGTGGCACCCCTCTGGATCCGCCCCTGTAGATAAACAGCTTTCAAGAAAAGCAGCACTAATGTTCCAGGACGTGTTATTATTCGAATTTTTTCAACGAACATACTCAAATCCTCTTTTATTTTCATCTGAATCAACTCAGAAATTTTCCCGCCAAAACTTACCGGTCGGGAGGGCAATACGCTTTTTTCCGGACCTCTCACGAACCAATCAGTGTGCGCCATCTTTCTTAGCCATATAATAAATGTTGGTTATTCCTGAGATTCACATTTTGTAATAGTAGTATCGACCGCACCCCTGGCCCTCCATGAATCAGAATGTCCTTTTGGCGCCCCCATGTCTGACACTGATGGGTACTTCATTGGGACAGCTGACACCTAAGCTGCCACGAAAGCCCTGAGAGGATATATTGGGTTTTTATATTGTAGTTCACGGAGGTTGGTCTGATTTTGGTAACTGGACAACATGTTCCACAACTTGTGGAAAAGGACATCAGCTGCGTTTCCGAAGCTGCACAAATCCCAAACCGCAATACGGAGGAAGAAACTGCGCTGGTACAAAAGAGGAAAAAAGAGAGTGCAAGGACTTGCCACATTGTCCAAGTAAGTTCAAATTTGTTGAAATTAGCGACGTTTAGGTAGCAATAGGGTTAGTCAGTATATCGCCTCATAATAAAACTCACACTGTGCCTCTATTATAATCGCATTTCATTTACCAATTGAAATAATTTTTTATGGTTATAAAATCAAATATTATGTTATTATCAATTATTATCAATTATTATGTTAATCAATTATTATGTTATTAACAATTATTATTCAACATTTATTACGTATAAAACCAATAATAATTATTAAATCAAAATATCAATTTTTATGTTTATGAAATCAATTATTATGTTATAATTATCAATTATTATTATCAATTATTATGTTAATCAATAATTATGTTATTAACAATTATTGTTCAACATTTATTACGTATAAAACCAATAATCATTATTAAATCTTCAAAAACTCATTAATATTCATTAACCAAATTGTCCAATCACATTTCCGTATTTAGTCACGCGCAAGGCTTTTATACCTGATAAAACCATGAATACTAATCAGCATGAAAATTATATAAAGTCTTTACGAACTTTATATAAAATTCCTGCTAATTTGCATTTCATACATCAACCCAATTTACCTCTAATAGAAAATAAAAACCAGTACACTCCCTAGTGATTACAATCAATTGTTTTTGAAGCTATTTAAAACACTCGAACTCGCGTTTTATCATATCTAAAATGCTCGCGCTGCGCGCTCGCATTTTAAATATGATAAAACGCTCCTTCTCGTGTTTTAAATACTACAAAATATCAATTTTTATGGTTATGAAATCAATTATTGTTATTATCAATTATTATGTAAAATCAATAATTATGTTACTAGCAATTATTATTCAACATTTATTATGTATAAAATCAATGATCAATTATTAATTAATATTATAATATACCCAATTCTTCTTCCGGCATTACCACTATTATATATACAGAACTCGTGACTAGGCTCTCTCAGTGGTCAGAGCACTGCACTAGCATCGCAGGGTCGCGGGTTCAATTCCAGCCGGAAGGCCTTGAAGTTGCATTTTTCGCAATTGGTCCCGGTTTGGTTTTAAAATGTATATATTCCAACACTCGAAATTTTCCTTCACCGCAAATCCTTAGAACATGTAGTTTAATCGAGTGAAATGCCAAATATTACTAGTTAATTTATATATAGTTGACATGTTATTTTTTAATACGTATAATTTAACACTGCTAGTTTAAAAAATAGCACTATAAATGTCATCATGGCCTTTCTCAAGACTACAACAACCTGGACGGTAAACTTCACACTTCTAATGCTAGTGAGATAGTCCTGGGTTTAAACCATTTACTTTATCGAAAATGGTCTGTTCTTCTCTTACAGTACACGGAAACTGGGGCTCGTGGGGACATTGGTCAGCCTGTTCAGCCACATGCGGTGTAGGAGATCGACAACGAAGCAGAAAGTGTGATAACCCAAAACCAAAGTACAACGGAAGCAAATGTGACCCAAAGGATGGCTTAGACAAGGGAAGTTGCGATTCTTACAAAGATTGTGATACTACAGGTTAGTTAACTGGTTAAACTGTAGTGTTGTATAAAGCATAGACTACGCGGGGATTTTACATATTCATAATATTTGGGTCTTAACTGAGCAAAATCATAATATATCTTGTCAGCCGAAAATTTCATCTTCATGGACTTTTTTGCAAGTATGGCATTTTGGTGGCAAGTAACCAAAAGAAAACTGGTTTGGAATATGCCTCTTGTGACATAAAATCCGGTAACTTTGACAGCAAAAAAACTCCATAAAGATGAGATTTTTGGCTGACAATATAGGAACACTCAAATATTACGAATATGTAAAATCCCCAATGATCACATCAATGATTATTTTTATTTCTAATTTCAAGCATCTGGTTCAGGCTCTGGGATGTGTTCAGGGTCTGGCTCAGGAGATTGTGGTTCAGGGGATGATAATGATGGTGATAACCAAGATGGAGGAAGTGGCAAGGAAGGAGTATCAGGGTCGGGGTCTGGTGACGACGTAGTAGCACTAAGTATGAAGGCAGCCAAATCAAAAAATGAAACGAAAAGCAGTGATTTTGATTTCGAAGGCGATAAGATAATGGCACTTAGTCCGGACTGAGAGAAATTCTTGTGTTTTTAGTGATCTTTTGTTAAAGTGCCTATATCACTTGTGGGATCTTTACATATTTATAGTAATTGGAACATGCTAAGAAGATTTGTACTATATCTTCTCAGGCGAAAATTTCATCTTCATGGACTTTTTTGCAGTTAAAGTTACCGGATATGACATCAAAGGAGGAATTGCAAATCAGTTTTCTTTTGTTTCTTGCTTCAAAAATTCCTCCTTTGATGTCATATCCGGTAACTTTAACTGCAAAAAAGTCCATGAAGATGAAATTTTCGCCTGAGAAGATATATTACAAATCTTCTTAGAATGTTCCAATTACTATAAATATGTAAAGATCCCACAAGTGATATAGGCACTTTAATATAGGGATACTCCAACCAAAATACAAATGTAGTTCATATGAAAGATCTTACAGACTTTAGTTTATTTCCAAAGTTTCAGCATTCCTATCAATTTAGTTGAGAAGATATGGATAGTTGAAGTTGAAAATTGGAGGATTTTGACGCCATGTTTGTTACGAAAATATGACGCGTATTGTGGGGTTCTTTATCGGCAGTGGAGTTGTTTTGATTACATAGTGATAGCTGTTCCCGGCTTCTTTCGAAATTAGTGACCTCTAAGGGCGGCTACTTTCGGATGGGCGGTAACTTTCGGAGGGCGCTTACTTTCGGGTTGTTATTTTTAGCATCGGCCAAGTTTTAACCACTACTGTACATTTTGCACAACGTTTCAAAGTTTTGTTTTATTTTAATTAAATTACATAAGAATTGTTACTTATTCCGAATATTCAGATACCGAAATGGAAGAGGACGTCTGCACGATGACAAAGACAAACTTATAACTACTGTCTGAAATTCCTGAATCTTTGATATTACTGTTTTATACATGTTTTAATCATGCCATTCAAAATAAATTGTTAAAGTGCCCCTAACCTCAAAATGTTTTATTGTCTTATTTGGAAGAACTTTTAAAATGATAAAGTAACTTCTTTTGAAGATTTTCACTTCTTTGCTTTCTTTTTTAGATATATCAGTTTGTTTGATATGCAAATATCTGGAATTTCGTCACACATGCATAATGAGTTATCAGAGAATGTTATATATCTTTGCGTTCATGAAATAAAAACATTAAATAAAGTGTGAATAACACGTGTGTACGTTTCTCCCGCAACACCAAACTTCTTGATTTTAAAGGATTTCGTTCGAGAATGAAGATATACACATTTCTCCAATAAGTCATTATGCATGTGTGACGAAATTCCAGACATTTGCATATCAAACAAACTGATATATCTCAAAAAGAAAGCAAAGAAACGAAAATCTTCAAAAGAAGTTACTTTATCATTTTAAAAGTTCTTCCAAACAAGACAATAAAACATTTTGAGGTTATAGGGGCACTTTAAACAGATGTTATTTATACAATAGTTATAGACATCGGAAGGGGCTACTTTCGGGGGTGTTTACTTTAAGAGGGGCTTAATTGATTTGAATGTTGAAACTTTGGAAATAAACTAAAGTCAGTAAGACTTTTCATATGAACTACACTTGTATTGTGACTGGAATATGCCTTTAACATGATGAGGTGTCAAAGCTTGCTTTTCTTAGAATCGCATTTTGGCAAACCATAGTCAATCGAGATATGGTCTGGAAACTCGGCACACTTCAAAGCGACTATAATGAGCTACGTTTTGATGTTGAACCGTACCTTACACCGTGCACATCCTTTGTTTTAGGTTTATTAATATTTAAACAACACGGTTGAGCGATTGAACCCAAACGATTCTATTGGATGATTGCTCATTATACAAAAATACAATAGGTTCAGTGACCGTGCACAAAATTGCATACAGACGAACAAAAAGATAGAACAAAGACTTTAGCTGAGTTTCCACGCATATCTCGATTGACTATGTGAAAATATGGCTGTTGTTCAAAAGGAGATCACGTTAATCTAGGATTAGCGGGAACTTTGTGAATGAAATTGCGAAGGCAAAGATGTTTGGCGTTTTCTGTTCATACTTCAAACAAATTTACAAAAGTTTCGACGTAGAGATTTGGAAGAAAAGTTGTCAAACGGAACATATCAAGATAAACCGCCGATTTAGGTTTAACCCATGATTTTGTTAAAGTGCCCATAACCTCAAAATGTTTTATAGTCTTGTTTGGAAGAACTTTTAAAATGATAAAGTAACTTCTTTTGAAGATTTTCGTTTCTTTGCTTTCTTTTTGAGATATATCAGTTTGTTTGATATGCAAATGTATGGAATTTCGTCACACATGCATAATGACTTATTGGAGAAATGTGTATATCTCTTTCATTCTCGAACGAAATCCTTTAAAATCAAGAAGTTTGGTGTTGTGGGAGAAACGCACACACGTGTTATTCACACTTTAGTGTTTTTACTTGATGAACGCAAAGATATATAACATTCTCTGATAACCATTATGCATGTGTGACGAAATTCCATATATTTGCATATCAAACAAACTGATATATCTCAAAAAGAAAGCGAAGAAGTGAAAATCTTCAAAAGAAGTTACTTTATCATTTTAAAAGTTCTTCCAAATAAGACAATAAAAAATTTTGAGGTTAGGGGCACTTTAAGTGTAATGTTTAGAAATGTTAATAGTTTTACGGTATCTGCTCTTGTACTTGAGAAATAACTTTTTAATTTTCGTATTTTACGCTTCTGGACGCCGCCATTTTAGAGTTTGCTCGACGGCTCAACGTTGATGTACAGCGATGGTTTTCCTTTCAATTTTGACGTCAATGAGTGCTTATCTTTTGTTCCTAGTACTAAATGACTTCAAAATTGAAAATAAACCCCTCTGGACACAGGGCCGGATTAACGTTGCGCGAGGCCTGTGGCATATTTTTAGCGCGAGGCCCCCGGACCCCCCCCCCAACGTTATGAACACCTAACTAAATAAATTCAACGACACAAAAGATTAAAAAAAATCGTTTTCAGTTTTCTCCCCCCAAAGACAAATAATAAATAAATATATAAATATATAATAATAATATATAAAATAATATATATAATAATATATTTTATAAATTATTATAAAATTTGAACGTTGGGATCGGTTAATTTCTGCCGCCATCGGACCTCCCTAATATTTATCATCGGACCTCCTGTACTTTCGTTTGGGCCCCTCGCTGGAAGCCAATAGAAAAAAGGCTATCAGAAAGAGCGGGGCCCCTAAAGAGCGGCCCCCTAAAAGATCAGTCTTTTAGGCCGCTCTTTTAGAGGCCCAGCGCTTTTATGAGCCCGCTCTTTTAGGGGCGGGGCCCTTAAAAGGGTGGGGCCCATAAAAGCGCGAGGCCCGTGGCATATGCCACTTCTGCCATATGGTTAATCCGGCACTGTCTGGACATCGTGTCCGTCGAGCAAACTCCTGAATGACACAAAATGGCGGCAACCAGAAGCATAAATCTCGAGCATGAATCTCGAGTACAACAATAGCAGATACCGTAAAACTATTAACAATTCTAAACATACTTAAAGCACGGTTATCTAGTCTTAGAGGCAACTTACTAGAAAAATTTGCAATTTTGAGAATTCTCGCGATTAGAATTCACGTTACCGTCGCGTAGCAAAAAATATTGCTAAAAATATAATGGAAATATTAACTTTTTCGTTTATTATAAATAGAATAAAGTAGAGTCAAGAGTGCTACATGTATAGACCATATGTAAACAAATTGAAGTTGGATTTTAGTTGATTTCCTTGTACGACTCATATCTACCCACATTTCGCTTCCATTGTCGTCAACGAAAAACCTGTCGTGCTAGTGTCAAGAACTGCTGGGTCTAAACATCTCTAGTGATCTCAAATCCTGTTTCTGAGTCCCGAACAGGAATCGAACCTGTAACTTTCTGATTGTCGGTGAGACGCTCTAACCATTGAGCTAACGAGACTCGATGGACAGCGAAGGTTACAATGGTGTACTGGTTCGATTGATACATGTACTTCCCATGGGGCAGTCACTATATCGGTAATGCTGCCAAGATTCGAGCCGTGGACTCTAACTCGTGGACTCCGACTCATGTCCCTGCCCCCAATCAAAAGTATTTATTTAAACACGATTTAAGTTTATACGCAGCACATTGCTGATCAACCTCGTACCCAGGGTCTCATCTCCGCTCGCCATGCACTAGTCAATTGAAACTACGGACTCCCGACCCCGGGAGTATGAGGGGATTTTAACATTTCACGAGTGTTAAAAACCCAGCTCAAAAATACCGTTCAGTTGTTAAAACACCCAGTAACGATTGTGATGTTTTAGGTAAAACATCGTGATAGTTTAAGTAAGCAACAAGACAACTGAAATTTTTTCTCTTTCCTTATCATAGTATTTTTGAGCAAATTTCCACCTCAAATACGAGTCTGTTTAATAACTGTTCTTTCACGCATAGGCTGCACTTCGGGCAGAACCATTTGGTGGATCTTTCAAACTGACACATGTGAAACCAACAATAATAGTCCAATTGTAAAAAGCATAACAAAAGTTTGAATTTAATAGTAGGATTTGTTTTTCGTCGGCTTTTTCCAGTACATTCTCTCATTTCGTATGATGTATATCATCGTACGATTGGACATGCGACGCGTGTATGATGATATACATCATAGAGCTGCTAACCCCAAAACAACTTAGAACCTGCACCTAATCCAGAACCTAATCCTAAACCTAATGCTGAACCTAATCCCCAATGGTATTACCCAATAAAACTATCTACCATGGGGGATTAATTATATGACCATACAACCACATTTTTATGGCCCGTTGGCAGTCATATTAAAGGGGTTCCACTATCCATACACCATATAGACCATACACCATATAGACCATACATATGTCAAACAAATGGGTCATATAAATAATTAGTTGTGGCCTTTGGCTAGAAAATCTGCTACATTGCAGATGGCAAAGGAATGTAATCCACCATACTGGATGGTAAGATTTTCTCAGTACCATGCAACCATTTGCTGCAAAGGCCCCATTGAAGTCAAATTTCAATTTTAATACAATTTATTTGCACAAATCATATCTACCATGGACCGGGGAATTGATAAATGCATACGTATACCATTCATGCACGTGCCCCTATACAACATGGACAACCAAAAAGACTTGACAATGGCAACAATAGAAGAGACTTGACAAACATTCAACCAAATCAATATTTAACAATTATACTGTGAGCTTGAGTGGTATATGTATATATATACCTGTGGTAAGGTTTTTTATGCTGTTTTATTATAAGTACCATGACACGAGACAATTTACTGATTTTTTTCACATTTTATTTATTATAAAGTGTGTCTAATCTTTGCATGTACCACATTTTGCTGTTTGCATTGAAAGTCGCAATTAAGTACTAATTGCCAGGAAGAAGGATAATTTAAAGACCAATTGCATTCGCCTGAATGTAATTATAACTTAAATAATAACCTTCCGGAGGTTATTAGCTAAATACATTCATAATAATACAAAAGATGAAAAGACTCACATTGATTTTCAAACCAAATCTTGAACCAAATAACCTCCAAAGTATTAATTTCCAATCATATCAACTTTCATTCAGCTCACATCCCACGAAAATCCCACGAAAATCCCACGCAAAAAATTGTTTTGACACTTTTTTGGAACTGCGCATGTCCAAGCAACCGCCATTTTCTCGCCATTCTCGAACCCAGACCCTAGCGCTGCCCTCTCACGCGATTGGGTAGACAATCAAAGTGATCCCAAAAAAATTCCATTGTCTTCAGTGGCTTCACCGCTGAGCGATCAGTCACATGTCTGTCACGTGTGTGTCTGTCTGTCTGTATCTATGTGTGTATCTGTGTCTATGTGTGTGTGCGTGTCTGTGCCCGACTGTGTCTGTCCGTCCGTCCGTCCGTCCGATGACTCCCACCATGGAACCAGAAAAAGGATAAGGACACCGATAGATACACGAGAGCATGATTTCGATACAAATAATATTTTATTACACCTAACAACAACTGACAATTCCTAATCGTTACTCATATTTAAAATATTAACACAAGCGAGATCATAACGAGAGGCTGCGGAACAGGGGGGGGGCAGCAATATTAGTATAGGTTAATATGATCACGATTGGAATAACAGAATATTATATGGTTGAGCTAGTTTGCATGTCTGTACCCGGAGTGTCAAACTGGAAGCACTCTTCTCACTTGCGCACTGAGCAGGAATCGAACCCGGGTTGCAGAGGTGAAAGACACGTGTGTTACCCACTGTGCCACCAACACCCATGACTGATATGACTGATAGAGTTATCCAGTATCAATAAAATTTAGTTTAGTTTAGGGTCCGGAATCCTCCAAATCGGTACGTTTTGGTGGGAAATTTTTTGAGTTGATTTGAATGCAAATAAAAGAGAAGCAAGTACCTTCGTTGAAAAATACAGAGAAATAAAATGTGCTGGAACATCAGTAATGCTTTTCTAGTTATTTATCTCAAAGCATGGTGAATGAATGCTTAAAGTGCATGTCAGTGAAAAAATATGTTTGCAATACACTCTCTTACTTTAAAAAGCTCTTGAAATTATAAATATTGGCGTTTACAACTCTCGCATGTCTCACTTCGTTCTTGAGATATGAAGATTTGTTTGATAATGAAAAATCATTGATATCCTTGGGATTATGTAACGAAATCACTTGGAACTGTGTATGCGCATGAGTGTATCAAACAACACTAAGTATGTGAAGTTTCGAGTGATTTGATAATCTCAAAGATATACAGGCTTTTTCAATAAGTCATAGTGTAACGTAGTGTGATATTTACATATCAAACAAATCTTCATATTTCAAGAACAAAGACATGAAGTGTTGTAAATTTAAGTTTTTATAATCTCAATAGTTCTTTTAAATGAGAGTTTATTTCAAAATGAATTTTTTACTTCATACACACGTCAACTGCTGTAAACATTAAACGAAACACACTAGTGAAGAGGTAGCGTAGATAAAACAGAGAAGAAAATTAACCAAAAGCCAAATAACAAATTCCTTTTTGCTCAGTCTGTACAGGAAAGTTAATGAAAAGTATTCGTTTTTGTGTCGACAAGTCGCCCACAATATTGACGTCATCACGAAATAACCGAAGAAGGTACACGAAAGTGCGCCGAAATTCCGCCATCTTGCTTGAAGTTGTTTCGGCACGAAGCCGTATGCTCTTCGTCGAAGAAACTGTGAAGTTTTTGAAGTAATAGATCAAACACGAGTTTGAGTGTTTCATCAGGGGTTCCAAACACGAGAAAACAAATGAAAACCGAGGGCGTAGCCCGAGGTTTTTTATTGTTTTCGAGTGTTTGGAGTCCCCTGATGAAACACGATAAACGAGTGTTTGATCTAGCTTCTCAAACGAGTATTCCTTTACCGATTTGCTCCCATAGCGATTTTATTTTAATATGTAGATTAAGAAATGTGATCCAGTTCACTAGGAAGTTTATCAAAACTCATGCATGTGATGCGGTATACGTTCATGGATTGGCTATGATAATTCATGAATTATTAATGAGTTTGAGAACTTTGAATGCTAAATTTTGAACGGAAACTACACTGCTTATTTTGTTTTTTGGCGCCATTCTGTTTTCTGACCAGTATTTCGGTCAGATTCCATTATCGAAACCAAGCAACTGTGCCACTGCTATCTATAGAATAACAAGCCATTCTGCCACATGATACTACAGTATCTAACATTTAACGCAGAGATGTAGCCGAAAATGTAGGATTACGTGTTTTTGTTTTATAGCTTAAATTTCGTTATTTAGTGAATTCACCAAGTCTCACTTTGACTCACTAATGTCTACACGTGTACGCACCACGTACCTATTTTTAACACACGTCGCTAGGTCTGTACGAAAACGTCAAATATTTTCCGTACAAACCTTACACTCGGTTGCGGTATTATTTAGATAAGTAGCCTGACCGAATAAATAGCCTTACGTTTAGCATGCAGTGGGATGACCAGGTGGAATTGGTAAGCTGCAGGACAATTGTTTAGTTACATCATTGTAATCTATTTGCTCTCGAGTCTCGGTAGCTCAATGATAGCTCAATAGTGCGTCTCCCGGGAATCAGAATTCCTAATTTCGCTGTGTTCATATGAGAAAGGTGCGCTGGCTCGCTTGGCGAGGATCTCCATCTCGGGGAAGGCTAAAAGGGATGACTCAAAAGGACCTTTCTGCTTTTTTCTGGTTTTTATTTTTCGTTAGGTTATGGATAGCTACGGTTAGGGCTAGGTTTAAGATTAGGATCAAGGTTAGGATCAAGGTTATGGTTGGGGTTAGGATTAGGATTGAGATTAGGGTTAGGATTAGTAGATCTAAAAAATGTAAAGGTCCTTTTGAGTCATCCCTTTTAGCCTTCACCGAGGATCTCGGTGGACGCTGCTAAAACTTGTTACTAGGAAAAAGAATATCTCGCCGAGCGCACCATCTATCTCACTTAGTTTGTGGCTCTTTAGTATACCCAAAAGGTCGAAATGTGGAGAGAGGACTGTAACCGCCTAACGCGTTTTCTCACAAACACAGCCAGCGGGGTTAGGGTTAGAAAACTCGTTAGAGTTAGGGTTTTAGGCTCCGTTTCCACGTAGCCGGTTATGATTGTAACCAATAGACGTTCGCTTTGTTTCCACGTGACGGTTACAAAACGAATACATATGTAGCCGCGTTCCCATGTATCCCCACTAATCTTTAATTTTATCGACAAACCAACCGAACTGTTGCATGTTGGGATAACTTCAAAATGATGGAAAAACATAAATTTCCTAAAACAGAATTTTCTTGGACGGACGAAGAAACGGAACTGCTTCTGTCCATAGCAAACGACTAAAAGACTGAGAATGCTTGTTGCGGAATTGATTGGGAATCGGTTCGAAGGAAATACGAAGGCATTTTAACAAAGTTCAAAGAAGTCTACCCTTGAATATCTGTAACACTTTTCTTCGTTGGTAATGATAGATTGATAGAGCGTAACATTTAGCCCATACAGCAGAACATTTAAGGAAAGAATTGCCAAAAACCCAACAATTAATGCGCCTAATACACACGAAATATTTTCAAGTGCACTTCGAGGCACCATCTTGGAAACTAAACTTTACCCGATTAGCCCGTTTCCACGTATACCAGAAACAAACACAACCTTATCGGACAACAGTTATCCACCTTCGAAGCTGGATACGGTTAGATTTGTAACCGCTGAAGAATGTGCCTGGTTACGTGGGAAAAAAACGCCTAATTGGCTACATTTGATGCCGGTTAGAAACGTAACCGGCTAGGTGGAAACGGGGCCTTAGGATCTTTGTTGTTTTAGGGTTGGTGGTTACAGTCCTCTCTCCACATTTCGACCTTTTGGCTATACATGAACTAAAAAGCCACGACCATCTCACTTACCCTGCACACCACGTGAAAGCGCCCTTGATTATAGTGGTAATTAAAATGACAATGTCAGCTGTTACAGTCACATAGGCAATACATATTATGCGAGAATGGTGATAAATAGTGAAAGCTAACCCTAATCTAAAACAAAATCCCTAGTATCCTTATGTGTCCTCCATCAGGGGTGAGCAATTAGGAGAGAACCGGTTAGTACAGTTTCTATCTATGAAATTCAGGTGACATCATTTCAAATTGAGGTGACGTCATTTTCTCTCGACCGGTCGAGAGAACATTGGTACATGGTTGTGTTGCTAGCTATATGCTTCTGTGCATGCAGAATGATTAAATTGTTGTCTTGGTTAGCGAATGGTTAGATTAAATTCTTATTCTAAATATAAAGGTCAACCTTGGATTCTTTTCACCGGTTATCCACGACGGTAATGGCTATGAAACTCGGTCTTGAAGAGTCCGCTAGTAACATCAGTCTCGCACGATATTCACAATATACCTAGAAACAAGATAGGAAAGCTGTATATAGTACCTAGCATTAGCACTCCCCTTCTAATGCCCTGTCTCTAATTAGTGTCCTGTCTCTAATTAGTGTCCTGTCCAATTAGTGTCCTCTCTCTAATTAGTGTCCTCTCTCTAATTAGTCTCCTCTCTCTAATTAGTGTCCTGTCTCCAATTAGTGTCCTCTCTCTAATTAGTGTCCTCTCTCTAATTAGTCTTCTCTCTCTAATTAGTGTCCTGTCTCCAATTAGTGTCCTCTCTCTAATTAGTATCCTGTCTCTAATTAGTGTCCTCTCTCTAATTAGTGTCCTCTCTCTAATTAGTCTCCTCTCTCTAATTAGTGTCCTGTCTCCAATTAGTGTCCTCTCTCTAATTAGTGCCCCATCTCTAATTAGTATCCTGTCTCTAATTAGTGTCCTATCTCTAATTAGTATCCTATCTCTAATTAGTATCCTATCTCTAATTAGTATCCTATCTCTAATTAGTGCCCCATCTCTAATTAGTATCCTGTCTCTAATTAGTATCCTGTCTCTAATTAGTGTCCTGTCTCTAATTAGCATCCTCTCTCTAATTAGTGTCCTGTCCATTTAGTGCACTCTCTCTAATTAGTATCCTGTCTCTAATTAGTGTCCTGTCTCTAATTAGCATCCTCTCTCTAATTAGTGTCCTGTCCATTTAGTGCACTCTCTCTAATTAGTGTCCTGTCTCTAATTAGTGTTCTGTCTCTAATTAGTGTCCTCTCTAATTAGTGTCCTTTCTCTAATAAGTGCCCCATCTCTAATTAGCATCCTGTCAATTAGTGTCCTGTATCTAATTAGTGTCCTCTCCCCAATTAGTGTCCTCTCCCCAATTAGTGTCCTCTCCCCAATTAGTGTCCTCTCTCCAATTAGTCTCATCACTCATGTCTCCAATTAGTGTCCTGTCTCCAATTAGTGTCCTCTCTCTAATTAGTGTCCTCTCTAATTAGTGTCCTCTCTAATTAGTGTCCTGTCTCTAATTAGTATCCTGTCTCCAATTAGTGTCCTGTCTCCAATTAGTGCCCTGTCTCTAATTAGTGTCCTGTCTCTAATTAGTGTTCTGTCTCTAATTAGTGTTCTGTCTCCAATTAGTGTCCTGTCTCTAATTAGTGTTCTGTCTCTAATTAGTGTTCTGTCTCTAATTAGTGTTCTGTCTCCAATTAGTGCCCTGTCTCTAATTAGTGTTCTGTCTCTAATTAGTGTTCTGTCTCTAATTAGTGTCCTGTCTCTAATTAGTGTCCTGTCTCTAATTAGTCTCCTGTCTCCAATTAGTCTCCTGTCTCCAATTAGTCTCCTGTCTCCAATTAGTCTCATGTCTCCAATTAGTGTCCTCTCTCTCTAATTAGTGTCCTCTCTCTCTAATTAGTGTCCTCTCTCTAATTAGTGTCCTCTCTCTAATTAGTATCCTCTCTCCAATTAGTGTCCTGTCTCCAATTAGTGTCCTGCCTCCAATTAGTATCCTCTCTCTCTAATTAGTGTCCTCTCTCTAATTAGCATCCTCTCTCTAATTAGCATCCTCTCTCTAATTATTATCCTCTCTCTAATTAGTCTCCTCTCTCTAATTAGTGTCCTCTCTCTAATTAGCATCCTCTCTCTAATTAGCATCCTCTCTCTAATTAGCATCCTCTCTCTAATTAGCATCCTCTCTCTAATTAGCATCCTCTCTCTAATTAGCATCCTCTCTCTAATTATTATCCTCTCTAATTAGCATCCTCTCTCTAATTAGCATCCTCTCTAATTAGTGTCCTCTATAATTAGTGTCCTCTCTCTAATTAGTGTCCTGTATCTAATTAGTGTTCTCTCTCTAATTAGTGTTCTCTCTCTAATTAGTGTCCTCTCTCTAATTAGTGTCCTCTCTCTAATTAGTGTCCTCTCTCTAATTAGTGTCCTCTCCCTAGTTAGTGTCCTGTCTCCAATTAGTATCCTGTCTCCAATTAGTGCCCTGTCTCTAATCAGTGTCCTGTCTCTAATTAGTGTCCTCTCTCTAATTAGCATCCTCTCTCTAATTAGCATCCTCTCTAATTGGTGTCATGTATCTAATTAGTGTTCTCTCTCTAATTAGTGTCCTCTCTCTAATTAGTGTCCTCTCTAATTAGCATCCTCTCTCTAATTAGTGTCCTCTCTCTAATTAGTGTCCTCTCTCTAATTAGTGTCCTCTCTCTAATTAGCATCCTTCTCTAATTAGTGTCATGTATCTAATTAGTGTTCTCTCTCTAATTAGTGTCCTCTCTCTAATTAGTGTCCTCTCTCTAATTAGTGTCCTCTCTCTAATTAGTGTCCTCTCTCTAATTAGTGTCCTCTCTCTAATTAGTGTCCTCTCTAATTAGTGTCCTCTCTAATTAGTGTCCTCTCTCTAATTAGTGTCCTCTCTAATTAGTGTCCTCTCTCTAATTAGTGTCCTCTCTCTAATTGGCATCCTCTCTCTAATTAGTGTCCTCTCTCTAATTAGTGTCCTCTCTCTAATTAGTGTCCTCTCTCTAATTAGTGTCCTCTCTCTAATTAGTGTCCTGCATCTAATTAGTGTCCTCTCTAATTAGTCTCCTCTCTCTAATTAGTGTCCTGTCTCTAATAAGTGTCCTCTCTCTAATAAGCACCTTGTCTCTAATAAGTGCCCAGTCTCTAAGTGACCCTAATAAAATTACATTGTTCTTTTGACTATACATACAGTAATTTTAAGAACTGCAAATATACAAAAATTCCAAGTGTTTTCTTTATGTTCCCAGTGATGCCAACAGTTAAACATGATTGGCAACCTACCCTTTATTCTGGATAATAGTCCTACACCTGATAATCACAGAATAACACAACACCCAAGAGTACCGCCAGCCTTGCACCTCATCTGGAAACTTGTATTCTTTGTTGATGGTTTGAAATAGTTTTTCTGATGGAAGGATATCTAGATTGAGAGACATGAAAATCAAGACTCAGAGTTATCATTGTATTTCATATTGTATACTGTATATACTGTATATACTTTTATATACTGTATAGTGTATACAGCATACTGTATATCACATGTATCACATAATATTTTTATTAATATTAGAAAGGATTTAATATAGTCAATACATAATATGGAAAAGGTGACTGCCCCAACTGGGAATCGAACCCTAGTCTCCGAATCAACGTTTGGCGCTCTAACCTTTGAGCTACATGTATCGAGACACGGCCAGAACAGTCAGTGATTTCTCCATATATACATATTAAATTCACTGCTTTCACTCAACACCAAATCTAACCATAACGTGGTGCACTTCCATGGGAAGTCAAGATAGATCAAAATCAAAATCAAGATAGAGTAGAGAATTCATAATTATGTCCAATACCTGATTGGTCAGCATGAGTTAAAAGTTGGATTCCAGCATTCTCTGCATACTCCACAAGATCCTAGAACAAGGAAAAACCAAAACATTGAATATTGCACTCAGTACAGTATATACCTGGAGATATCTCTAGTTTTTGAATAAATTGTTTCTGTTGCAAGACCAAGTCTCCCAGAGATGCAAATGCATGGTGGCCATGATGGTATACCTAACAAAATATGCTAATTAAGAATCTATTGTGTAATGTGGTAGTGGCTTGACAATGTGTTTGTGAATGCACATGATTCTCAAGCTTTGACAGGAATCTAACAATTGAGAATTACCGTATTTTCCGGGCGATTAAATCAAAGTCAACCGATTCGCACCGTGTAAGATAACGCGCATAGCAGTTTTATATTTTAAAAGTGTAAAAAATGTTAAACCAGTAAGTGTGACTTAATAAAAATAGTTGTTGTAATCTATTAATTTTTTATTGAATGCCATTTTATTATACGTTTCGAAGTATTATGGTTTGATTCTTTTGTAAATTTGGTGGCTCTAGAAAGAGCAGTTTTTGGTGAAAATCTTTTACAAGTCGTCTTCTGCGAAGCCTTCAAAATCTTCGTCTTCTGTGTCGCTGATCCCAAATCCCAACCCCTAAAACTACCTGCTATGCAAGCTAGTAGATTTACAATGTACAGTAGCTGTATATGTCTACTTACAGTAGACTAATTCTACTTACAGTAGACTAATGTCTATGATATATTAGTCTACTGTGGGTATACATGTACAGACACAGTAGTACAGTACTTAAGTGTACCACATCAATAGTATAGGTCACTGAATGATGCTTGCCTTTCAAAAGTCAAGCACCGACATTACTGGATGGGTTACGTACACTATGGGAAAATTCTCATTTGTAAAAATTACAAGACATCTCTGGTGCACCTTGTTCAGATATCGGCTGGAGTGTTAAATTGCAGGGATAGGAGTAGTACCCACCCCCACCTTCAGGTAGCAACTAGAGAAAGATGTCAGCCTACAGGTCGCCTACGGCTACGGCTGACCAACTTACTTACTTACCTAAGTGTAACTTACCTGGGGCATGACGCAACAAGAGGCCAAGTTTATTTGAGCGATAACTGGCTTGATCTAAAAGAAAAAGGTTACCAAATGTCTTTGAATGACATTGCTAGACAGTGGGCCCATTGCTAGACAATGGGTTGGTAAGGAAAAGTCATTAAGCGGCCAATACAGTATATGTCTGTATGTTATATGCATTTAAGATTTTTCATGTCAAACCTTTGCTGACTTGCAGAGTTTTTCCAAAGCAGTTTTGCTAAAATCACATACAGCTAGTCCTCCAACATAGGACTGTTCCACCAGCTTCTCCAATTCCTTTGAAAAAAATAGGTGAAATGCAGCTTAAAAATGTAAGTAATAAGCATTTAGAATAATTTTGTTGGTTGGTTATTTGGTTTGTTTGTTAGTTGGTTGATTATAACTGGTTGGTTTGCTTGTTCTCTCTGGTTAATGGTTATAGTTGGTTGGTTGGTTTGTTGATTGGTTTCAATGTTGGTTGGTGAGTTTGTTAATTGGTTTCAATGTTCAGGTTTGTCTGTTTATTTATCAGTTATTTGCTTTGTATGTTGGTTGCTTGTTTGTATGTTTGTTTGTTTGCTTGTTGGTTGGTTACAATTTCATTACTACAAAGTGCAAGCCCCGTACCTGCCACAGGAGTATTACTGCTGCAATATCATTCTCAGCATTGAGAGAAGGTGGGATTGAAAGAACAACAACATCAATAAAGTCAACTCCAAGTTCAACCAAACCTAGCATAAAAAAGCAAAATATTAATTTAATGCATATATACTATATTATATATATATATTATATATTATATATATATATATATATATATATATATATATTTATATATATATATATATATATATATATATATATATATATATATATATATATATATATATATATATATATATATATATATATATATATATATATATATATAAATATATATATATATATATTATAATATTCAATGATCCCAGTGTGTTGAGACAGCGCGAGCCAAAATAGAGTTTATTTCAAAGAAATTTGATTCACATTCGTTCAGAACGCATTCCGACCTCGTTCTGAACAAGAAGGAACCCGTTCCTGACGCATTCCAACTGCATTCGGAATGCTTCCACTTGTGTTTCTAGTAAACCATTACAAACAAAACAAGTCAAGGTGATTATCAGTGAATATTTACCTCAAGTTTGTCTGGGCTTCCTCTTATATAACCAATAATCACCGAGACTGATGAAAAACACAATTTCCGTTTTTGGAACAAGAAAAACAGAGGATTTACTCCCTTTCTGGTTCAAACATATTTCACTGAACTTGTAAAATTCATTAATAATTCACGAAGAAAATTCAAAAGAAACTAATATTTAATCAGCGTCTTTAACCCAGGATAAAACATTGATTAATAAAACATCAATGTTTTATCAAAGTTAACTTGCTGATTAATAAAACATCAATGTTTTATCAAAGTTAACTTGCTCAAATTGAGCTTTTTCGGAGTTATAATAATTTGTTTGTACCGTTTCTACAACTTCCAAACAAAGTATGTATTACAATGGCGAGCCGTTGTAACTGCCCATAAACATCGACTGTGAATGTTTTAACGAACTTGTAAAATGAATAGAATATATAACTGCCCATAAACATCGGCCGCTCATGTTTTAACTACTGCTTAAAAGGGCCATTATAATAATTCATGAAGAAAAATATACATTATTTATTAACCGCCGTTGTCCTAGTTCCCTAATGTGTACATCAGCAATTTGTCATTCCTGCTTGCTGTCTAACACATCACAGTCTGTCACCCCTCTTGTTTGCTTAAGCTGGTCTTCAATAGAAACTATATGTACAAGTGTATCTTATTTAACATTTTCTTACCTCGAAAAACTGCCTCTTTAATATGGTGTGCATTTTGTTCATTTAGAAATAACTTTACTGAAAACAAAAAAATCAAAAATTGCACTTGATGTGCCACATAATGTCTCACAGAAAGCTCTGTGAAAATAACAAAAATAGATAAATAAAGTGTTGTTGTTTAGTAATAAAAACAGAAAATCTTTAGAATGAAAGATTGATTTTCCATCAGTTTAAACTTGCTGGAAATTACTTTCTGAAGGCAGGGAATATGCTACTGTATTCCAGAGATCTTACAGTATATTTCAATTTCAGAAAGGCCCATCCTTCTACATATGTACTGCACTGCACTGCACTGCACTGCACTGCACTGCACTGCACTGCACTGCACTGCACTGCACTCCTATCAAAAATGAGAATTGCAAATGCTTTTCTTTATCAAGATTGCTCATAGTAAGAATGTTTTGATATTTTTGTGTCACACGAGTTACAAGACAAATATTACACAACATGTGCAACTTAAATTTTGGCAACGTGAACGTACATAAAAAGCCACAATCAAGGCCTTAATTGTGGGGGAGATGAACAGAATTAGTGTTGATTTGAATTAGTACTGTAGATACCTGAAACTTTCAGCTGGTCACGCTCTTCACTTTTGATTTTCTCCACCAAGGACGTGTTAGCAAAGCGAACACTTTTTTGCTGTAGAGACAAGTGATGTACTACTTTATTACAATGTTAAAAATCACTGGCTAATTTTTTTTAAAAATTGTATGCATCAACACTGGTGTATCCTTATTATGGGTCCTATATACAATGTACGTGCATGACCATACATACTACAAAATAATTCAAAAGTACCTTGCTAAATTGATCATCTTTAGCTGGAGTACTGCTGTTTATTGTGGTAATCACATTCTCACAAATCTATCAAAAACACAGAAAAACATTGTTGGCAACATAAAAACATCATATAAAAGCAATTCAATTATGTAACATATTAATAAATACCAAAATGTTGCACATATTGATAAACTGTACAGAGTCAAATGTAGGCTGATGCGATATTGAAAAAATATCGAATATCGATATCGAAAAAAAAATATCGATAATATCAACTATATCGAATTATGCAAATTAGAAAACTTAATTTAGTTGCTGTTTGTGATGTGGCATACGCGCGTGTAAAAAAACAAAGTCGCAAAATAGTCAAAACGTTAAAAGATTTATTTACAACAATTTATTAACGTTAAAAGATTTATTTACAAACTTTTAAAGCATAAACGATTTCGCACTTTCAGTAAGAAACAGTAACATGTTCGCCTTGTTCGGCTTAAGCTGGACTCACTTTACCGTTACTATTTGTCCGGCTTTGCTGAATAGTCTTTCATTCGGAGCACTGCTTGCTGGAATCGCCAGATATATTTTTAAACCGATACACTTTCATCACTTGAATTCGCAAATGCCATCATACACGTGTTTTCTCAACTTTACCGAAACTAATTGCAGAAAAAGAGAGATGAAGTTGTCAAGTTGAAACTTTCGATATTTTCAATATGAGAAAAATCGAATATCAATATTTTTGAAATATCGATATTTATCGAAAATATTGATATATATCACATCAGCCTAGTCAAATGTACTGTCATTACAATGTCATTTTACTCCCACTGATACTGTAGTATGTAGATGTATTAAACTTTCCAATACACCATTCACTAGTTCTCCCAGTTCTCCCTCCCCCCCTTAAAGTGGTTTGCTGATTTATTTTAAAAATAGCAAATTTAAAAATAGCACATTTTTGTATCTCATTATCAGTTTCTAATTTATCTCCCATGCATTTGATAGGCAAATATAAGCCCTATTTCATTTTATTTCATCACATTTTACATTGATGAAGGGCTCCACTCCACTTTTACCATTATGTCAACATTTGCATGTCGAACCAATGATATTGACAAAATGTGCAGACAAAAACAAAATGCCATGCATAAAAATGCATGCACGCATACTGTTTACAATGACATGTCATTTGCATGCATTCTGTTTCCATGGCATACAAGCATCACACTTTCCAATCATCAAAATTATAAAGATATAAAAAGCTCAAACATCAGGTAAGCATTTAAAACCTTAGGGTATATACTGTACATCACAAGTGAGACAATATCCAAAGTTACAGGTTATGTAATATGCTAATGAAGACTAAGGGCTCATGTTCATTAAACAGGGTTTACCAGGCTTATGTTCTAAGGATTTATGGTGAAGGAAATGAAGGATTTATGGATTAGAATACACACATATATATACCTGTATATATATACAGGATATATATACAGGATGTATATATATATATATATATATATATATATATATATGTTGTGATATTGTCACTCGGTAATATGATCAGACGAGATGTTCCATGCAGCCTCTGCTTACGCGGTTTGGGCTCATTCACTCGAGAACATCTCATCATATATATATATATATATACCGGTATATATATATTTCAAGACCAAACCAGGACCAGTTGCAAAAAATGCAATATCAAAGCCTTCAACATCAAGGTGTGGTTTGGTATTAAAATGTATACAGTACAGTATATTGTAAATTTTCCTTCACCATGTAATTTTCCTTAGAACACACTGTATATACAGTTTAATCAAGTGAAATGCCAAATATTACTTGTAATTTACGCAGCTGGCCCAGCTCGTTTGAACAGGTCCTAAGTCAATCATAATCAAAACATACTGGGTGGCGGCTGTTGGCAGACTGTAGGTAACATCGTAAAGCAATCTTTATGTGCAGTATGGAAAATAAGAAATAATAACACTTTTGGGAGCATGACTACCATATATTCAATGCTAGTATGTAATAACATAAATTATAATCTTCGTAATGTGTGCTATGCATTCCAGAAACCAAATACAAACTTAAATATGAGAAAGAGCATAAGTTACTCAGATCCAAGATTTATGGAACTTACCACAATGTGTAAAAGAAAAGGAAATGTCAATTTGGATATATTTTGAACTAATTACAGATGCTTTTCAAGCAATCAGATCTGCACTATAGCGTACAAAATAAACACTAGGCAGTTTAGCACTGCTAAGTACAATTTTAAATAACCCATGTTGGTCACCAGGAGACCACCTGAGCATTGCCATTAGGAAACGCCTAAAAATCGAGAAAAGCTGTTCAACTTTGTTCAGGAAATAATGGTAGTGATCTGGAAGCAAAAATTAATTAATATAGCCAGAAGCTTAATTCGTAAACGCATACAATACTCCAAGATCCACAATTTTTTTATTGCAAACGCGCAAAGAAATGTTGGCAATATTTGAGATGTTAGAGAAGAAGTTCCGACGTACAGTAATTTCTCGAGTTGGTAATAATTAGGTTACCCCTTCACAACTGTATATGAATCATTTGAATGCAGTCTGAAATTCAACTTAAGCTGTTGTTTTCGAGTGATGTACTAATACTCTTATAGCAATTGGCAGAAAGCCAAAAGCGAAGTTTTGCCTGGTGTCTTACCCAAGTATTAACAAACATACGAAGATAATTGCCAAGCAAATAATGTTTTAAAAAACCCAATGGTGTGTGTGGATGTATATTATAGACTTATAGACGTTTGAATTGCGAAACTTTTAAATTCGCCTATTGAATTAAAATAATATAATATATGAGTTGTAAACGCCTTCTCTTTTATATTTGTGGTGTTTAGAGAAGAATAATACCACAGATAATTCCCGAACAAGTATTTTAAAAACCCATCACAACGGCTTTCCTCTCTATGGACTTACTTCGTCTGTCGTGCTTTTAACCACCCTAGAATGGCTTTTACTCCAGTTTGTGACATTCCCTGTGTGGATTAAGATCTGCCCTGCTGTTTGAAAGATTTTACCAGCTACGCAGTGATCAGTTGAACTGCCGTTGGAATAACACGTCGCATTTCCGTCTCCACAACCGTTCATCTCTTTATACCTCTCGTAAATCCCCTTGATTCAACAATCAGCGTAGTTTCCAACTGAGAACTACAAATTACACTGTGTGACACGCCGAACAAGCCAAGGAAAACTCAAAAAGTAAATATGATGTCATCTCCACAGCGGAAATGAATAAATTTAACTATATATAGTTGAATAACTTTAATAATATTAAAGGTCTCCCAACAGGGGTCGACGATGTTCCTTTAGTGTTTGCCTTACAAAATCTCCATGTGATTTTCCATGACATTCACAAAGTCATTCACAAAGTCTGTTCACCACTGTGTCTATTCACTATGTGTCAAGTTCCAAGATATTTTTGCTTTGTTCCTCTGTTCCCTTTTAATAATGGCCATGGCCATGTTCCCTTGTTCCGGTATCATGAAGTAGCTACGATAGTAAGAGAGAAAACCGCTGGGTGAGAGGAACGCCCTCTCATTCCGCCAACATTCCTGGGCTGGCGGATAACCTTTCATGTTACTCCATCACCAATATAAACATCACCGGATAACATCAAGGGAATCGAGGTGGGAGGGTTAGGAAGACACTTAAGGCGGGGGGTTAGGGTTAGAAAACTCATTAGGTGGGGGGTTAGGATCTATGTATTATTTGCTGATGACACTTATGTTATCGTGCTATTAGAGACGCAGTGCGAAGTACAGGTACTGTATGGTGAATGGATCTTAACCAATCCAAGTGCGGTCGTCTTACAGTAACGAGGAACGTTTAGCCTATTCGGACATGCTATCATTCACTAGCTGATGAGCACCCCAATTAAAACCACGGATGTTCAGAAAGATCTTGGGGTTCTTGTCACCACTGACCTTAAATGGAATCTCGCAAGTGCTGGGTTTTATAAGGTCTTCCTTTGATATCCATGACCCACATGTGCGTATTTCACTATACACAGCTTTAGTTAGGAGTCATTTTGCATACTGTTCCCAAGTATATGGCCGCCGCAGTTCGTGTCGTTAATACTCAACATCGAAAAAGTCCAACGCCACGCAACTAAGTTTATTCTCTCGTTGCCATTCAGTTCTGATGTTAAAGTGCCACTGTGATGAAATTTTGAACCCCATGTTTTTTAGCATTATTGCAAAGAGTACATATAAATAACTCCCCATGCAAAATTTTAGCGCTCAATGTCAAATATTGACTGCGCTATACGACGATAAAGTTCGTAATTTCACGGCCGCCATTAAAATCTGCCATCTTGGAAATTTCAGGTCAAAGGGCGCCGGTGACGTCAGAGTCTCAAGCACGCTTCACGTGTATATAAACAACGAGATTCCACTAGATTCGGAAGAATTTGACATTTTAAACGCGGTTTGTATATGCGCTGCTTTGTATTCTATAGTAATTCTATTTGTGTTGACTCGGCTCCTTGAGACTATGACGTCACGAGCGCTTCTCGAATGGATAAA
The DNA here is from genome assembly GCA_035772405.1 of Chrysogorgia sp. JL179-B06. Taxonomy (NCBI): domain Eukaryota; kingdom Metazoa; phylum Cnidaria; class Anthozoa; order Scleralcyonacea; family Chrysogorgiidae; genus Chrysogorgia; species Chrysogorgia sp. JL179-B06. The sequence continues at coordinate 271,807 of JAYKKM010000242.1, forward strand.
AACAAGATGGCCGATTTTAATGGCGGACGTCGATTTAGGACTTTTCAAACGTTTGTAACTCTTCGATTTTTATTCCGTTTCGACTGTAATTTTGTATAAGGGCTACTTTCACATTGATAAATACATCCATGAAGAAAAAATGGCATTTTTCGATGACGAATTTTCATCACAGTGGCACTTTAACTATAAGGTAGACTAAAAAACGGTACTCCTACCTCTGTCCTATACTGGCACGAGTAGTTCATTCATGTGACTCTTACTTTTATATTAAAACCTCCAGCCGTGAAAAAAGAAACAAGACGTACCCGCCGATCAAATGAATTTGTTTTAAATATCCCTAAAGTGAATAGCGTAACTTTTCAGAACAGTTTCTATTGTAGAACTCCTAGGATATTCAACTCTCTACCATCACATCTGCGAGATGTTAACCTTTCTATTGGTCAATTCAAATCTGAACTGTTAAAACTACATTTTCATCATATAACTGCCGAACACGTGTACGATGTTGAAATTCCACAAACCGTATGTGTAAAATGTCCCTGTGTCGTCCCCTGTCTGGTCTTATTGTTAAAATGTGCTGTTAGTTTTTTTTATCTTAGTGAGTAGCAGAGAAACCCCACAGAGGTTATTAATATGAAATTAGCCGCAAAGTTCATTATGGGATACATTTACTGTCGGCGACTACGCAGACAGGCAAAATGTTGTGTTTCCATATCGTTGCTACACTGGTTCTAGACGGCCATCAGTCGCCAACCAGTCGGCGACTGTTGTGAAAGTTAAACTCAGTTCAACTTTCCCGACTATGGTCGCCTCGCGACAACTGTGACGACGCCGACAAGATGTTTCCATATAGAAAAAACAGACTGGTTGGCGACTGAGTCGTCGACTATATATGGCAATCAGTAATAACAGACATCCATCATCAAAGATACTGCCGCAAAGAATGACAAATATATCGATTAACGACCCAGTGTTAATCCAAGCATTGTCTTAAAATTTGCATGCTTTTTATATCGCATAAGACTGCTTGATAAACAAATAATTAGAATAGATGGGGATGGTTTGGAAGCTCCATTGTCTTTCAAGATGATGCAATGGTCATGTCCTGTCCGGCTGAAAAACATCCAAAACGGGAAATATCCATAACTGTTGCGAAATCTATACCTTTTCTGAAAGTCCACTAAACCGGCTGTTACCAATGATCTATGGCTGTTACCAATGCTTTTGAATTTTCGGAGATAATATAAATTAGCATTAAAAATGCCATCTTGCACACCCGCGTAAGCATCATGAAAATTCAAAATGCCACCAATCGCAGAGTTGTTCATGAAATCAAATCAAACTTGGCATGTGAGTGGATCTCATATGCCTGGCGCTTGTCGAATTTCAATTTTTAATCTTGCGTTACCGTGTGCCGTGTTTTTCGATTGACGACTTCGGGGGTCTTCTATTAGTCCAGCTGTTAAGGGGTGAATCGTTCGTTTTGTGATAAAAGCATGAAACTTGGCAAGTAAATAAAGTTACTAGTGCTGATGACTTTCTGATATAGGGCCAATGCAGATTTCTTCCTGGTTGCCACAAAATCGAGTTTTTCTTCCAATTTACCTATCAAAGTATATATATTATAAAAAAGTGAAAATTCAAAATTCATTTTCAGCGAATATCACCCATATCATTAGAAAGTTCGCAAAAAACTATATGAAGGACATTCAAGTGGGTTGTACGATTTTCCAAGCTCATTTTGAGTTACAGAAGGCTAAACCCACTAAAAACAAGAATTTTGTAGCATTTTGTGCCATTTTCCACATTTTTGAGCGTTAATAACTCAAAATAGGCTTAGAAAATCGTACAACCCACTTGAATGTCCTTCATATAGTTTTGTGCGAACTTTCTAATGATATGGGTGATATTCGCTGAAAGTGAACTTTGAATTTTCACTTTTTTATAATATATATACTTTGATAGGTAAATTGGAAGAAAAACTCGATTTTTTGGAAACCAGGAAGAAATCTGCATTGGCCCTATATCAGAAAGTCATCAGCACTAGTAACTTTATCTACTTGCCAAGTTTCATGCTTTTATCACAAAACGAACGATTAAGGCAAAATTTCGGGTTTAACCGCCGGACTATATGGCCCCTTTTGACTGCGCCGGACAGGAAAGAGTTAAGCCTGCATGTTTCTATATAGTTGTGATTGTTGTAATTCAGTCACAGACTGAATGTGTATATGTGTTTGCATTTCCGCCACTGCAAACGTTTCGAATGAATACACTCCTCCATATAGAGTGAAAAATACGCCACCACCTGGAAGTGCATTCGCTCGAAAAGTCTTGCCTATTGTCTGCTCCCTGCTGTGGTACACCAAGCTTTTATAGTTTTTTCAACATTACATACGCAGCAAAATAGAAACTATTATATACGAAATCAAAGGCAAGGTTCGAATCTTGTTATCGCGGGTATTTGATCCGATAATGGCAAAGTTCGTGAACTCTACCAAAACTCTACCGAACTCTACCTAAACTTGGCAGTGTGGTTTAGGATTAATTCCCGCTGTGAAGAGCGAGTTGAATCAGATAATACAGTCAATACACCCCCTATAGCCAGCGTACAGTTTCTAACAGAAAACCCTTTTGTGGTTTGATGCAGTCTAGACACACTCTCTTCCTCTCATTTATGGCATCATGGGACTAACACTGCCCAAAACCGTCACGTATTTTGTGTGAACTGGTCCATTTTAATCTTTTATACAAACATATTTTTGTATTAGACTTAAAAGGGGGATACGACAAAATATAATTTTCAGAGTCATGTTTCCATATATAGTTGTAATTGTTGTAATTCAGACGCCGATTTCTCCCTGGTACTGAGGACGTCGCGGTTTAGTAATCGCCGCGATTTATGTTGAAACTGCGCATGTGGGCAGTTTGGTAAAATGCATACCTCATGGGGTTAGAGTGTTAGTGCTGTTCTTCTCCGACTGAATTCGACCACACTGTCTTAAACTTCTTTCTGTTCTTTTCTCATGAAATCATAAATACGTTGCCAACGTAAATGGCACAGCAAGAATTGAATTTCTTGTTTTTGTCGCGAAATTCAAGTTTTCAACCGACGATCTTTGCTACTGGTAGCTGTACTCGCGAGCAACATTGATCCATGAACCGCTCGTCAGCTATTAAACTATCCATTTCACTTATTCTTGGATATATCGTAATACGAAGTGACTTGCGAACACGTGAAGTGATTGGAAAGTGAAAGACTGAAGACTTGGCAATGCGGCTGCCTGGCAACGTAACGCTTGATTGGTTATTTACCATCATGTGACACTTTTCTGTCGCCGACTGTCGGCGATTGATGTTGCCATTAACTGTTGTCACTGTTGTAATTGTGTAGAAGTTGAACTTGATTCAACTTCTACAACAGTCGCCGATCGATCGCCGATTGAATTACAACAAGCGTTTCCATATAGTTGTAATTGTTGTAAGACTTGATCGGTGATAGTCGCCGACTGAATTACAACAATTACAACTATATCGAAACCAGGCTTTATTGGTTGGAGAAAGGAAATTCTATGGATATGTGACGGCGAAGGCTACACTAATTAAATCTTAGATGACTGCTTCATTACACAGAAAACACAATACGTTCAGTGACCGTGAAAGTGAACAACAACGTAGAACAATGACTTTTGCGGACCTTCCAAACCACCCTTCTACTAACGATGATAAACATTAGCATGAGCTTGGATACTGCAGTAATTAAATTCGCAAATAGGTTGATCAAACGCAAAAACTTCACATTGTGTCGTAGAAAGCGTGTGATTTACGAAGCGTGTGTATTGTCGATGCCCCGAGAAAAAGACAAGAAACCTTTGCAATGTTTAACTTTGCAGAAGCCGAGCGAGGAGGGAAGCGAACGGAATATGCAGCATGGTTTTGATGTTGGGAAATGGGATGGCAACGCAGACACAACAAATGTTCTGTGTGGAAAAGATAGCGGGACAATGTATGAAGTTGAGCCCATGCACGAAACGAAGCCAAAACGAAGTAAGCGTTTCGAAGAAGCTCTGTTGAGGTGGCAAGAATACGGTAACGACATAATCGAGCGAAAGCGTCCAAACTACCTTACACAAAATAAGGGAACACGAAGGGGAAGTCGAATTCATGCCAGGGCTGGCAAGGAATTGAAAAGACACAGTTCGATCGAGGATGGAGCTAGCGAAGAAAGTCGAAAAGTCTCGCAGCATCAGGAAGAAAATAGAGAAGCCGTTGAGAGGCTTGCTGGACGTCTTCGCGAAGATCTTAAAGATTTTCAAGATATGCAAAAACGTTCAGCGAAGATAGAAAGTGATTTGCAACAGCTGAAAGAATACGCCAGGAATTATAGTAAGAGGTTTTAATGTCGAAGATTTTGGTTTAAACTATCGAAGATTAGATTTGGTCAGTTAAAGCTCGGTTTACAAATGTACTGTCAGGTTAGGCATATAGTTGGTTTAGGCAGTAACGTTCGTCCCTTTTGCACACCGATCAACATGCTTGCCATGCATCTTTGACAAGTGTGTGTGTGCATGCAGGGTATTATATGAATACAGATTTTTTGAGAGACGAAAAAAGCAGAAAGAGGCCTGGGACGAGCAATTAAAAACCTGTGACGTATTTTAAGGAATATGATGTTCCATTTTCTCAGTCTGATTCATTTGAAAACCCAAACACAACACATCGATCTGGCATGTTGCTCTCTTTGATGACAACTACACAACAGAATGCATGAGCAAATAACTCTTATGAGAGACTTTATACCCATCTCACGTTTGGGGATTTTACATATTCGTAATATTTGGGTCTTTCTGAGTAAAATCATAATATATCTTGTCAGCCGAAAATTTCATCTTCATGGACTTTTTTGCTGTTAAAGTAATCGGATATGATGTCACAAGAGGCATGCTTTTTGTGGCAAGTAACAAAAGAAAACTGGTTTGGAATGCCTTTTGTGACATATCACATCCAGTAACTTTGACAGCGAAAAACTCCATGAAGATCAAATTTTCGGTTGACAAGATATACTATGATTTTGCTCAGGAAGATCATTTAAAATTGAAATATCGTCATTAGTTCTCCTTAGTCATCATTGCACATTAGCTTTTGTTATTGTATTCCTCTCCTTGTTTTCCTTGGATTCCTGCTCTGTATAGGGAGATAATAATCTGAAAGTTACAGTAGGATCTGTCTGTATATCTATTTGGGTTTGTTATTAAAATTTGTATCGACGGTATGCTGGAAATTGGGCTTTATCTAACCTTTTTCTTCTTGGGTTGGGTAAAAAAATTTCTTTACCCAGAAATGGTTGGGATGGTTAAATTTCTGATCTTAATTTGGTTGGGAAAAATTATTTTCCAGCATTCTATTTCTCTTCGGCCCCCACCCCGACCATAAATAATGACCGGTCCCTAAATGGTTTGAACCTATAGGAGTATCATTGGGAGTATCATAGGATCATTAGGAGTATCATAGGATCATTATGAGTATCATAGGATCATTAGGAGTATCATAGGATCATTAGGAGTATCATAGGATCATTAGGAGTATCATAGGATCATTAGGAGTATCATAGGATCATTAGGAGTATCATAGGATCATTAGGAGTATCATAGAATCATTAGGAGTATCATAGGATCATTAGGAGTATCATAGGATCATTAGGAGTATCATAGGATCATTAGGAGTATCATAGGATCATTAGGAGTATCATAGGATCATTAGGAGTATCATAGGATCATTAGGAGTATCATAGGATCATTAGGAGTATCATAGGATCATTAGGAGTATCATAGGATCATTAGGAGTATCATATAATCATTAGGAGTATCATAGGATCATTAGGAGTATCATAGGATCATTAGGAGTATCATAGGATCATTAGGAGTATCATAGGATCATTAGGAGTATCATAGGATCATTAGGAGTATCATAGGATCATTAGGAGTATCATAGGATCATTAGGAGTATCATAGGATCATTAGGAGTATCATAGGATCATTAGGAGTATCATAGGATCATTAGGAGTATCATAGGAGTATCATTAGGAGTATCATAGGAGTATCATTAGGAGTATCATAGGATCATTAGGAGTATCATAGGAGTATCATTAGGAGTATCATTAGGAGTATCATAGGAGTATCATTAGGAGTATCATTAGGAGTATCATAGGAGTATCATTAGGAGTATCATTAGGAGTATCATTAGGAGTATCATAGGATCATTAGGAGTATCATAGGATCATTAGGAGTATCATGTGTGAAGTTGATCGTCCAGGTTGTAGTCTTGAGAAAGACTATTGTTGGTGACTGACGTTTCAATGGCCTCAGCGGTGGTCTTCTTCAGAGTCAAGTAAAGCGTGTTTGTCAGGTTTGCCTCTACAGTAGAACTTCGCTATCTCGAACTCGGTTATCTCGAACTCCCAGCTATCTCGAACTTAAACGCATTTCCCTTGGATTTGCCCTTGCTTTATCAGTTATCCGTAATCGGTTATCTCGAACCCGGTTATCTCGAACCCCCAGCTATCTGGAACTATTTTTTGTTTCCCTTGAGGGTTCGAGATAGCGGGGTTCTACTGTATATACGTCTGGTTCATTACGTATCCGTGCTCGGATCAGTCGTCTACAGGTGGACTGGACGATCTGTTACGTCACGGAAGGTACCAGGGAATAAGAGAGATCGGAAACGAATGGACCAAATCAAAAACTATAAAAGAACTTAACTATTTTGACGTCCTCTATAGAGGAAGATAAAAACTGTGGAGTCTACCTTTGGCCACCTCAACTACCTCACACAAGCTTTCCTTCTATCCTCGAACAATCATCCAATGGAATAAACTCTCCCTTAAATCTTTATTTCACGGTTCCTTTCGTAACCGGGTATCTGCCCTGCACCATTGTCCTGTATTTCAGTTCTTAATGTTAGTATTTTATTTTTTATTAAAAGGACTGTCCAGTCAAAATACAAATGTAGTTCATATGAAAAATCTTACTGACTTTAGTTTATTTCCAAAGTTTCAGCATTCAAATCAATTAAGTTAAGAAGATATGGCTAGTTGAAGTTGGAGAGTTTGTCCAATTTCGACGCCATATTTGTTTCTCAAATATGACGTCGCTGAGTGATTCTATCTCGTATTATGCCTAAGAAGTTCCTCTACTTTCCTGCATGAGGAACTAAATAGTTTATTTCGACTAATTTTCGTCCAAAGAGCATTCACAAAAGCTATCACTATGTGATCGCCATCAAAACAACTCCACTGCCGATAAAGAAGTACTCAATGACGTCATATTTTCAAAACCAATATGGCGTCAAAATCCTCAAATTTTCAACTTCAACTAGCCATATCTTCTTAACTAAATTGATAGGAACGCTGAAACTTTGGAAATAAGATGAACTACATTTGTATTTTGCTAGAGTATCCCTTTAAATATTTTTAAAATTTCTTTCTCTGCTGACACCCGGCTAGTAATTCTCTTATAGAGGCGCAGCTGTATCGGAAGATAGATAGAAATGGCGTCGCAAAAAAATACTTTTCTTTGCATAAAATTGGCGAAAAAACGCACATTTCGTCGTAAACTAGATTTGTTATATTCACAATCTTTTCGCTCATAACTTGAATATCGTAGGATTTGTTTTAGCTGATTCGACTTTCAACAAGATTGTCATGTTCAAACTATTTTGTTTGCTATCCAGTCTTTTAACTACCCATGGCCATAGAAACCGATCGTTGCTTCTCGTATAACCTTTGGTGGGAACGTTCGTTGGATGACGTTCCCACACCCAGCGACAAGTACTCATGTTTATGTCTCATTGAAACACTCGAGCTTCTCTTTCTGCGACTTGGAACTCGTTATCTGATTGCAATTCCAAGGAATTTCCTTGGTAACCCAACAAGAGTTATCCAGTTTCCTCTCAGCTTAATCATGGTCGAGTTTCTCCTTCCCTTTTCGGATCGTGTTCGAGATCAAGCATCTTTGGTTCGGGTTCTTTTGTGGTTGGTTTTCTTGATCTGCTTTTCAGTCAGCAGATACGAATTGTGATTGAAGCGGTTTGAGGTGACGACAGATGGCGAGCGACCACTTTTTTTTACCACGGGCACAGAATTGCAGTGTTGTCATACAATACATCGCTTAAACGTGATCAAACTGATTGCCCTCACCGTAAATGGTTCAAGGGGTGTACTCCGTTTCCCAGATTACTATAAACGGTGATCTCATTCACATATAAACATGTTTTCTCGTCTCCTGGGTTACTTCTACGTTACACTTGTTACGCAAAATCCATTGCGAAATCCATGGTCGAGACAAGCTGCCCCAAGAAATAACTCGAACCACTTCTTTATCCACTTTCAAAATCAAACTAAATGAATATTACAACTGTGCCCTGGCTCCTAACATATAACGCTGAAGACCCGCGTACTCTTTGTGTGTCTCCTACGTGTTGTTTTTAGACATCTTCTAACTTATGAGAAGTTAATCTCTGTATTATTTGATGCCATTAAGTTTTATATCATATTATTTTTGTATTATATATATATATATATATATATATTTTGATATATTTATATATAGATATATTTTATATATATTTTATATATATATATATTTATATATAGATATATTTTGAATTATATATATCTGCCCAGAGAATTACGTATGATCACGAATGTAAATAGTTTTAAGTCACATCTAAAAACCTACCTTTTTAGATTAGCTTACACTAAAGAACATTGAGTTTTTCTCAAATGTTCTTTACATATGGATGTTATAAATTGCTATATTTTATTTTTTATATGATATATTAGGTATTTGGTAAATTGGATGATTTTAATTGTAAATTATTATATATAATTATTTATTATTATTATTTATATGCTTTCTCACTTGATGTAATGCGCATCTGATCATTTATATGTATAGCTGCGCAATATAAGTTAATAAATTATTATATATATATATATATATATGTCTTAAAAAGTGTATATATTCCAACACTCAAAATTTTCCTTCACCATAAATCTTTAGAATCATAACATTAGTTCTATATTTGGTGTACCGGCAGTCGGGCACCTAAGTCGAGCTCCCCGTATCACAGATGGAGATGGAGATATGATATCATATATATATATATATATATATATATATATATATATATATATATATATATATATATATATATATATATATATATATATATATATATATATATATATATATATAAAAAAGTAGAGTGCTGCGTAGACAGTGTTTTGAATATATAGCAAAGTGAAAAGGTGGTAAACTGCCAAGAATTTAGTGACGAGATACTGACGTTTCGAGCGGAGCCCTTACTCTGATGAAGGGCTCCGCTCGAAACGTCAGTATATATATATATATATATATATATATATATATATATATATATATATATATATATATATATATATATATATATATATATATATAGTAATGATTTGCTAGCCTTACTAACTAATTACTAACTTACTTACTAACTTTCCTAACTAATTTTAGAATTACTGACTATTGGATTGTCATTTTTTTATACACTTACTTTAAAGAATCACATATTATTCAAGTCAAAGTTAAATAAATAAATAATTAAATAAATAATTAAATAAATAATAACGTCTCAATCTATAACGACCTCCTCCGCACAGCATTACACCAACTTTTCCGAGTATTCAATTTGTATTTCTACACTGCTATGCAACACAACATTCAACCTATATATCCTCGAAAAGAAACTGGTGCATTTGCTTATCACTTTTGGCCAGAAGTGCATAGCACTTATAAGCTTCGAGAATTACAAAGAGTGCAACGAGTTATGCATGCATGTGACGCCAATACTATATTTGGATTTCTTGTCACACGGATAAAATGTGCTTCCGTGAACGAAACTCGAGAATTTCAAAGGATTCCATTGAAGAACTTCCAAGTCCTATAAGCTTATCGTTTTTAAAAAAATGCTTGTTATTTCACCAACGTGGTTTCCGAGTGTATACAGGGCTACCGTTTCGGATATGTGCCGTTATCGAAACGCGATTTCCGGAAAGTGTAAAACACTTTAAATTTTTAGAAAAAAAGTTGTACCAATATTGCACTCAGTCAGATTAACATTATTTTCATTTTCAAAATCGTTTGGAATTCTTTTTAAAATATAGGAATCGTTTGACAGACCAACAGAACGGCGATGATTTCCTATGACTTTCCTTGCCACGGTGGGAAACATGGTTTTCATGGCAACCCATTATTGTTTGAAAAAATGTACTGTCGTTTGTGACAAGTGACAAAAGCCTCGTGTTGAATGTGATTTAACCGCTCTGCTCATATTCGGAATAATTAGCATTGTAGAAGATCGGTGAAGACTAAAAGGGATGACTCAAAAGACCTTTCTGTTTTTGTCTGATCTTTATTTTTGGCATTAGGTGTTAAAGTGGTACTTCGATCAAATTTTTACCTATCGATACGTAAAAATATATTTTTAGGTATTTATAAAGCAGAGCTGCTAAATATTACTCGGTCGAAACCGTTTTGCGATTGGATGATTGCAAGTATTATTTTTCTGACTCCGAATCTGGAGTTGTTATGTCCGCCATTAATCGAAAGAAGTGACATCAGACTAGTCAACGCGCGAAGACTTCGCATGGCTAATTCTTCAAGTAAATCCATAGTGATCAAGGTCCTTTTTCGAAATTGTTCGTCTGCAAGGCCGGACATTTCATCTACTTCTCGAAGAAAACAAGAAAACAAGTAACCTCGACTGAAATTCAGGCGTAGCATTGAGAGTCTGACGTCATAAACCTTTTGAAAATTGAAATTGCGGGCTCACTTGGAACACATTCTTAGTAATGGTGGACTAAATAGTAGTGATCTTAGAGCTCAAAATACTTACTTCAAAATACCATTTTTTTAGTTGTTTTTTACATCGATGATCACTTTCGACCCTGAAATACTATTCTATACTAACAAAAATCTAAAAAACGGGGGTGAATTTTCATCGTAGTGTCACTTTAAGGTTAGCTACGGTTAGATTAGGTTTATGGTTATAGGGTTATAAAACAAAGCATATTTCAAAAAATAATCACATCCTGAAAACCCAAGATTCGAGTCAATAACAAGACGAGACTAAAATATCTAAACCAATTGGATTTGTCCTATTCGTTGGTTATCCTCTTTCCGTAAAGTTTGTAAAACATTAAAGCATATTTCAAAAAATAATGACATCCTGAAAACCCAAGATTCGAGTCAATAACAAAACGAGACTATTGTGAAATTGGAATATTTATTTCAAAGTTATCTTCAGACAAAGTGATTACAATAATATGCCTAGTTTATTAAATATATCACTCTCTTAGGTGAACGGAATACCCCAACAGGCTAGAAGCCCAATTGATAGGGGTTCCGAGGGCCTACGATTTAAGGTCGTTATCCGAGAAGACCCGAAAGTCTTACCATTTGCTGATATTGTTGCAAAGGCAGCACTTTCTGCTCAATTATAAGACCCTGAATGGTGGTCCGACCCAGGATTTGAACCTATGACGTCTCCCAGCTCATAGACATGTGTGGTAACCACTAGACCACAACAACTGGTCTAGGTCTATATATATATACAGGGGGTGACCAAAAAAAAGTGGCCCCCCATAAAAAGTAATAAACACGTTACTTTTTGTCGTTTGTGTTTAGAAAGTGTTTAGAAATGTTTTGTTTTTGTATTATTTGGGCAGTTTTGTGAGTTTGAATTGTTATTCCATACAATAAACTGGCAGATAAATTGCATTTGGAGGGTTTTTGCTCTGAATTTAAGATGGCCATTTTTTAACCAAAACACACTAAATTATTAAATTATTATCATTGCAAGTGTTTAACTCTGCATAAATTGACAAGAAATCAAATGTAAAAATATGAAATAAATCTAGAAAGACTAATATGTAGCAATCTTTGTAGCTTGTCTTATGTAGAGATTTGAACAAAAATTATTAAAAGCCAAAGTTATACCCGACTATGAGATTCTTCTATAGATTTAACTACTTAAGTGAAATGAGGAATTGTTTACACATGAAAACAATTTTATGGTATTGTATTAATATATATCTGCTGGTGTTCGCTCTGTATATTTGGCTTTTGGGGTGCACTATCTATTTCTGTAGCCATAACTCATACGCACCGAAAGAGGTAATTATTCAGTATTTAAACTCTACCTATATATGACGAAATTGTTTACATGATATGGAATTTACTGATTATTTCAGCCATTTTACTTTACGCAACATTTTCCGCCTAGTAAACCATTTGTTGTAAAAAATACTCGAACTCTTTGGTGAAAATTTGATTTTAAACTGCCATATTGATTTTTTGCTAAAACCCTCCAAATTCAATTTATCTACCAGTCTATTGCTTAGAATAACATTTTGAACTCACAAGTCCACAAAACTGCCCAAATAATACAAAAAACAAAACATTTCTAAACACTTTCTTCAAAAAGTAATGAGTTTATTACTTTTTATGGGGGGCCACTTTTTTTTGGTCACCCCCTGTATATACAGTGGGATGACATCATCTTTCTTCTTACTCGTCAGTGATGTCATCCTACTGTATATATATAGCTCTTGGCAATTTCTTGTATAATCACTATGTCTGAAGATGACTTTTAAATTTCACAATAGTCTCTTATGTTATTGACTCGAATCTTGGATTTTCAGGATGTCGTTATTTTTCGGAATACTGTATGCTTTGTTTTATATTTTATAAAGTTTATTCATTCTTTATTCATTGTATGCCAGGAAGTCGCTTGGGGTGGACGGAAATCAAGGCTTAATTTCCTAAACGAACGCACTCAAACTAACGAGAGGGTATATATATATATTCTATTCAATAGCCACAGTAATAAAATTAACCATATCTAACAAAAGCTTTAGTCTAATTCACTTGCCTTCGAGCTCACTTGGTTTTGATACTTCAAATGTAAAGGTCGATTTCAAGGCGTGTCTGCTTTGACCTCCCTCATGCGTTCGCTGTTCATCAAACTGAAGAGGAAAACGATAGATAAGTTATCCCGCCGGTTAACAAGGCAAGGTTAATTACGGTATAGTAATAAACCTGGGACGACCTGCCATCTTAGTTCTTGTGGCTCAATGGTTGAGCGTCTGGTTAGCATTCCGAAGGTTTCGGGTTCCAGGGATTATTTTAACGTGCAGTGATAACCAATTTGTGCAGTGATAAATGAGATTTGTGCAGTAATAAACGCAATTTTGCGCAGTGATAAATTTTTCTTGAATATTAAGAATGGGCCTTGGTCCACTATCTTCTAATAACGTTAAAGTGCCCCTAACCTCAAATGATAAAGTAACTTCTTTTGAACATTCTCGTTTCTTCGCTTTCTTTTTGAGATATATCAGTTTGTTTGATATGCAAATGTCCGGAATTTACGTCACATATGCATAATGAGTTATCAGAGAATGTTATATATCTTTGCGTTCATCAAATAAAAACACTAAAGTGTGAATAACACGTGTGCGTGTCTCTCCCAGAACACCAAACTTCTCGATTTTAAAGGATTTCGTGCGAGAATGAAAGAGATACAACATTTCTCCAATAAGTCATTATATGCATGTGTGATGTAAATTCCGGACTTTTGCATATCAAACAAACTGATATATCTCCAAAAGAAAGCGAAGAAACGAAAATCTTCAAAAGAAGTTACTTTATCATTTTAAAAGTTCTTCCAAACAAAACAATAACATTTTTGAGGTTAGTTGCAAACTAACAGCCTTATTAGTTGATTACTGACGAGCTACCGAGATACTCAGTGCTCCATTGGTGCTTTAACAACGTGCTACTGAAGTTAGATTTTATGCCTTTTTTATGCCTCTTTCATGTGCAGTGATAACAATTCCTTAAACTAATCCCTGGCGGGTTCTGAGTATTGAGCTTGCACAGCAAAACCTTCGCAACTTTACTAAGTTCAAGCTGCCCTAATTTAACTAATAACATTCCTTTGTTAACCATCGGAGTAAAATCTCCATAATAGTGATATATAAAAATAAATGTGACATAAGCCGACAACCGCGGGTAGTAAGATCCATTTTCTTCATTTTCCAATTTTTACACTAAATCGTTAGTTTAACTGACCTAAACAATGTATATTTATACATTAATTAACTCTATAACGAAAGACCGAAGACTTGAGTTTGAATTGCGCCTCCAATAAATTTACGGCCGCCATTAATTCGTGTATAGATATCTAGTAGTCATTATTACACATTAGACAGCTAAAATCGAACATAGTTTGGTAACGATCCGAATGTACTATGAAACCTCCACGACCGAAACCATTTTGTCTTTAAAGTGCCATTACGATCAAATTTTTACCTATCGATATTTTTACGTATTTATAAAGCAGAGCTGCTAAATAGTACTCGGTCGAAACCGTTTTGCGACTCGACGATGGCAAGTATTATTGGAGTTGTTATGTCCGCCATTAATCGTTCATGTTCTTGACCAGCGTAACGAAGTGACGTCAGATTCTCAACGCGAAGACTCCACGTGGCTAATTCTTCAACTAAATCAAGGTCGTTTTTCAAATTCTTCGTCTGAACGGCTGGACATTTCATCTACTTCTCGAAAAAAACAAGAAAACAAATAACCTCGAACGAAATTCAGGCGTAGCATTGAGAATCTGACGTCACAAACAATATTACCTTTTGAAGTTGCGGGCTCACTTGGAACACGTTCTTAGTAATGGTGGCCTAAATAATAGTGATTTCAGAGCTCAAAATACTTACTTCAAAATACCATTTTTTAGTTTTTTTTTACATCGATGATCACTTTCGACCCTGAAATACTATTCTATGCTAAAGAAAATCTAAAAGACGGGGGTGAATTTTCATCGTAGTGGCACTTTAAGGTCGTTTAGGACGTTGTAAAAGACTCAAACGACCAAGTGCAACCAGGTTTTTCTCTTTGGTTTTGACGTTATACCACGGCCGTCATGTTGGACTCCGGGACTTATTAGTTAAATTGTTTGTGTCATCTAACATGGCTGCCAAACCAATATATCTTCTAGTGATTTCAATGGATTGGTTGCACGCCACCAGTAAGCTATAAAGTTGTTCACGGAATCTACTTCCACTTTTAAACAATGATTCCTATAAGCTCGCAATAAAGCATACGGATGTGGTGCTATATGATCCAAGTTCTAGTCAAGTTTTCCTTAACAACCGTAGTATAACTATAGTTCTCTTTGATATTGATTACAGTTGCTCAAGCTTTTGAAAGCGAGCTGAGAAAGTTATGAGACCTGAAGGAAATAGAACCCGTGGCATTCTGATTGATTTATGACAATATTTAAAACAGACGATACATGGACGATCATCGATGTATCATCTGCCTACTCCAAGCTCTCCCACATTCACTACAGCAGTGTGTATATTAACAAATATTTAAAACAACTGGATCTTTAAAGTGCCACTTTAAAGTGACACCCCCGTCTTTTAGATTTTCTTTAGCATAGAATAGTATTTCAGGGTCGAAAGTGATCATGTAAAAATAAAATAAAAATGGTATTCTGAAGTAAGTATTTTGAGCTCTGAAATCACTATTATTTAGGCCACCATTACTAAAAACGTGTTCCAAGTGAGCCCGCAATTTCAAAAGGTAATATTGTCTGTGACGTCAGATTGTCAATGCTACGCCTGAATTTCAGTCGAGGTTACTTGTTTTCTTGTTTTCTTCGAGAAGTAGATGAAATGTTCAGCCTTTCAGACGACGAATTTGAAAAAACGACCTTGATTTACTTGAAGAATTAGCCATGTAGAGTCTTCGCGTTGAGAATCTGACGTCACTTCGTAACGCTGGTCAGGAACATGAACGATTAATGGCGGACATAACAACTCCAGATTCGGAGTCAGAAAAATAATACTTGACATCGTCGAATCGCAAAACGGTTTCGACCGAGTAATATTTAGAAGCTCCGCTTTATAAATACGTAAAAATTTGATCGTAGTGGCACTTTAAATAATAAACAATATTTAAAACAGATAGCCAGTGAAATGACACTTCATTGAGACCCCATCCACACGTATACGTTCATATTGTTTCAGGTAATAGGACCATTGTTTTCTGCTCCCCTGAGAACAATATAAAAACGCTATGAAAACGCATACGTGTGGACATGGCCTGAGCTACACGACCTTCGTTTTGCCATCTCAGTCGAAGTAATTAATTATCCTTTCAACATAGATACAGTGCGTATTAAGTCACCAACACGAGTCTCGGCCTCTGAACCTGTGTAACTCAATGGTTGGAGCGTCGTTTCACAGGCCTTCAGAAGGCCACGCGGGATCTATTTCCGTCAGATCTCATAAATTTCTCATCTCGCTTTCAAAACTTGAGTGGGGCAACTGAAATCAATATCAAAGAGGACTAGTTGGGGTTGGGGTCGTCAAGGAAAACTTGATTGGAAGTTGGAACATATATATACGCCCCAGCTGCATTACTGTGAACAAGGAAACATAGTTTGAAAGGGAAGTCGATTCCGTGAACATCTTTGTAGAGTTATTGGTGGTGTAACCAATCCCTTGAGATCAGTAGAAGACAAAGGTTTCGTGGCCATGTTGGATGACACTAATAAAAGAAGTTAATGAGGCACTGAGTCCAACATATGAAGCCAAAAGCACGAATTGTTTAGCACATCTGCTTGTCATGAAATTGGTCTTTGAAGATGACTTTGAAATAAAGACAAAACATCACTATAGTTCACTTTATCTTGATGTTCACTGGCGTATCTTAAGTTTTCAATATGTTTCCTTTTCGGATTATGTTTTGTTTGCAGTCCTTTTGTTCTGGGGCTTTAGCTTTGTTATGTAAGAATTAGGCAATTTGTGGAGTACACTATAGAGATGTATATAATGTGAAATAAATTTCGTAAAAACGTAGTTTTGACAGTGCAATCTGAGAGCGAAATACATTCATTAAATTCCGTATCTCACTGCGTTCTGTATCAGTTTTATCGGTTTGGAAGAAAATCTATTTCGTATGACTAAAACTCCAAACTAAAATGGCCAGTGAAAACTGCCAGTTAATAATTGACGACATTGAAGAACTAAACCTTGACGTTTTTAACTTTTATTAATTCTGAAAACTTATCGATACGGTGGTCGACTTTTTGCGGGAAACGAGAACGGAATAATGGCTACAAACTGTCGGGTTGTCGACTCGTTTCTCGCATTTTTTCTCACTCTTTCAGGGCTTGAAAAAGTACATTCGAAACTCGTAAAATAGCAGCATGGCCGAAGCATTATCAGCCAAACTAGTGAATAGATAGAGTAAAGTAACTCGCGTAATGTACTGATATGTTGGTTTTTTTTAGAAAAGTCAGATAAAAACAGTTAAGATTACAGATAAGTAATTCTAAAGATATCGTGGGCGTTGAGAGAAGGAAAAGTGGGTCCTAAGGGGTTATATCTGGAGGCCAGCCAGTCCTCTTGGTAGGCCCAGCCCTCTTTGGCGAGATCTCGCTATTGACTACTCGAGATCTCGCCTAGGAGAGATGGACTTTTCCTTGTAAACGCACTCAAGAGGGCTGGCCCTCCTAGGAGGGCTGGGAAAAACTAGGGTTCGTTGAAACAAACAAAACAACAGGGTTGTTTAATTTTTATTAAAATATTAAAGTATTAAAAGGTAATACTATTGGAGAGTTTAAACGAGAAGCATGGATACTTGCAGAGAAATCACAAGGAGACTTTGCTTGTTCGCCATCTTGAATGTCGGCGCTAAAATTCGCGCTATCACAAGTCCTCATGGAAGGGCTAGAAAATTCCATGTCAGGGTAGAGTAGCCCTAGTAAGAGTAGCCCTATAGTAAGTAAGGGTAGCCCTAGTAAGAGGGCTGGATTGCCTCATATAAACACCCGCGCTAAGACGTATAGGAGGGCGATTAAGGAGTTAGCATTCAAAAGAAGACGCATGCACGGTCAATTGACAACTGTATTTTAGACTTGAAACTTGTTGTATAATTTCTAAAACGGTTCAGTATTGATAAAATAATGTCTGGGTGTTAAATGTCAATCTCTGAATCTCTCAGCATATTAACGTCGTTATGAAGATGTGTTTTGGATTTATCACTCTTTTAGGTGAACGGAATACCCCAACAGGCTAGAAGTCCAATTGATAGAGGTTACGAGGGCCTACGATTTAAGGTCGTTATCCGAGAAAACCCGAAAGTCTTACCATTTGCTGATATTATTGCAAAGGCAGCACTTTCTCCTCAATTATTTTTAAGACCCTGAGTGGTGGTCCGACCCAGGATTTGAACCTATGTCTCCCAGCTCATAGACATGTGTGGTAACCACTAGACCACAACAGCTGGTTAATGCTCAGAGTGGTGGTGTAATCAGAACGATGACGGTGTTCAGAATTACTGTTGGGAAGAGAGACAAAAAGATTATGACACTTGTTCATAAGCTGCTGGTTGGTGAAATGCCAAATTTTCAAGAAAATGAACTTGAATTATGAAATAATAAACAATTATTGGATTCGGCTTACACATGATATCAAGAATTATCCAGACCTCTGTCAATGTTATCCGCCTCAGCCTTCGGCTTCTACAGATTACAATGACCTTGGTCTGTATAATTCTGATATCATGATCAGCCTCATCCAATAATTGTTTATATTATCCAGACCGAGATCAATGTTATCTGCCGAAGCCGAAGGCTGAGGTGGATAACATTGACAGAGGTATGGATAATTCTTGATATCATGTGTAAGCCGAATCCAGTTTTATTATACAATCATAAATGTAGAAGCCTTTAGGAAGTTTAGGAAGTAAGCCACGCAAAGACAATTACGTCACCTACAGATAATATTTGATATTTTGTTGGTGGCAAGACATCAAGAATTGTCTGTGGGTTTTTTAACCAATTTACCACATTATCTCAAAGATAATATGTCTACACACGTTTTTAAAAATCATATTAAAAACTTGAATTTTATTTGAAATAATAACTGTAGCTCGATATTAGTTGTATATTCATCATAGACAATATAGATTATGTAATTTCGATTGTAAGTACTTTTTAACTAGAAATTAGTATTTGTTATAGTTAGGTGTGACTGTATAGTTTTAGTCATCATGTAATAGTATAATTTAGTTTTGTAATGACCACCCCTATATAATGATCACTGTTGTAACTGAGGTGAAGGGTTTTTACCGTCAGAAAATAGGTTTAAATAAATAAAAATAATTATACTAGTTCATTCTCTTCGTTTCGCACGAGTAATTATTTTGTTTCGACTGACGTTGTTGTCGAGGTTATTTGTCGAAGATTTTAAAGTCCTAAGCTCGCAATTAAAAGAGGATCAGACCTACCGTCTCTGCGTTTGGACGTAACCAGGAAAGGTTTAAAGAAATGTATGAATAGTTTCTTTGGATGTCTTCCAACTCGATGAAGAGTCCTTGATTACTTCGAAGTGGACGATGGCTTTTTTCCGGGGATACTCGTGCACTCCCCTTTGGTAATGCCGCGTCCTCGGGATATTGAACCGTTGGTAACAAAGTGCTTTGAGGACAGAACACGAAATGAAGCCACTCTTGTCAGAACTACAACAATTAAGTTTCAAAAGTCGGTTAGATAAACGATTTTACACGCGGAGTGCTTTCAAACGTCGTACTTTTCATGTGCCGAACCTAATCAGCGTACAAATTACCAAATTCATTTTGTTCAAGTCATTTGCAACTAGACGGTTACTATCGCAAGGGGAAGTGCTGCCTCGAAAGTCATGGGAAGCCTAATTTTTGATAAAATTTCCAAAATGAACCCACTGTAGTATGTACACATTTTTTTCAATTCTTTTAATTATATTTAAACACAGCAGACTTAAATTACAAATGACTATCACTTATCTGAATATAATTGGCAAGGCTTTTGACTGGATAGACAGTATACATTATGACTACAGTATGTAGTTGGTGATTGGTAAACAAATTTCTGATAAATCACTGCCACTATAAATCATGCTTCGTATTGTGGCAAAGCTGTCAGTTACAATTAGGTTCCGCACATGAGAGGTTTGAATTTAGAAACGGGCCTAATTCGTTTGTACCATGTATATCAGATATGTTCAGGTCATGCAACTGAACACGATAACAAATTCTCGGCATAGTTAATAGATCTCTTTCATAATGGCGGCCAGTTTAAATATTTTTTAATATGCATGCCAATTAGCCTTTCTGGCCTCGTTACAAAGCAAATATTCTTTGGAATTACAGACACACGAACGGGCTCTTACTTCATGTAGCGGACACAGAAATTTAGCACTGTATAGAACTGCCTCGTTCTTTAAAAAATCCCGTTTATTTTTGTCCTGGAATTGTCCAATTCATGAATTAAATCTATCCTAGATAAAATAAACGGGAGTTTTTAAAGAACGAAGCAGTTCTATACAGTGCTAACTAACATTTTATTCATGCAAATTTCTGTGTCCGGTACACGAGGTAAGAGCTCACGAACGAGGTCAGAAAGGCTAATTTAAATGCATATAAAAGAATATTTCATTATGAAATTATGAAAGGGGTGCCATTATGAAAGGGGTCTATATCATGCCGTGTCGGATACGACAGAAGTATTGTAATACGTCCCGACAGAGACATTATCTTTTCATCATGCATTGAATGCTTTAAAGCAAATATATTCCCACATTACCACAGGGCAAATTATTTAAGTGCAACCATATCTGAGTGAATAAAACTAATAGAGGTTCGAATTAGTTGAGTAAAAACTTTGTGCATTTTCCCCCCGAAAATATGATGTCCAAGCGGGCCCTCTCAATATAAGAAAAATAATGGTGTGCAAAAAATTGAAAGCCAAAAGGAATTCTAGGCTAGGCATCAGATACTTTCGGTTGCCATTGCCCCTGTTGGTTTAAGAGATTGGAAAGTTTTATATAAAATCACTAAAATGCGCGACAAAGATCAAATTTCGGCCACCATTTTGTGCGGGCAGCTGCTGGAAATTGCGCGGGCCTGTGCGGGAAAGTGACTCGTTCCCAGGGCACTTTAGAGCAAACACGCAAAATATGGCGTCGACGACAATCGTCAATCGATTATGGCTTTTCTTTGCAATTTTAATAGCATTTTTTGCGTGGCTGCGGGAAATACACACAATTTTTCAACCTTTGGGAAATAGGACTGTTAACTTAACTTATAGTTTGTCAGAACTATTTGTTCGTGTTCAATACTGAGACTATTTATTTTCTGCACATCGTTTTGAAAAGTGATGTGCAACTTTTACTATTTGGGCCAAAACGATGTGCAAATTGCAAATTGCACACCGTTTATTTGAACCCTGCTGCAAAGGCAAGCTATTTCTACGCTATAATACATTTGATATAACATGTTTAAGCAGATGCACGAACCATTGATATCTGTTCCACTGAGTTATATAAAATACATTGTGGAAGTTTAGCAAAAATGGCTTACGCTTGCCTGTGTTCCTGAACTGTCTTTACAATTATTTATCATTCCTCTGTGTGTTGATGGCAGCCAAAGTTCAATAAATAAATAGATAAATCACACTGTTTATGAAATAAAAGAAGATCTAAATATTGCCATTGAATATTTGAATTTCATGTGCACATCATTGCTGACGACCCTCTCTAATAAACGCCCCCTCTCTAATAAGCGCCCCTCTCTAATAAGCACCCTCTCTAATAATCGCCACTCTCTAATAAGCCCTCCACTCTAATAAGTGCCCCCCTCTAATAAGCACCCATCTCTAATAAGCATACCCTCTCTAATAAGCACCTCTCTCCAATAAGTATCGCTCTCCAATAACCGCCTCCTATCTAATAAGCACCCCCTCTCTAATAAGTATCCTCTCTCTAATAAGTATCCCCTCTCTAATAAGCTCCCCCTCTCCAATAAGAGTCCTCTCTCTAATAAGCGCCATTCCCTAATAAGCGCCCCTCCCTAATAAGTGCCCCTCTCCAATAAACGCACCCTCTCTAATAAGCTCCTCCTCTCCAATAAGCGCCCCCTCTCCAATAAGTGCCCTTCCCTAATAAACGCCCCCTCTCTAATAAGCGCCCCTCCCTAATAAGCGCCCCTCCCTAATAAGTGCCCCTCTCCAATAAACGCCCCCTCTCTAATAAGCTCCCCCTCTCCAATAAGCGCCCCCTCTCCAATAAGCGCCCCCTCTCCAATAAGTGCCCTCCCTAATAAACGCCCCCTCTCTAATAAGCGCCCCCTCTAATAAGCACCCGTTAAAACATAATTGCTTGAGATCTATTAATATGGTAGATATAAGAGGATCTAAACAATGCCCTTGAATAGACTTTCAAGCAAATTTTGAATTTCATACATGTGCACATCATTTGCTGACGGAATTTTTACGGTAGCTCCACTGTTTTTATTTGTGTTTATCAAACTACAGTAGAACGACTAATGAAATAAATAACGAATGTATCAAGATGTTCATGTTGAAAAAATTAATAAGCACCTCCATTCAGCTAAACAAATTGAGATCTATTATGTTAACTTAAGATCGAACTTGCAAGCGTGTTACTTATGACTGTTCTTGAAGAGAGGATTTATTAATGGTAAAATATATGTATATAAAAAATCTGACTGCTCCAACCGGGAATCGAACCCGAGGTTCATTAAGATTTTTCATATACATATATTTGACCATTAATAAATCCTCTCTTCATCTACAATTGTTCTAAAGCCTCCTGTATACAAGAGCCGGTGATAAGTTCGCTACTTGAGGAAGTCGTGCGAGAGGCTTCGCTCTACTTCGTCAAAGATGGATGTCTTCCTGTAGAGATTTGAGAGTCGGGGCGATGTATAAATATGTATATGATGTTTGACTGTTCTGACCGTATCTCAATAGCTCAGTGGTTAGAGCGCCGATGCGTTGATTTGGAGACCTCGGGTTCGATTCCCGGTTGGGGCAGTCAAATTTTCATATACATATATTTGAAAATGAATAATTGTAAGAGCATTGAGACTATTGTATATTAAATGGCTAAAACATCTTTATTTATTATTAAGTGCTAGATTTGTATCATTATTCATAAGATTATAAGTATTTTGACAAACACTCCCTTCTTCTAGAAAGAGATTCTTTCAAATTTGGAGCAGTGTGGTTGTTAATCATTGTATACGTAACAATGGGTTTTGTATAGGATCGTCTTACATCCAGTTTTTCCCACGAGATGGCGTCAAAAACATGCATCGACCGACCTAATGTCGTAACTAGCTACCGTAGTAACACTTACGCACGAGATTGACTGCATTTTTGGTAGTTTATAGCAGTTATCCCAAAGAGGGGAACAGCAATCAAAATAAGGTTGCACCATGGTTTATAATGTATCGACAGGGACATAAGGCTTAATGCGTCTAATAGCCCCAATACCTGCAATAACCTTCATGCCTTCCTGTATGTTGTCTCAATATGTTTTTACCAGCTACTATTTCAACTATCGTTATTTAATATTTATGTATCTGTATGAATATAGAATAGTCTATAATCCTCCCGAATACTAAAGATTCTGATTACAAATTATAATATAAACTAGTAAAACAATCTAATTCAACAGTGAAATACATAGAAAGTTTGCCTCTGAACTTTAAAGTGCATATAACGTCTGTGGGAATTTAACTAATATGTAATCTATCGATTCTCCTGAGAAAAATTGTAATATATCTTGTCAGCTGAAAATTTCATCTTCATAGACTTTTTTGCTGTTAAAGTTGACGGAAATGACGTCATAGCGGGAATCTGTAAAGAGGTTTTCATATAGACAGATGCCCGCTATGACATCATTTCCGTCAACTTTAACAGCAAAAAAGTCTATGAAGATGAAATTTTTAGCTGACAAGATATATTACAATTTATCTCAGGAGAATCCATAGATTACAAATATGTTAAATCCCCACAGACATTATATGCACTTTAATGCGTCTAATAGCCCCAATACCTGCAATAGGCTTCCTGCCTTGCTGTATATTGTCTCAATATGTTTTTACCAGCTACGTTTTTTATGTATTTAGTTTAATATCGTTATTTAGTGACGTTATTTAATATTTATGTATCTGTATGAATATAGAATAGACTATAATCCTCCCGAAATTCTGATTACAAATTATAATGTAAACTAGTAAAACAATCTGATTCAAATGTATAATACAAAGAAAGTTTGGCCCTGAGCATTAAACAGACCAAATGTTTAGACCAAATTCGCACAATTCCCAAACTTTCTTTGTATTTTTCTTTGACGTCATTTCCTGTGAATAGTAAATCAACTTTAGCAGGGGAAAAGGCACGAAGATGAAATGATCGCACGACAAGATATTTTACAATTCTTCTCAAGAGCTTCCAAAGATCACAAATATGTAAAATCCACAAACTCCGTATAGCCACTTTCAGGATAAAGTGAAAATTGAAATTGTTTATTTGTGTACGGCAACCTTAACAATGACGTCATTTAAAACAAAATAATTCTTTATGCGAAACAAAGAGAATGAATAATTTTTATTCGCAAGAGTAATCTCGATGTCGTCCTCGTTCTGTTTACAACGTCACCGAGAGCATTTGCACGTCTTCAGGACGACGGAAACTCGTAAATGGTACTTATATACCACATGGCTCATTTTCTTTTGTTGTTTTGGGTGAATATATCCAATAGCCCCTGTCAATTAATGTCTTAAGAGTTGGTGGTGGCAAAACAATGGCAAAACAATGAATTCACATGTACTAATCCACTCTAATACCCCCTTTCATTCCTTTTGAAGAGATAATGTGTCCCTCCCATACGATTTCTGCATTTTGGAAAACTGAGAATATATAACACGAAGAACACTTCAATCTTCACTTTATTAGGCAAACATTTCTCACTTTCTTATTTTTGTATGCTGTTTATTCCACACTGACTTTTCAACATATTGTCTGACGTTTTTTTTTAAATTACAAACATCGTCAATCACTTCTGCTTCGTTACACTGCCCGTTGTCGTAGTAAAACAGCTTTTTGTGAATATATAAGACCAGTCTTCCATTTCCTTCTTGGACTTGGCAAAATATATCAAACTTATTTTGGATAAGAAAAAGGTCGTATAGCTTTGTCCGTTACGTCTTATCGTGTGATCAAATGAAATCAAGAAAGTGCTTTCCAATTTCTGGTGCATGTGTAAGCGGCTAAACGTCGGAAAACACTTTACAATTCAAATTTATCTCCTTGAATTCCAACCACAGCTTTGCATACTTCAAAAAAGCATCTGTTTTCTCATCCAATACACCTGGCACATGTGGAATATAAGTAAGTTATTTTGAGGCCCCTCAAATAATCTTTTGTTATATATACAATTATAAATCTCGCTCAATGAGGTAATTTACAATTGACTACTTGAACCACTTTTAACTATCAATTAAAGATTATACAAATGAAAATATGAATATATACGTCTATTTTAAAAGTTCATTAATTCAGGATTTGTCCATTCTTTGTTTCTACAGCAGAAAATATAGTATGTTGTTCTAATGGCGATAGATGTTAGTTTTTTAATGCAGTAGTTTTGGTGTTTTTTATCAAGACCTACATCGCTTAACATCTTTAGAAAAGTAGAGCATTATATTATTTATGAGCATTATACAATAGTCTCAATGCTCTTACAACAATAAATTCTTAAAGTTACTTAAGTTACTTATAAAACTAATAATAATAATAATAAAGACGTTTTAGCAGCATTATACAATAGTCTCAATGCTCTTACAACAATAAATTCTTAAAGTTACTTAAGTTACTTATAAAACTAATAATAATAATAATAAAGACGTTTTATGAGCATTATACAATAGTCTCAATGCTCTTTCAACAATAAATTCTTAAAGTTACTTAAGTTACTTATAAAACTAATAATAATAATAAAGACGTTTTAGGAGCATTATACAATAGTCTCAATGCTCTTTCAACAATAAATTCTTAAAGTTACTTAAGTTACTTATAAAACTAATAATAATAATAATAAAGATGTTTTAGGAGTATTATACAATAGTCTCAATGTTCTTACAACAATATATTCTTAAAGTTACTTAAGTTACTTATAAAACTAATAATAATAATAATAAAGATGTTTTAGGAGTATTATACAATAGTCTCAATGTTCTTACAACAATATATTCTTAAAGTTACTTAAGTTACTTATAAAACTAATAATAATAATAATAAAGATGTTTTAGGAGTATTATACAATAGTCTCAATGCTCTTACAACAATATATTCTTAAAGTTACTTAAGTTACTTATAAAACTAATAATAATAATAATAAAGACGTTTTAGGAGCATTACAATAGTCTCAATGCTCTTTCAACAATAAATTCTTAAAGTTACTTAAGTTACTTATAAAACTAATAATAATAATAATAAAGACGTTTTAGGAGCATTACAATAGTCTCAATGCTCTTACAACAATAAATTCTTAAAGTTACTTAAGTTACTTATAAAACTAATAATAATAATAATAAAGACGTTTTAGGAGCATTATACAATAGTCTCAATGCTCTTTCAACAATAAATTCTTAAAGTTACTTAAGTTACTTATAAAACTAATAATAATAATAATAAAGACGTTTTAGGAGCATTACAATAGTCTCAATGCTCTTTCAACAATAAATTCTTAAAGTTACTTAAGTTACTTATAAAACTAATAATAATAATAATAAAGACGTTTTAGGAGCATTACAATAGTCTCAATGCTCTTACAACAATAAATTCTTAAAGTTACTTAAGTTACTTATAAAACTAATAATAATAATAATAAAGACGTTTTAGGAGCATTACAATAGTCTCAATGCTCTTACAACAATATATTCTTAAAGTTACTTAAGTTACTTATAAAACTAATAATAATAATAATAAAGACGTTTTAGGAGCATTACAATAGTCTCAATGCTCTTACAACAATAAATTCTTAAAGTTACTTAAGTTACTTATAAAACTAATAATAATAATAATAAAGACGTTTTAGGAGCATTACAATAGTCTCAATGCTCTTACAACAATAAATTCTTAAAGTTACTTAAGTTACTTATAAAACTAATAATAATAATAATAAAGACGTTTTAGGAGCATTACAATAGTCTCAATGCTCTTACAACAATAAATTCTTAAAGTTACTTAAGTTACTTATAAAACTAATAATAATAATAATAAAGACGTTTTAGGAGCATTACAATAGTCTCAATGCTCTTACAACAATAAATTCTTAAAGTTACTTAAGTTACTTATAAAACTAATAATAATAATAATAAAGACGTTTTAGGAGCATTACAATAGTCTCAATGCTCTTACAACAATAAATTCTTAAAGTTACTTAAGTTACTTATAAAACTAATAATAATAATAATAAAGACGTTTTAGCAGCATTATGCAATAGTCTCAATGCTCTTTCAACAATAAATTCTTAAAGTTACTTAAGTTACTTATAAAACTAATAATAATAATAATAAAGACGTTTTAGGAGCATTATACAATAGTCTCAATGCTCTTACAACAATAAATTCTTAAAGTTACTTAAGTTACTTATAAAACTAATAATAATAATAATAAAGACGTTTTAGGAGCATTACAATAGTCTCAATGCTCTTACAACAATAAATTATTAAAGTTACTTAAGTTACTTATAAAACTAATAATAATAATAATAAAGACGTTTTAGGAGCATTACAATAGTCTCAATGCTCTTACAACAATAAATTCTTAAAGTTACTTAAGTTACTTATAAAACTAATAATAATAATAATAAAGACGTTTTAGCAGCATTATGCAATAGTCTCAATGCTCTTTCAACAATAAATTCTTAAAGTTACTTAAGTTACTTATAAAACTAATAATAATAATAATAAAGACGTTTTAGGAGCATTACAATAGTCTCAATGCTCTTACAACAATAAATTCTTAAAGTTACTTAAGTTACTTATAAAACTAATAATAATAATAATAAAGACGTTTTAGGAGCATTACAATAGTCTCAATGCTCTTACAACAATAAATTCTTAAAGTTACTTAAGTTACTTATAAAACTAATAATAATAATAATAAAGACGTTTTAGGAGCATTACAATAGTCTCAATGCTCTTTCAACAATAAATTCTTAAAGTTACTTAAGTTACTTATAAAACTAATAATAATAATAATAAAGACGTTTTAGGAGCATTACAATAGTCTCAATGCTCTTACAACAATAAATTCTTAAAGTTACTTAAGTTACTTATAAAACTAATAATAATAATAATAAAGACGTTTTAGGAGCATTACAATAGTCTCAATGCTCTTACAACAATAAATTCTTAAAGTTACTTAAGTTACTTATAAAACTAATAATAATAATAATAAAGACGTTTTAGGAGCATTACAATAGTCTCAATGCTCTTACAACAATAAATTCTTAAAGTTACTTAAGTTACTTATAAAACTAATAATAATAATAATAAAGACGTTTTAGGAGCATTACAATAGTCTCAATGCTCTTTCAACAATAAATTCTTAAAGTTACTTAAGTTACTTATAAAACTAATAATAATAATAATAAAGACGTTTTAGGAGCATTACAATAGTCTCAATGCTCTTACAACAATAAATTCTTAAAGTTACTTAAGTTACTTATAAAACTAATAATAATAATAATAAAGACGTTTTAGGAGCATTACAATAGTCTCAATGCTCTTACAACAATAAATTCTTAAAGTTACTTAAGTTACTTATAAAACTAATAATAATAATAATAAAGACGTTTTAGGAGCATTACAATAGTCTCAATGCTCTTACAACAATAAATTCTTAAAGTTACTTAAGTTACTTATAAAACTAATAATAATAATAATAAAGACGTTTTAGGAGCATTACAATAGTCTCAATGCTCTTTCAACAATAAATTCTTAAAGTTACTTAAGTTACTTATAAAACTAATAATAATAATAATAAAGACGTTTTTAGGAGCATTACAATAGTCTCAATGCTCTTACAACAATAAATTCTTAAAGTTACTTAAGTTACTTATAAAACTAATAATAATAATAATAAAGACGTTTTAGGAGCATTACAATAGTCTCAATGCTCTTACAACAATAAATTCTTAAAGTTACTTAAGTTACTTATAAAACTAATAATAATAATAATAAAGACGTTTTAGGAGCATTACAATAGTCTCAATGCTCTTACAACAATAAATTCTTAAAGTTACTTAAGTTACTTATAAAACTAATAATAATAATAATAAAGACGTTTTAGGAGCATTACAATAGTCTCAATGCTCTTTCAACAATAAATTCTTAAAGTTACTTAAGTTACTTATAAAACTAATAATAATAATAATAAAGACGTTTTAGGAGCATTACAATAGTCTCAATGCTCTTACAACAATAAATTCTTAAAGTTACTTAAGTTACTTATAAAACTAATAATAATAATAATAAAGACGTTTTAGGAGCATTACAATAGTCTCAATGCTCTTACAACAATAAATTCTTAAAGTTACTTAAGTTACTTATAAAACTAATAATAATAATAATAAAGACGTTTTAGGAGCATTACAATAGTCTCAATGCTCTTACAACAATAAATTCTTAAAGTTACTTAAGTTACTTATAAAACTAATAATAATAATAATAAAGACGTTTTAGGAGCATTACAATAGTCTCAATGCTCTTACAACAATAAATTCTTAAAGTTACTTAAGTTACTTATAAAACTAATAATAATAATAATAAAGACGTTTTAGGAGCATTACAATAGTCTCAATGCTCTTACAACAATAAATTCTTAAAGTTACTTAAGTTACTTATAAAACTAATAATAATAATAATAAAGACGTTTTAGGAGCATTACAATAGTCTCAATGCTCTTACAACAATAAATTCTTAAAGTTACTTAAGTTACTTATAAAACTAATAATAATAATAATAAAGACGTTTTAGGAGCATTACAATAGTCTCAATGCTCTTACAACAATAAATTCTTAAAGTTACTTAAGTTACTTATAAAACTAATAATAATAATAATAAAGACGTTTTAGGAGCATTACAATAGTCTCAATGCTCTTACAACAATAAATTCTTAAAGTTACTTAAGTTACTTATAAAACTAATAATAATAATAATAAAGACGTTTTAGGAGCATTACAATAGTCTCAATGCTCTTACAACAATAAATTCTTAAAGTTACTTAAGTTACTTATAAAACTAATAATAATAATAATAAAGACGTTTTAGGAGCATTACAATAGTCTCAATGCTCTTACAACAATAAATTCTTAAAGTTACTTAAGTTACTTATAAAACTAATAATAATAATAATAAAGACGTTTTAGGAGCATTACAATAGTCTCAATGCTCTTACAACAATAAATTCTTAAAGTTACTTAAGTTACTTATAAAAACTAATAATAATAATAATAAAGACGTTTTAGGAGCATTATACAATAGTCTCAATGCTCTTTCAACAATAAATTCTTAAAGTTACTTAAGTTACTTATAAAACTAATAATAATAATAATAAAGACGTTTTAGGAGCATTACAATAGTCTCAATGCTCTTTCAACAATAAATTCTTAAAGTTACTTAAGTTACTTATAAAACTAATAATAATAATAATAAAGACGTTTTAGGAGCATTACAATAGTCTCAATGCTCTTACAACAATAAATTCTTAAAGTTACTTAAGTTACTTATAAAACTAATAATAATAATAATAAAGACGTTTTAGGAGCATTACAATAGTCTCAATGCTCTTACAACAATATATTCTTAAAGTTACTTAAGTTACTTATAAAACTAATAATAATAATAATAAAGACGTTTTAGGAGCATTACAATAGTCTCAATGCTCTTACAACAATAAATTCTTAAAGTTACTTAAGTTACTTATAAAACTAATAATAATAATAATAAAGACGTTTTAGGAGCATTACAATAGTCTCAATGCTCTTTCAACAATAAATTCTTAAAGTTACTTAAGTTACTTATAAAACTAATAATAATAATAATAAAGACGTTTTAGGAGCATTATACAATAGTCTCAATGCTCTTTCAACAATAAATTCTTAAAGTTACTTAAGTTACTTATAAAACTAATAATAATAATAATAAAGACGTTTTAGGAGCATTATACAATAGTCTCAATGCTCTTACAACAATAAATTCTTAAAGTTACTTAAGTTACTTATAAAACTAATAATAATAATAATAAAGACGTTTTAGGAGCATTATACAATAGTCTCAATGCTCTTACAACAATAAATTCTTAAAGTTACTTAAGTTACTTATAAAACTAATAATAATAATAATAAAGACGTTTTAGCAGCATTATACAATAGTCTCAATGCTCTTACAACAATAAATTCTTAAAGTTACTTAAGTTACTTATAAAACTAATAATAATAATAATAAAGACGTTTTAGCAGCATTATACAATAGTCTCAATGCTCTTACAACAATAAATTCTTAAAGTTACTTAAGTTACTTATAAAACTAATAATAATAATAATAAAGACGTTTTAGGAGCATTATACAATAGTCTCAATGCTCTTACAACAATAAATTCTTAAAGTTACTTAAGTTACTTATAAAACTAATAATAATAATAATAAAGACGTTTTAGGAGCATTACAATAGTCTCAATGCTCTTACAACAATAAATTCTTAAAGTTACTTAAGTTACTTATAAAACTAATAATAATAATAATAAAGACGTTTTAGGAGCATTACAATAGTCTCAATGCTCTTACAACAATAAATTCTTAAAGTTACTTAAGTTACTTATAAAACTAATAATAATAATAATAAAGACGTTTTAGGAGCATTACAATAGTCTCAATGCTCTTACAACAATAAATTCTTAAAGTTACTTAAGTTACTTATAAAACTAATAATAATAATAATAAAGACGTTTTAGGAGCATTACAATAGTCTCAATGCTCTTACAACAATAAATTCTTAAAGTTACTTAAGTTACTTATAAAACTAATAATAATAATAATAAAGACGTTTTAGGAGCATTACAATAGTCTCAATGCTCTTACAACAATAAATTCTTAAAGTTACTTAAGTTACTTATAAAACTAATAATAATAATAATAATAAAGACGTTTTAGGAGCATTACAATAGTCTCAATGCTCTTACAACAATAAATTCTTAAAGTTACTTAAGTTACTTATAAAACTAATAATAATAATAATAAAGACGTTTTAGGAGCATTACAATAGTCTCAATGCTCTTACAACAATAAATTCTTAAAGTTACTTAAGTTACTTATAAAACTAATAATAATAATAATAAAGACGTTTTAGGAGCATTACAATAGTCTCAATGCTCTTACAACAATAAATTCTTAAAGTTACTTAAGTTACTTATAAAACTAATAATAATAATAATAAAGACGTTTTAGCAGCATTATGCAATAGTCTCAATGCTCTTTCAACAATAAATTCTTAAAGTTACTTAAGTTACTTATAAAACTAATAATAATAATAATAAAGACGTTTTAGGAGCATTATACAATAGTCTCAATGCTCTTTCAACAATAAATTCTTAAAGTTACTTAAGTTACTTATAAAACTAATAATAATAATAATAAAGACGTTTTAGGAGCATTACAATAGTCTCAATGCTCTTACAACAATAAATTCTTAAAGTTACTTAAGTTACTTATAAAACTAATAATAATAATAATAAAGACGTTTTAGGAGCATTACAATAGTCTCAATGCTCTTACAACAATAAATTCTTAAAGTTACTTAAGTTACTTATAAAACTAATAATAATAATAATAAAGACGTTTTAGCAGCATTATGCAATAGTCTCAATGCTCTTTCAACAATAAATTCTTAAAGTTACTTAAGTTACTTATAAAACTAATAATAATAATAATAAAGACGTTTTAGGAGCATTACAATAGTCTCAATGCTCTTACAACAATAAATTCTTAAAGTTACTTAAGTTACTTATAAAACTAATAATAATAATAATAAAGACGTTTTAGGAGCATTACAATAGTCTCAATGCTCTTACAACAATAAATTATTAAAGTTACTTAAGTTACTTATAAAACTAATAATAATAATAATAAAGACGTTTTAGGAGCATTACAATAGTCTCAATGCTCTTACAACAATAAATTCTTAAAGTTACTTAAGTTACTTATAAAACTAATAATAATAATAATAAAGACGTTTTAGGAGCATTACAATAGTCTCAATGCTCTTACAACAATAAATTCTTAAAGTTACTTAAGTTACTTATAAAACTAATAATAATAATAATAAAGACGTTTTAGGAGCATTACAATAGTCTCAATGCTCTTACAACAATAAATTCTTAAAGTTACTTAAGTTACTTATAAAACTAATAATAATAATAATAAAGACGTTTTAGGAGCATTACAATAGTCTCAATGCTCTTACAACAATAAATTCTTAAAGTTACTTAAGTTACTTATAAAACTAATAATAATAATAATAAAGACGTTTTAGGAGCATTACAATAGTCTCAATGCTCTTTCAACAATAAATTCTTAAAGTTACTTAAGTTACTTATAAAACTAATAATAATAATAATAAAGACGTTTTAGGAGCATTACAATAGTCTCAATGCTCTTACAACAATAAATTCTTAAAGTTACTTAAGTTACTTATAAAACTAATAATAATAATAATAAAGACGTTTTAGGAGCATTACAATAGTCTCAATGCTCTTACAACAATAAATTCTTAAAGTTACTTAAGTTACTTATAAAACTAATAATAATAATAATAAAGACGTTTTAGGAGCATTACAATAGTCTCAATGCTCTTACAACAATAAATTCTTAAAGTTACTTAAGTTACTTATAAAACTAATAATAATAATAATAAAGACGTTTTAGGAGCATTACAATAGTCTCAATGCTCTTTCAACAATAAATTCTTAAAGTTACTTAAGTTACTTATAAAACTAATAATAATAATAATAAAGACGTTTTAGGAGCATTACAATAGTCTCAATGCTCTTACAACAATAAATTCTTAAAGTTACTTAAGTTACTTATAAAACTAATAATAATAATAATAAAGACGTTTTAGGAGCATTACAATAGTCTCAATGCTCTTACAACAATAAATTCTTAAAGTTACTTAAGTTACTTATAAAACTAATAATAATAATAATAAAGACGTTTTAGGAGCATTACAATAGTCTCAATGCTCTTACAACAATAAATTCTTAAAGTTACTTAAGTTACTTATAAAACTAATAATAATAATAATAAAGACGTTTTAGGAGCATTACAATAGTCTCAATGCTCTTTCAACAATAAATTCTTAAAGTTACTTAAGTTACTTATAAAACTAATAATAATAATAATAAAGACGTTTTAGGAGCATTACAATAGTCTCAATGCTCTTACAACAATAAATTCTTAAAGTTACTTAAGTTACTTATAAAACTAATAATAATAATAATAAAGACGTTTTAGGAGCATTACAATAGTCTCAATGCTCTTACAACAATAAATTCTTAAAGTTACTTAAGTTACTTATAAAACTAATAATAATAATAATAAAGACGTTTTAGGAGCATTACAATAGTCTCAATGCTCTTACAACAATAAATTCTTAAAGTTACTTAAGTTACTTATAAAACTAATAATAATAATAATAAAGACGTTTTAGGAGCATTACAATAGTCTCAATGCTCTTTCAACAATAAATTCTTAAAGTTACTTAAGTTACTTATAAAACTAATAATAATAATAATAAAGACGTTTTAGGAGCATTACAATAGTCTCAATGCTCTTACAACAATAAATTCTTAAAGTTACTTAAGTTACTTATAAAACTAATAATAATAATAATAAAGACGTTTTAGGAGCATTACAATAGTCTCAATGCTCTTACAACAATATATTCTTAAAGTTACTTAAGTTACTTATAAAACTAATAATAATAATAATAAAGACGTTTTAGGAGCATTACAATAGTCTCAATGCTCTTACAACAATAAATTCTTAAAGTTACTTAAGTTACTTATAAAACTAATAATAAATAATAAAGACGTTTTAGGAGCATTACAATAGTCTCAATGCTCTTACAACAATAAATTCTTAAAGTTACTTAAGTTACTTATAAAACTAATAATAATAATAATAAAGACGTTTTAGGAGCATTACAATAGTCTCAATGCTCTTACAACAATAAATTCTTAAAGTTACTTAAGTTACTTATAAAACTAATAATAATAATAATAAAGACGTTTTAGGAGCATTACAATAGTCTCAATGCTCTTACAACAATAAATTCTTAAAGTTACTTAAGTTACTTATAAAACTAATAATAATAATAATAAAGACGTTTTAGGAGCATTACAATAGTCTCAATGCTCTTACAACAATAAATTCTTAAAGTTACTTAAGTTACTTATAAAACTAATAATAATAATAATAAAGACGTTTTAGGAGCATTACAATAGTCTCAATGCTCTTACAACAATAAATTCTTAAAGTTACTTAAGTTACTTATAAAACTAATAATAATAATAATAAAGACGTTTTAGGAGCATTACAATAGTCTCAATGCTCTTACAACAATAAATTCTTAAAGTTACTTAAGTTACTTATAAAACTAATAATAATAATAATAAAGACGTTTTAGGAGCATTATACAATAGTCTCAATGCTCTTTCAACAATAAATTCTTAAAGTTACTTAAGTTACTTATAAAACTAATAATAATAATAATAAAGACGTTTTAGGAGCATTATACAATAGTCTCAATGCTCTTTCAACAATAAATTCTTAAAGTTACTTAAGTTACTTATAAAACTAATAATAATAATAATAAAGACGTTTTAGGAGCATTACAATAGTCTCAATGCTCTTTCAACAATAAATTCTTAAAGTTACTTAAGTTACTTATAAAACTAATAATAATAATAATAAAGACGTTTTAGGAGCATTACAATAGTCTCAATGCTCTTACAACAATATATTCTTAAAGTTACTTAAGTTACTTATAAAACTAATAATAATAATAATAAAGACGTTTTAGGAGCATTACAATAGTCTCAATGCTCTTACAACAATAAATTCTTAAAGTTACTTAAGTTACTTATAAAAACTAATAATAATAATAATAAAGACGTTTTAGGAGCATTACAATAGTCTCAATGCTCTTACAACAATAAATTCTTAAAGTTACTTAAGTTACTTATAAAACTAATAATAATAATAATAAAGACGTTTTAGGAGCATTACAATAGTCTCAATGCTCTTACAACAATAAATTCTTAAAGTTACTTAAGTTACTTATAAAACTAATAATAATAATAATAAAGACGTTTTAGGAGCATTACAATAGTCTCAATGCTCTTACAACAATAAATTCTTAAAGTTACTTAAGTTACTTATAAAACTAATAATAATAATAATAAAGACGTTTTTAGGAGCATTACAATAGTCTCAATGCTCTTACAACAATAAATTCTTAAAGTTACTTAAGTTACTTATAAAACTAATAATAATAATAATAAAGACGTTTTAGGAGCATTACAATAGTCTCAATGCTCTTACAACAATAAATTCTTAAAGTTACTTAAGTTACTTATAAAACTAATAATAATAATAATAAAGACGTTTTAGGAGCATTATACAATAGTCTCAATGCTCTTTCAACAATAAATTCTTAAAGTTACTTAAGTTACTTATAAAACTAATAATAATAATAATAAAGACGTTTTAGGAGCATTATACAATAGTCTCAATGCTCTTTCAACAATAAATTCTTAAAGTTACTTAAGTTACTTATAAAACTAATAATAATAATAATAAAGACGTTTTAGGAGCATTATACAATAGTCTCAATGCTCTTACAACAATAAATTCTTAAAGTTACTTAAGTTACTTATAAAACTAATAATAATAATAATAAAGACGTTTTAGGAGCATTATACAATAGTCTCAATGCTCTTACAACAATAAATTCTTAAAGTTACTTAAGTTACTTATAAAACTAATAATAATAATAATAAAGACGTTTTAGCAGCATTATACAATAGTCTCAATGCTCTTACAACAATAAATTCTTAAAGTTACTTAAGTTACTTATAAAACTAATAATAATAATAATAAAGACGTTTTAGCAGCATTATACAATAGTCTCAATGCTCTTACAACAATAAATTCTTAAAGTTACTTAAGTTACTTATAAAACTAATAATAATAATAATAAAGACGTTTTAGCAGCATTATACAATAGTCTCAATGCTCTTACAACAATAAATTCTTAAAGTTACTTAAGTTACTTATAAAACTAATAATAATAATAATAAAGACGTTTTAGGAGCATTACAATAGTCTCAATGCTCTTACAACAATAAATTCTTAAAGTTACTTAAGTTACTTATAAAACTAATAATAATAATAAAGACGTTTTAGGAGCATTACAATAGTCTCAATGCTCTTACAACAATAAATTCTTAAAGTTACTTAAGTTACTTATAAAAACTAATAATAATAATAATAAAGACGTTTTAGGAGCATTACAATAGTCTCAATGCTCTTACAACAATAAATTCTTAAAGTTACTTAAGTTACTTATAAAACTAATAATAATAATAATAAAGACGTTTTAGGAGCATTACAATAGTCTCAATGCTCTTACAACAATAAATTCTTAAAGTTACTTAAGTTACTTATAAAACTAATAATAATAATAATAAAGACGTTTTAGGAGCATTACAATAGTCTCAATGCTCTTACAACAATAAATTCTTAAAGTTACTTAAGTTACTTATAAAACTAATAATAATAATAATAAAGACGTTTTAGGAGCATTACAATAGTCTCAATGCTCTTACAACAATAAATTCTTAAAGTTACTTAAGTTACTTATAAAACTAATAATAATAATAATAAAGACGTTTTAGGAGCATTACAATAGTCTCAATGCTCTTACAACAATAAATTCTTAAAGTTACTTAAGTTACTTATAAAACTAATAATAATAATAATAAAGACGTTTTAGGAGCATTACAATAGTCTCAATGCTCTTACAACAATAAATTCTTAAAGTTACTTAAGTTACTTATAAAACTAATAATAATAATAATAAAGACGTTTTAGCAGCATTATGCAATAGTCTCAATGCTCTTTCAACAATAAATTCTTAAAGTTACTTAAGTTACTTATAAAACTAATAATAATAATAATAAAGACGTTTTAGGAGCATTATACAATAGTCTCAATGCTCTTTCAACAATAAATTCTTAAAG
This sequence comes from Chrysogorgia sp. JL179-B06, assembly GCA_035772405.1. Taxonomy (NCBI): domain Eukaryota; kingdom Metazoa; phylum Cnidaria; class Anthozoa; order Scleralcyonacea; family Chrysogorgiidae; genus Chrysogorgia; species Chrysogorgia sp. JL179-B06. The sequence goes on from JAYKKM010000242.1 coordinate 310,129, forward strand.
TTACTTAAGTTACTTATAAAACTAATAATAATAATAATAAAGACGTTTTAGGAGCATTACAATAGTCTCAATGCTCTTACAACAATAAATTCTTAAAGTTACTTAAGGTGGCTCCCTACTGTTTCTTGAAAGGTGGCAAAAATGCAAATTTCAATCTCGAAAAGTGCCCATGGATATTTGGGAAAAGATTGAAACTAAAGCTATGCTTAGAATAACTTTCAGGGCATCAAATACTATTAATGGCTAAAGTGTTTCATCTGTTGCTATGACAACAGTGACGTTTCAAAATGGCCGAAAATGAACATTTCATCTAATTTATTTGGCAAACGAGTCGGTGAACCCCGATTTTTTTTGCATTTAAACATTTCTTTTAGTTTAATTAATAAATAGGCAGATTAAAAGAAAATTCTGTGGAGCCAATTTTTAAAAAAACTAAAAAAACATGATTTTTTTTGTGTAAAATAATTGGCTCCACAAAATATTTTTTTAATCTGCCCATTTATTAATTAAACTAAAAGAAATGTTTAAATGCAAAAAAATTTGGGGGTCACCGACTCGTTTGCGAAATAAATTAGATGAAATGTTCATTTTCGGCCATTTTGAAACGTCACTGTTGTCATAGCAACAGATGAAACACTTTAGCCATTAATAGTATTTGATGCCCTGAAAGTTATTCTAAGCATAGCTTTAGTTTCAATCTTTTCCCAAATATCCTTGGGCACTTTTCGAAATTGAAATTTGCATTTTTGCCACCTTTCAAGAAACAGTAGGGAGCCACCTTAAGTTACTTATAAAACTAATAATAATAATAATAAAGACGTTTTAGGAGCATTACAATAGTCTCAATGCTCTTACAACAATAAATTCTTAAAGTTACTTAAGTTACTTATAAAACTAATAATAATAATAATAAAGACGTTTTAGCAGCATTATGCAATAGTCTCAATGCTCTTTCAACAATAAATTCTTAAAGTTACTTAAGTTACTTATAAAACTAATAATAATAATAATAAAGACGTTTTAGGAGCATTACAATAGTCTCAATGCTCTTACAACAATAAATTCTTAAAGTTACTTAAGTTACTTATAAAACTAATAATAATAATAATAAAGACGTTTTAGGAGCATTACAATAGTCTCAATGCTCTTACAACAATAAATTCTTAAAGTTACTTAAGTTACTTATAAAACTAATAATAATAATAATAAAGACGTTTTAGGAGCATTACAATAGTCTCAATGCTCTTACAACAATAAATTCTTAAAGTTACTTAAGTTACTTATAAAACTAATAATAATAATAATAAAGACGTTTTAGCAGCATTATGCAATAGTCTCAATGCTCTTTCAACAATAAATTCTTAAAGTTACTTAAGTTACTTATAAAACTAATAATAATAATAATAAAGACGTTTTAGGAGCATTATACAATAGTCTCAATGCTCTTTCAACAATAAATTCTTAAAGTTACTTAAGTTACTTATAAAACTAATAATAATAATAATAAAGACGTTTTAGGAGCATTACAATAGTCTCAATGCTCTTACAACAATAAATTCTTAAAGTTACTTAAGGTGGCTCCCTACTGTTTCTTGAAAGGTGGCAAAAATGCAAATTTCAATCTCGAAAAGTGCCCATGGATATTTGGGAAAAGATTGAAACTAAAGCTATGCTTAGAATAACTTTCAGGGCATCAAATACTATTAATGGCTAAAGTGTTTCATCTGTTGCTATGACAACAGTGACGTTTCAAAATGGCCGAAAATGAACATTTCATCTAATTTATTTGGCAAACGAGTCGGTGAACCCCGATTTTTTTTGCATTTAAACATTTCTTTTAGTTTAATTAATAAATAGGCAGATTAAAAGAAAATTCTGTGGAGCCAATTTTTAAAAAAACTAAAAAAACATGATTTTTTTTGTGTAAAATAATTGGCTCCACAAAATATTTTTTTTAATCTGCCCATTTATTAATTAAACTAAAAGAAATGTTTAAATGCAAAAAATTTGGGGGTCACCGACTCGTTTGCGAAATAAATTAGATGAAATGTTCATTTTCGGCCATTTTGAAACGTCACTGTTGTCATAGCAACAGATGAAACACTTTAGCCATTAATAGTATTTGATGCCCTGAAAGTTATTCTAAGCATAGCTTTAGTTTCAATCTTTTCCCAAATATCCTTGGGCACTTTTCGAAATTGAAATTTGCATTTTTGCCACCTTTCAAGAAACAGTAGGGAGCCACCTTAAGTTACTTATAAAACTAATAATAATAATAATAAAGACGTTTTAGGAGCATTACAATAGTCTCAATGCTCTTACAACAATAAATTCTTAAAGTTACTTAAGTTACTTATAAAACTAATAATAATAATAATAAAGACGTTTTAGCAGCATTATGCAATAGTCTCAATGCTCTTTCAACAATAAATTCTTAAAGTTACTTAAGTTACTTATAAAACTAATAATAATAATAATAAAGACGTTTTAGGAGCATTACAATAGTCTCAATGCTCTTACAACAATAAATTCTTAAAGTTACTTAAGTTACTTATAAAACTAATAATAATAATAATAAAGACGTTTTAGGAGCATTACAATAGTCTCAATGCTCTTACAACAATAAATTATTAAAGTTACTTAAGTTACTTATAAAACTAATAATAATAATAATAAAGACGTTTTAGGAGCATTACAATAGTCTCAATGCTCTTACAACAATAAATTCTTAAAGTTACTTAAGTTACTTATAAAACTAATAATAATAATAATAAAGACGTTTTAGGAGCATTACAATAGTCTCAATGCTCTTACAACAATAAATTCTTAAAGTTACTTAAGTTACTTATAAAACTAATAATAATAATAATAAAGACGTTTTAGGAGCATTACAATAGTCTCAATGCTCTTACAACAATAAATTCTTAAAGTTACTTAAGTTACTTATAAAACTAATAATAATAATAATAAAGACGTTTTAGGAGCATTACAATAGTCTCAATGCTCTTACAACAATAAATTCTTAAAGTTACTTAAGTTACTTATAAAACTAATAATAATAATAATAAAGACGTTTTAGGAGCATTACAATAGTCTCAATGCTCTTTCAACAATAAATTCTTAAAGTTACTTAAGTTACTTATAAAACTAATAATAATAATAATAAAGACGTTTTAGGAGCATTACAATAGTCTCAATGCTCTTACAACAATAAATTCTTAAAGTTACTTAAGTTACTTATAAAACTAATAATAATAATAATAAAGACGTTTTAGGAGCATTACAATAGTCTCAATGCTCTTACAACAATAAATTCTTAAAGTTACTTAAGTTACTTATAAAACTAATAATAATAATAATAAAGACGTTTTAGGAGCATTACAATAGTCTCAATGCTCTTACAACAATAAATTCTTAAAGTTACTTAAGTTACTTATAAAACTAATAATAATAATAATAGACGTTTTAGGAGCATTACAATAGTCTCAATGCTCTTTCAACAATAAATTCTTAAAGTTACTTAAGTTACTTATAAAACTAATAATAATAATAATAAAGGACGTTTTAGGAGCATTACAATAGTCTCAATGCTCTTACAACAATAAATTCTTAAAGTTACTTAAGTTACTTATAAAACTAATAATAATAATAATAAAGACGTTTTAGGAGCATTACAATAGTCTCAATGCTCTTACAACAATAAATTCTTAAAGTTACTTAAGTTACTTATAAAACTAATAATAATAATAATAAAGACGTTTTAGGAGCATTACAATAGTCTCAATGCTCTTACAACAATAAATTCTTAAAGTTACTTAAGTTACTTATAAAACTAATAATAATAATAATAAAGACGTTTTAGGAGCATTACAATAGTCTCAATGCTCTTTCAACAATAAATTCTTAAAGTTACTTAAGTTACTTATAAAACTAATAATAATAATAATAAAGACGTTTTAGGAGCATTACAATAGTCTCAATGCTCTTACAACAATAAATTCTTAAAGTTACTTAAGTTACTTATAAAACTAATAATAATAATAATAAAGACGTTTTAGGAGCATTACAATAGTCTCAATGCTCTTACAACAATATATTCTTAAAGTTACTTAAGTTACTTATAAAACTAATAATAATAATAATAAAGACGTTTTAGGAGCATTACAATAGTCTCAATGCTCTTACAACAATAAATTCTTAAAGTTACTTAAGTTACTTATAAAACTAATAATAATAATAATAAAGACGTTTTAGGAGCATTACAATAGTCTCAATGCTCTTACAACAATAAATTCTTAAAGTTACTTAAGTTACTTATAAAACTAATAATAATAATAATAAAGACGTTTTAGGAGCATTACAATAGTCTCAATGCTCTTACAACAATAAATTCTTAAAGTTACTTAAGTTACTTATAAAACTAATAATAATAATAATAAAGACGTTTTAGGAGCATTACAATAGTCTCAATGCTCTTACAACAATAAATTCTTAAAGTTACTTAAGTTACTTATAAAACTAATAATAATAATAATAAAGACGTTTTAGGAGCATTACAATAGTCTCAATGCTCTTACAACAATAAATTCTTAAAGTTACTTAAGTTACTTATAAAACTAATAATAATAATAATAAAGACGTTTTAGGAGCATTACAATAGTCTCAATGCTCTTACAACAATAAATTCTTAAAGTTACTTAAGTTACTTATAAAACTAATAATAATAATAATAAAGACGTTTTAGGAGCATTACAATAGTCTCAATGCTCTTACAACAATAAATTCTTAAAGTTACTTAAGTTACTTATAAAACTAATAATAATAATAATAAAGACGTTTTAGGAGCATTATACAATAGTCTCAATGCTCTTTCAACAATAAATTCTTAAAGTTACTTAAGTTACTTATAAAACTAATAATAATAATAATAAAGACGTTTTAGGAGCATTACAATAGTCTCAATGCTCTTTCAACAATAAATTCTTAAAGTTACTTAAGTTACTTATAAAACTAATAATAATAATAATAAAGACGTTTTAGGAGCATTACAATAGTCTCAATGCTCTTACAACAATAAATTCTTAAAGTTACTTAAGTTACTTATAAAACTAATAATAATAATAATAATAAAGACGTTTTAGGAGCATTACAATAGTCTCAATGCTCTTACAACAATATATTCTTAAAGTTACTTAAGTTACTTATAAAACTAATAATAATAATAATAAAGACGTTTTAGGAGCATTACAATAGTCTCAATGCTCTTACAACAATAAATTCTTAAAGTTACTTAAGTTACTTATAAAACTAATAATAATAATAATAAAGACGTTTTAGGAGCATTACAATAGTCTCAATGCTCTTTCAACAATAAATTCTTAAAGTTACTTAAGTTACTTATAAAACTAATAATAATAATAATAAAGACGTTTTAGGAGCATTATACAATAGTCTCAATGCTCTTTCAACAATAAATTCTTAAAGTTACTTAAGTTTACTTATAAAACTAATAATAATAATAATAAAGACGTTTTAGGAGCATTATACAATAGTCTCAATGCTCTTACAACAATAAATTCTTAAAGTTACTTAAGTTACTTATAAAACTAATAATAATAATAATAAAGACGTTTTAGGAGCATTATACAATAGTCTCAATGCTCTTACAACAATAAATTCTTAAAGTTACTTAAGTTACTTATAAAACTAATAATAATAATAATAAAGACGTTTTAGCAGCATTATACAATAGTCTCAATGCTCTTACAACAATAAATTCTTAAAGTTACTTAAGTTACTTATAAAACTAATAATAATAATAATAAAGACGTTTTAGCAGCATTATACAATAGTCTCAATGCTCTTTCAACAATAAATTCTTAAAGTTACTTAAGTTACTTATAAAACTAATAATAATAATAATAAAGACGTTTTAGGAGCATTATACAATAGTCTCAATGCTCTTACAACAATAAATTCTTAAAGTTACTTAAGTTACTTATAAAACTAATAATAATAATAATAAAGACGTTTTAGCAGCATTATACAATAGTCTCAATGCTCTTACAACAATAAATTCTTAAAGTTACTTAAGTTACTTATAAAACTAATAATAATAATAATAAAGACGTTTTAGCAGCATTATACAATAGTCTCAATGCTCTTACAACAATAAATTCTTAAAGTTACTTATAAAACTAATTACATTTCATCATAAAATCCAAACTACTACCCACTTACCTACCGATCCATCTCATCCATGCCATCCATCCCATTCATCCCATCCACCTCATCCACCTCATCCAACCCATCCACCTCATCCATCCCATCCATCCATCCCACCCACCTCATCCATCCCATCCACCTCATCCACCCCATCCACCCCATCCATCCCATCCATCCATCCATCCCATCCATATATCTTATCTATATAGTTTTAGTTTAGTTTATTAGATTTATCACTCTTAGGTGAACGGAATACCCCAACAGGCTAGAAGCCCAATTGATAGGGTTTCCGAGGGCCTACGATTTTAGGTCGTTATCCGAGAAGACCTGAAAGTCTTACCATTTGCTGATATTATTGCAAAGGCAGCACTTTTTCCTCAATTATTTTTAAGACCCTGAGTGGAGGTCCGACTAAGGATTTTTACCTGTGTCTCCCAACTCATAGACATGTTTCGTAACCACTAGACCACAACAGCTGTATCTATGTATTTATATATTCTATATCTATTTATCTATCTTTATCTCAAACTATTTAGACATCCAGTTCTTCTAATTCCCTAAAAACCTAAATCCCAACAAGGGACAACCTTTCGTAAATGGTCTTTGTCATCTTAAACATGAATCCCGCTAGCGAGAATACTGAAGGAGCTAGCATTTACTCTCTTTGTCTCAGATGAAAAATGTTATTGTTCAAAAGCACGTGCAGCTCCTTAACGCTGCATGCCGTCAGCGTCGTGTTCGCCAAACTTTCTATTGAGAAGTTTAACATTGCGATAACGTTTCAACCTTGTTGGGAATTCATGCAGATAATACATGTAGTAAGGTTTTACTTGTAGGTACACCATGTTTATTATTTATTGCTGAGTTCTTGACCTGTTGGTCTTCTTCAGGGCAAATGCTAACATCTTGTTGGCTCACGTCATTATAGAGAGGATGAGGGCATCCATCAAAATTGTGAAAAATCCTACGACTTCACAGGTGGGTTAACCCATGGTCAAGCACTAAACAGCACATGGTCAGGTCTCTTCTGTCAACAATATTGATACCTTTGTTTAATTTAATTAAATAATTAGGATAAATGTTACTACGCCATTGTAATATTACGTGATTTTAGTCGATCAACTATATTGCTTATATGACCTGAGGCAACAGGTCGAAAGCTCAGCAAGAAAAAAGTGGTGTACCCACAAACTTTACTATAACTATTGTCACCATGCTGCAAACATTCAAGGTGAATTAATACATATACAGTGTGTATCAATAAAACGGAAACCTTAAAAAATTAATTAATATTCTTTTAAAACAACCTAGCCCTGGACCTTCTGAGCCATAGGAGAAAAAGCTTTTAAATTTTCCAAGTGCAAATCAACTTCCTTAACATTCAATCCCAACATTTCTGTCAAGCTTTTAGCTATTGACCACAAGTCTCCCTTTATTTCAATTCAACGGCGTTCTTTACACAAACAGGGATTAAAATTTGTCGTTCCCAATGTACTTTTCGCGCTTGGCTTCGACCTTTCAGCTTTGTCAGAGGACAACCTTGATTGATTTAGCTGTATCATATATGCAACAGACTCGTAGCCTCCTCAGCCGTTTCGACAGTGACTTCCCATAGTTGCTTGTAACGATTGATTTTTGACGCATTCGTAGCGGCTCAAACACCGTGTTGTCTCCTTGTGTTTATAACGAAAAAATACTTTACCAGTCAAGGTTACAACAGTGTGAAGAATACTTAGGGGCCAAATCTCTAAACACCGTTTGTTTAATTTTAAAGAGAACGCAAAGTCGACATCTTCTTCGTGTACCGAACACACAATGGACACAGACTTACGTCATAGACACATCAAGGTTATTTTCTCGGGATTCAGAAGCTTTACAAGAATAAAAACCCTAACCATAACCCAAATAAAAACTCTAGTCCTAACCCTGAAATAAAGGAATGCTAACCCTACTTTTGAACTAAATATTTCAATGATGTAATATTCTGTGTCCGGCACGAAGACACGAAGTAGCAGACGCAAGGTCTGAGTCGCTATACTGAAAAGCTAAGGAAGAAAACAGTGGGTAGATAATTGAACTCTTTGTGAAATCTACAAAACTATGGTTTCATGCGATTCTATATATGCATGATTGTTGGATGAATATGTTGAAATTATATACGTTATAATTTATTCAACCGTAGTCCGTTGGCGGAATCTTAAAGGTAAAGGGGTCATGCTAATCATTCTACGAACTACACGACGGCGCAGCTCAACGCGGCCGAGTCGAAGGTTTAGTAAAGGTGCCACAGGCTGCCACCATACGACCCATGATGACCTCGGAGCACAGCTAAAGTATAAGTGTTAGGGTTGATATTAGAGAGGGAGGAAAACCGGAGTACCCGGAGAAAAACCCTCGAAGCACAGGAGAGAATCAACAACTCTACTCTCATAAATCTCATGAAGCTCAGGAATCGAACGAGGTAGTTACCCATCCAAGTACTAACCCCGTCCGATCAGGCTTAACTTCAGAACTCAGCGGTGAGAAGCAGCGTGCAAACTCCACAATATGTTTCTATCATCAGGGGGAAGCGTCTATTCAGAACGAAGCACTGAGTGAAATATATTTTTATCATTGATAGAAATCGCGAATTACGGGCTTCCATGTTATTCTTATACTTAAGGTTGCTTGTCTTCGACCTTTCAATGTAATTCCTTATCCAAAGATGACGAAGTCGTTGTTGGTCGGCCCATTGTTGATATACTCGTGAAGTATACCTCTACACGAACACAGCTACAGATTGCGTCACATAGTTACATCAACGTTGCTTTCTCAGGATTCAGAAACATACAGAGACAAAACCCCAACTCTCGCTCATGAAAATTCTATTATAGCCATAACCGTAATATAAAGAAATACTAACCCTATTTGTAAAAGCCTGGACAAGACAAAAAGCAAAACAAACGAATGAAGTCAAGCCTGCGACATAAAGATGGACATAATCATAAGAAGCATAAGGCAAGAGCAAAACAAAAGAGGAAACAAAGAAAAATTCTCGTTGTTTTGTCTTCGTACGTCCCCAGAGGAAAAATCATGCTTTGTTTTCGTTGCTTATGCTCATGAGGGCTAAACAAAACATTTCAACGAAGTAATGTTCTGTATCCGGTGCACAACGAGCGCGAAAGAAGCTAAACGAAGACTCGTGAGCTCGACATGATAAACTCGATTTACCGCCATTATTTCTGAACGACAAAGTTCCATGCAAGCACACTGACAAGATCAACATTTTCGTTCAACAACCACTCGACGATTTCTGTGGACTATTGTACACTGCTGAATACGAAATAAAACTATTGTGCTGCTTAGTGCAGAAATAAAAAACTCTAAAACATTAGTGTAGTGCCTACATGGGTGTAGGAGAGATGGGTGTAGGAGAGATGGGTGTAGGAGAGATGGGTGTAGAGAGGCCCTTTGTCAGAGAATGAAACGCGTTGAATGCGGCACTCGCCAAACGTTTCAACACATCTATAAACAATCTTCGATCAACAATGTTGACCTAAAAAAATCATTTCAGCACTTTGGAATTCACAAACTTATGGAAACTGTCGAAAATGGGTCATTATTATCAATTAAAAATTGAACACAATTTTTTTAATTATTTTTTTTATTATTGTTACTATTATTATTATTATTATCAATTAGTTTTAGAATTATTATTATTATTACTATGCAATGTTTTATTAAAATTATATTATTATTATTATTATTATTATTAACTTTATTTACACACGGTACTATTTCACCAAATAAGTATTTTAAAAAATAGGTTCGCATAGCGTACATGTGTCTGATGCCAGAATTGTACTGGATCGCTTGCATGTTGGGTTACTTTTGATATGAGATTGTTTTGTTTACAGTAGTTGGTACAAAACTCTGAAGCAAAATCACTTGGGTCTGTAGGTGATACATAAAGTAATATCACAGTTATGGGGTTATTTCATTGTAATTGGTGTCATTAAAATACAACCTGGTTTGATGTCACCAGTGGGGAATCAAGTTCAACAATGCCAATTTGAAAATTCTGCTTGGAACTGAACGCCAGAGGTTAAAAGTACTCACTATTAAAGTGCCCCTAACCTCAACATTTTTTATTGTGTTATTTGGAAGAACTTTTAAAATGATAAAGTAACTTCTTTTGAAGATTTTCACTTCTTCGCTTTCTTTTTGAGATATATCAGTTTGTTTGATATGCAAATATCTGGAATTTCGTCACACATGCATAATGAGTTATCAGAGAATGTTATATATATTGGCGTTCATGAAATAAAAACACTAAAGTGTGAATAACACGTATGTGGGTTTCTCCCACAACACCAAACTTCTTGATTTTAAAGGATTTGGTTCGAGAATGAAAGAGATATACACATTTCTCCAATAAGTCATTATGCATGTTGTGACGAAATTCCAGACATTTACATATCAAACAAACTGATATATCTCAAAAAGAAAGCAAAGAAACGAAAATCTTCAAAAGAAGTTACTTTATCATTTTAAAAGTTCTTCCAAACAAGACAATCAAACATTTTGAAGTTATGGGCACAGGCACTGTCACCGCACGAAACAAGTTGGCAAACTAAGTGAAGGATGGGAACGATTCAAAGAGATTTCATGCACAATAGCCTGTGAGTTTCGTGTGTCTTTGCACTTTGCCAGTTAGTCGAAATCGAGCTGTGTCATGTAGCTCATGACAATGCCCCTTAAAGTAATTTTTGTCAATATTTCAAATCAAATTTGTGACAAAAACAGCATGGACTGTCAGGTGGTCAAGACAAACAACAAAAAAGACAATTTATTAAAATAGCATTTTCATTAAAAAAGCAACCCAAGGTTTATATTAAAAAAAACTATAATACAATTAATTCGGTTTGTAAGGTTGTTTCACTAATGTGAACAATGAGGCTTTAACGCGTGGGTATATTAGTGGGACAGAGAAGGTCGCCGAATGCCGCCCAGAACAGCTTGTAAGCCTAAACACATCGATTACGCATTGATATGAGGCTTTAACGCGAGTATATTAGAACAGCTTGTACGGCTAAACACATCGATTACACATTGATATGAGGCTTTAACGCGTGGGTATATTATTGGGACAGAGAAGGTCGCCGAATGCCGCCCAGAACAGCTTGTAAGCCTAAACACATCGATTACACATTGATATGAGGCTTTAACGCGAGTATATTAGTGGGACAGAGAAGGTCGCCGAATGCCGCCCAGAACAGCTTGTACGGCTAAACACATCGATTGCACATTGATATGAGGCTTTAACGCGAGTATATTAGTGGGACTGAGTGAGAAGGTCGCCGAATGCCGCCCAGAACAGCTTGTAAGCCTAAACACATCGATTGCACATTAATGCAACGCTCTGCGAGGCTCGTTTCAAACGTGGGACTTTTCATGAGCCGAATTTAATGGAATTTATCAAAATCCTATGTTCAAGCTAATTTGCATTAGATTCGGCACATAAAAAGTTCGACGTTTGACATCATAAGGAAAACTACTTGGACATATCTCCAAATTCAGACTTAATTAGTATACGTATATGGCAAATTGAAAATCACAGGTAACCTTCGCTCTATGTATTCCTGATTCCGACCAGTGTTTAGAGCATCGCACTGGCGACAATGAGTAGGTAGCTATCAAACAGAGACCACGGCATTCTCTGAATTAACAACACCTTGACCAGCATTACAAGTTCACAGAATACATAATCATTTGAGATCTTTTACTTACATGTTTTGGAACATATATATATTGTCTTCCTAATCCAACAGATTCCATTGGACGCACTTCCTATCTATATTAAAGTTTAAAAAAATTCACTACGTCAGTTACATTTCACTTCGAGCAATAGTCACGATTAACGTGGACACGCAATCTATCCTATTCAACCATTTTTCATTGAACCAATTGTCGGTGTCTGGCGTAGTAGCGCGCTAAATATCCAATTGACTTATAAAGTATATGACAATTGGAGGCCATCTTGTGCATGTTGCGACATCTCCATGATGGGACACATGTATTCTCAGGCCGAGTTTTTGACATTTTGGATCACATAATTACGTGCGTATGGTCACTGTATTGGCATAAAGTGATCTGTGAGAAAATACAAACAGGCGATATCGGGAAATTTGAATGAAGCGAATGGGTTGGCGCGTGTGACAATATCCGAACAGGTTTCAGTCGAATTCGTGTGCGGCTCTCAGTAGCCATCAGGATTCACTCGACCAATATTTCTTTAATGGCGAGAGAATTTGCACATTTTCGGTCTTAATGGCTATTTTCAGCTTCTGGTTAACATAGCAATAAACACGCTTAAAGTATTTCCATGCAAGAAACGCATTGCATAGCAGCGGAGGGAACGCCTGTTTCAGCGCAAAGAATCGAGAAAGGTCACGAATTACAAAATAGTCTTTGACCGTTCAAGGGAGTGAGTTGTGGAACGTTTAAGCATTTCCGTAGGACGAAAAAGAGTACACTTTTTTTGTCTATTTCTCGTACATCCCTTTTCTTGATCGAAAGTAGAAGCATTGAGTAAAACCCGATTGCTTTAGGTGAAAAACAAATGAAAATTCCATACATTTTTAGCTTTTGAGTTCTAGCTGACCAAGAACGAGGAATGTATGAGTCACATTTTAGGTAGCGATGGGGGATTACTGTTGATTTTGTGTTGTTTGAATAATGAAAACTGTTGGCGAAGTTGCCAATGGGTTATAGAGATCGTAAAACAAGTACTGTGGTGGCAAACCCAACCTTAAAAGTTCAACTACCCCATGCCATGATTAGAAAGCTAGGCTAATTCGTTTGGTAACACATAATAGTTCCCATGAAGCTGTTACTTATCGTACATATACTACAGAAGGGTAAAAACGCTCGTTGTTGTATTAACGTGCTGTTATCAGAGAAGCTAGGTTTCCCTGGATCACGGATGTGTGTACTTCAATTGGCAACAATGGCTCATTGAAACTCTTGTACAATATGATATTGGTGGGCTGCTAGCTTACGTTATTCATCTTTACCTAAGTCTCGTCTTCTCTGCCCATTTCCGTTGTTTTAAAAAACTGTTGAATGCTTTAATTAATTTCATCTCACTAGCTTTTTGTCAGTTACTCGAAGCGCTAGTCGACCGATATCGCAGCTACATCCGAATACCTTTTAGACTTTCACGAGAACTGTCGCATGTGGGAGGCGGATTTTTGGTGTGAATAAAGTTGGAAAGCGGGTCAATAGGCGAGCGCGTTAATGATTGTATAATAAAAAGAATTGAAAATATTTTTTGGATATAGGAAAATCGTTAAGGGTTCTGTCATGAATAAAGGTCACTTGAAAAAACGTAGAAAGGCTCGGCAATGCTCGCAGAGGCGAGAGTAGAAACCGCTAAACGAACACAATCAAATAGATTGCATAAGCCCCCGCGAGAGACCGGCAATGTCTTATAGTTCTCTTTGGATAACGGTAATTGCGTTTCGCCGTTTCTTCGTCATGCCTACCCACATCCTGGCTCATGCTTATATTGTAATTGTACAAGCTTTTTCGTGAGGAATTACTCCGAGTCTTACACAGGGGTTGCCTGTTCGAAATAAACAGTCTAAGTCTCGAGTTCTGTTTACGAGTGTGTTATTCAGTAAAATCTCCTGGGATGGTCGGTCTTGGCTTGGGTGCGCCACATTCGAGATGTTCCCATGGTACTTAACTTAAGCAGCTGTCACAGGTCTTTAACTGGTTGAGGTTAGGCACTTCAAGTTTGAAAGATAACGAGTAGTCTATAACGCCTCCGAGACTTCAACTTTTGTTCCTTTCAGCTAAAAGACCTTTCTTTCTGATGATTCGCAAAAAAAATCGCGCGCTAATCCCACCAGGACATTCATCATCGCCTTCGAAAAAATTACAAATTTTGACGCGACCACTAAATATGAATATCAATGATTTACTTTTTTTGCCCATAAAAGCGTTCTGGAATTCTTAGCGTTTTTCTATAGGCACTTTTGCTGTTGCTTTTCGTGTGGTCTTAAAAGCCCCGTTCGCTTGTGATGCAACTTCTCCCCCGCCCCCTTTGAGGAACTCGTTTTTTTTCGTCTTAGAAGAAAGAAAACGCGGAACAAAACTGCCTGTGATGATGATGGGTTTGTTGAACGAGACAATCAACATGACAATGAAGGGGCCGTCAACTTCAATTTTTTCTCACCGTTCGCATACGGTAATAGTGACTATAGTCCTTTTGTTCTAGGACATTGTCAAAAGCCCTGCGAATAATTAAGCCTAGTGTTACGAGTACCCAAATTAGGTGCTAAATAGCTCATTAGGCCTCATAGGAGTCGTTCCACTGCAATTGGGGCCGGACTAACTATCAAGAGCAGGAAACCGAGACAATCAAGCTCTAAAGGAAACCTGTCATATTGACTCGTTGCCAGTCTAATTATGCTGCATCTCATTGCATATAAAACAGCTCTTGAATTCATTTAAAGTCAGCAGTTCGGGTCCCGGGCTCATCATTCAGAACGTCCTTTCCAATCGAGGAGGACGACACCACATATACCACAGCGATGGAGTCGTTCGATCTGCCACCGCAAACCTTCATCGAGAGTCTTCCGAACGTGAACCGAGATACCTACAAGCCGTCCTATGTCGCTGACATGCCGTACAAATCCCCAGGAGAATCTCCATTGAACAACCTACCGTCGATCTACCTCGACCCAAACACGTTTGTGCAAAGTCAAAGTCAAACAGTAGACGATGGCTATGGACCCACGGGGAACATCTACACGTGTGCACCGTTGGATCAACGCCTCTTCCCATCACAGCCGCAACAATCTTCGCTGTTGTCCACTGAACCGGGTGGCCTGTACGGAGGCCGTGATATGACCGCGTTACGCCACGCGAACGATACCGAGAACAACACAAATGAACTACGACCGACTTTCGATCCTGGTATGAGCTACTGCAGCACAAACCAACTGACTATGAACCAAAGGCCAAACGATTCCTTCAACCCGAACTTCGTCGACCATCCCACCTACGCACAAAACCCATTTGTTTACTTCCCAGTCACTCCAGCCCGCAAAGCGGAGACAACGTACCAAACTTCGTACAGTCCACTGTACCCTCCAACTCGCCCGTTTCCCAACGTCTTGTGCCCCGATGGCCACGATTTCCCTTATCCAACCGGCGACGTGTTTTCCAATTCTCCAACTTCTCGTCCGATGGTGGCTCCGAGCAACCAACGGAACATGGAAAAGCCGCAGCAACGTTGCATGAACGTGAACGACGCGGTGGACGTGCAAGGGGTCGAGGACTCGTGTCGTTGCAAGAACACGGTCGAGGGCACGAAGACGTCCGTGAGGCGTTTTCGAAAATGGTACAAGGATAAGTTCGCCAAGAACTTGGACATGAACAGAGTGGACCGGAATATGGCGATCACGCTTCTGAAGGACTTTTTTATCGAGATTCGCGACACCCGTCCAGGGAAAGAGGGCAACGAGTACGAGCCTGTTACACTGACGACGTACAGGAACGGCCTTCGGAGGTACTTCTTGGAGAGAAAGGTACCGCCCGCGCCGGATAACTTCGACCTCGCCGATAAAGAGTTCGACATTGTCAACTACCACTTGATTACGAAACGAAACGAGCTGAAACGAAACGGCAAAGGCAACCATCCAAACGTGGTGGAGAGCATAACGGAGGAGCAACTGGAGAAGATGTGGGCTTCGGGCGCCATTGGGACGCACAGTCCGAGAGCGCTGCTCCGCCTTCAGTGGTGGTTAAATACGATTCATCACGGCATTCGCGGCAGAATGGCCCACCATGATCTCAATATCGAGGACTTTCAAATCTCACGAACACTCGATGGGAAACTGTGTATCGAGTACATAAAGAACACGGCGAAACGAAAGCTGGCCGGAGATAATGATGGCGATTACTCGAGGAACAAGCGAAAATGCAAAGCTCGAATGGTGGCGACAGATGGCAGCGAACGCGATCCCGTTCGAGCTTTTGAAATCTACTTAAAGCACCGTCCGCCTGGAATCTCGTCGTTCTACCTCACGCCAAAACACAAACCCAAAGGAGACATTTGGTTCAACAAGGTCCCGATGGGTAAAAACTCCATTGGACGCATCATGAGAGAGATAAAAGCAGTAGCAGGCATCAACTGAACTCGCCCATGCCGTGCACTCAAACGGTTGCTTTGCAGAGACAAAGAAACGAGTAATTCGTTTGAATTTTGATTCCCAAGCTGGCTAAGCTTCGACTAGGTAAACGTTTAGAGATAATGAGATTTTATTACTTCTACTTTTAGACCCAATCCTTGAAACTTGCTTTCATAAAAACCGTAACGAGCTCTTCTCTCGCGAAGAATAGTCGCGTTTACCTTCCTTTATGTTAAACCAAAGTATAATTGTACAACAGAGTTTTACAATGTAACGTATTTTTAATGGAGAGAAGAGCGTCTTTTCACTTTGGTCGCGCGTTAAGTATAGGCAAACAATCTTATTTTTCCTTTCAATGTATAGTTCCAATTTGTATCAAAAAGGCTTGGGCAGTATATATTTTGTAATAGTTTATAGGTAATATCTATATCTATATATTTGCTTAGTTAGTTTAGTCTATATACGCTTTATAGCGTTGGGTCGTAAGCTTGGTCGTCCAAGTTTTAGATCTGACAATGTTGTACAAACCAAGACTGATGCACCCAAGTCTGTGTGATGTTCCAAAACGAATCGGCAAAATTCGTTTGCAACACAAGCTTGTCTTGTATATAGGCGCTATAGCCTATAGTGTGTTACAATCCGAGTGTAATAAGCTGGCCTTTTAATATCAGACACACACTTAGCCTTGGGAGCATTTAATGGTACCGTAAATGATTTTATAAAGACGTTTCAAGCAGCAAGGACAATCGAATGAAACGCTAACTTATATGAAAGAAATGACTATATACGAGAATTTAAGAATAAGAGAACACACATTTGTGTATTGTATTATATTTAAACAAAGCTAGAAAAGAAATTAAAAGACAAGTGTAAATAAAAGGGTTATGGTAGTAAAATAAAGTATTTAACGGTTGTTCCAGCAAATTCCACTTCGTGTGTTATGAAGCTTTGTGTTTACTTGCTAAAAGTGACGAAATGCTTGTCAGGTAGTCACAAAAACCCTTTGTTGACAATCTCAAGCACTCGCGCCTTGTTGTTACCGATGAGAAATGATATTTTCTGGCTACCTTCGACGTGAAAATGCAATAGAATAGATGAAAATGTGTCGTTCTAAAACTATTGCCAGCTTTGAGTACGTAACTCAAACATATACATGAGGTATATCCCTCGACGCCAAGCTGGACGGAAATGGCGCATCGCGCTTTATCGAAAATCGATGTTTTTGACAAAAAAAAGCGGTCTCGCTATTGAAACGGCCAATTGAACTGACAAAGACGAAGAGAGAAATAACCAGTCGTTGACTCGTTAGCCGTGCGAATTTTCGTTAGTCTTCAGCTTTTCCCACATGCACTAAGAGGGAGTCAGTGCGAATTTTCTTGTGTTAAGTGGTTTATATGACGTAATACTGTCATATATAGTAACCCACGAACTTATTATATATATATATATTCGTATATATCAACATTGAACCACATTCAAATGCCATGAATGTGGCGCTTCAAGGTTCAAACTTTAGTTTTAGTTCAACCGTTGTTTCGTTTTAAATTCAAAAATGTTTTTCGTCTTCTAAAGACGAGAGGAACGTCAGGCAACGGAGGGAACACTCATGGCCGTGAAAGGTTGAAAGCCTTTTTTTTAGAAACAAACTCTGTCGATGATACGAAAAACAATTCAGCTGAATTCGGGATTGGGAACTTTTAGCACAACAAAGCGACAATTCGAATTACCATTAACTTCGATCTTTGACGCGGGAGTCGACCCATTGGCACCGGTCCAATTGTCTTGGTAATGAATTTGGACATGGCGTACGTAACGGAAAAAATCCCGATCGTAAGGCAATCTATAACCACAACAACAACCAATTCCCAGACAAAAGGATTGTAATACTTTATTCGGACTTTCGCGGCTAAGAATTGTCGCGTGTGACCTACTTGGGAAACGGAAAGTATATTGGAGCGGACGCATCGTTGCAGCCATTTCCTTAGATCTGAATGGATCTATAAATGAAAGATGATTTCATGCGACTCCGTGAATGAATGATCACATTAGATGGGCTTTGTGGCGATTGTTTTCTCGCATTGTGTTCACGACTGCAAGGGTGTAATTAACACATTCAATCTGCCCCGTCGAATCTATTAGGCTATCTTGCCAAAGCATTGTCACCGTAGCACCTGGCGAGAAAATTGGCACTGGCCAAGACATGAACGAAAAACACCCACTTATCTTTATCACCGTATCGAGGTCTGTCGACATGAAGCCACATGCATCCATAGCAAAAACAAATAGCCAGTGGGAACATAATAATCCCCAAGCACTTATCCTAACAATATATACGACAAACCAACGATGTGCCAGGTTCTGCCCCGATGCTTAGAATCCTATAGAAAGCTCATTACTGAACTCTTTAAGATGAAATTAAAATACGGTCGAGAATGAATGGCATTATTGTTGGGCGCTTAATGGTCGCAGCGAAACAACAAGAGTGATTAGAGAATGACTCCACCTTTTTCGAGCATACAAATTGAGCTAGAGCAATCAAAATGCTTTCTTTATGATCCGTATTATACTTTTCATTTTTTGTATATTTAATGTAAGTACGTGGAACAAAGTCGTGGCGTCGGATTGTTCATGCCTCCAAAAGAGCAATCCTTGTTAAAGTCTTTTGAGACGCATCGCTACGTATTCCCATCTACAATTTCGCAATCTCGTTCGGTCCGAGATCCAAACCGAACGATCCGACCTCTAGTAATTATTATCAAGCGAAACTGGTCTGCAGTTTTCTGGCAAATGCCAAGTAAGACCAAGCAAACGAATGCTTCTTTCGAAAGGTATTTATCTGTTTCGTATATAGAGTGCTCCTTCAGAGGGGTATGTTTCTCTGTTGTATATACAGAGGGAAGAAGTGTCTAAAATGCAGCCACACCAATCTTAGCTTCACACAAGCAGTAAGTAATTATACATACAGAGAGATGTATGCATGGGACGTAATTACTCCAAGTTTTTTCTCAATAAATTTCGTGAAGTTAAATGCTAGTACTAAACCCATAACGCTGTGAACCTTCTGATCGTTGGCGAGATGCTATCCAAACCGTTCAGCTTACTGCAACAGAGCGACCCACATATGGTAGGCGAGCGAATTAGTTACAATATGCGTGGGCTCCACGTTATTACTATCTCTCAGATATATATATGAATGGACACCTATCAAGATTTCTACGTCTAAACTCTGTAACGCTGTAAGATTTTTGCGATTTGGTGATATGGAGTGAAGTTCTATTTTGGAGTTAAATTTTTCCGAACATTTTTTCTCGAATCGAACCCCCACGTCCATGCTAGCCCCCTTAATCACCGGTTTACACATGAGGTGTCTACTTTCGTGTACACTTTCACTTCGCCTGCACTGCAATATCACGAGCACTTCTGTTCACATAGATAAAGAGTCGGAAAACACTCGAGACAGATAGCTTCTCTGCTATAGTTAAGTCTCCTTTCTCGTCAAAGATAACGAGTTTTTAAATGGCTCGACGCAGTGTGTTACTCCATGGTGGAGTTTCATTGCATGACATTACCGGACAACGTGCGCAGATTGACGACATATATCGGCGTTGCATGAGATCAATGTGTTCTAAGACCCTAACTCGTTACTTCGTCGCCCACGGTGGCGTAGAGCCGAGAGGATTCTTAGTGCTTTCCTTAGCAACTGGTATGAAAAATCCTCTTTCGCAAGGTAACTATGAGTTAGCAATTCGGGTCACTCATCTCCACGGAGTGCTTATTCGAGATTCACTTCACATTTAGTGTCAGATAACTGAAAGACTGACATGTATCCTTTATTCTCACGGTATCTTTCAGATGTATACCCTTGCTTAGCTTATATAGCATACAACGATTAGTTTATTCTTATTCATATATTTATATATATTATTATAGCATCTGACCTAACAATGCAACTCGATGTACACACCGGCCCTAAATACTCGTAACTAAAAACTCTGAAACAAGAATCTGCATGAACCATAAGTTGTCAGCAATATAACCAAAGACGTACATTTTGCAATACAAAGTAAGATAAATTGCGAAATACAGGAATACATATAAGGATTCACTTGAACAAGACTGGAAAATATCCTTTCGCTGTGAACTGAAAATCCACTATACAACCTAACTATATAGACTCAAATATAAACTAAGAGAGAATCAAAAGACCTTTTCTAGCGTTTTCCAGGCGAATTCAGAGCTACTGAATGTGTCGCTTGAGCGGATCTGATATTGGGTTACTGTCCAAACTCCGCAATAACGTTGTTCTGAGTAGAGCCTTAGAGCTTTGCTATAAGATCTAAATGAAAGCTCTTCTGGGTTCGAGAGCTTTTTACGCGAAAGAGCAATATTTTTTATGACTGAAAGGGGGTTACTATGCGCGCTTTCTGCAAACCAAAGACCCTGGAAGTCGAGGAACTAAAAACACAGGCAGTCAGTAAAGTTAATAAGGAAAATCCCAATCTAAAGGATGGAATATTTGAGTTCATTTGTTCGTTGCGTTTGTTTTTTAAAGTGTAATTAGATTCTCTGGCGTTCAGCTCAACACGGATTGCAGTTGCCTTGTATTTTTTCTCAACATTGCTAAGGACTTCATACATGTAAGCACCTTTCATTATATGGTCAAAGTCCATTGAAACTATTCGTCGAAAAATAGTTCGAGACGATTCAAGGCGTTTCGCCAATGGCATATCAATGTGACTTTTGATAGATCATTATATATTACCCACATTTCGCTACAGATTCTCTAATATTAATTTCAAGGAAGTCTATCGTGCATGTGTTTCAGCTGTAATGTGTCGACTTGGGAAGCCATACTCTGGTCTACTGAGCTTCAAGCACTTGCTTTTTGCCATAAAAAATTTTCCAACGATAAGAAGGCATTGCCTCGTTCGTTCTGAGATTGGTGAACAGTTTTCCATGATTAGAAGTATATAATCGTATGTCATTGACGAATACTAACAACGACAAATAATATATGCTGTGAACAATACTCGGTACCCCCGACTGTATAGTTCATTGGGTCTTACTTAATAGGTACGTCCCAGTCGGCAACTTGAATGGTACACCACTCAATCTTGTCTAGTTTTCGGTGATGATGCAAAACAACAAAGAGATTCCGAAGCCGAGTAGATGAATAAAATCAGTATTATAATCAGGAAATTAAGTAACGGCTATTATAAATGAATTTCACATGTCTTAAATCATCTATGAAAATCGTTTCGAGTTCTATACCTTAAAATTATGAAGTCGTTTATAAAGAGAGCCGAGAGAGAGATAGATAGATATCGACTTAACAGTGTATTTCATACACTAATTAATAAACCTATCTGTAACTGACCAATCTCGGGACAAATCTATAGCTAAACTAAAGCGGTTTTTCTTCCTGGTAATCGTTATTATATACCCTTGAAATTTCTGGGCCATTTCGATACGTTTCTTCAACACTCAGAACAATTGAAATCAAAGTATGTGGACTTGTCCTTAAATGTATCTCTATACGTCGCGATATACCGCCGACAAATGTGGAAGCAATAGTACTTGAGAGAATTATTCTATAAATGATAATTAAAATACTAGCTATTCCGTCCAAGAAAACCGTTGATGGCATTGTCATGCATATCTTGAATTCTGCTACAGCGGCTTCCGTTCCATTCATTTCGCCTTGACTTGTAGTTCTTATAGAATAAGCTTATTAGTATATATAAGCTATATATTATTGGTATAAGTTATATATGTAGTTGTACGTTTTGGTTGGGACATATGACAAACGTCTCGTTAACTAATCTTTCGACGAGTTAAACTCACAAGCAGATATTAACAAGAGCCGATACCATCTTAACAAGACCCGCTTTTCTCACAATTTACACAATATTTAACAGAGATAGTATTTAATATGACTGGTGTACCGGACACAGAAATTTGCATAAGTAAAATGTTGGTTATAGCACTGGATAGAACTGCCTCGTTCTTTAATGAATCGCGTTTATTTTATCTAGGACAGGTTTAATTCATGCATTGGACAATTTCAGGACAAAAATAAACGGAATTTTTTAAAGAACGAGGCAGTTCTATACAGTGCTAAATTTCTGTGTCCGGTACACGAAGTATAAGAGCCGTACGTTAAGCCAGATTTTCTTATAATACAATAGCTATAGTCAGTTCTTTTCATTCGTTTCCCTTCAAATTGACTATCGAAAAGAAGGGGAGGATATGATAAGGATAAAGCGCAGAACACGAGAACGTGTAAAAGGTGTGCTTGGAAGCATTTTAGGGATCTTACGATCTAACGCCGACCCACGATGGCGCGGTGTTCTTCAAACAAACGAGTTTCCCATGCGAAACATAGAGAATGAATGCTTTTTAGTCCCCGAAAACTGCATGTAATCTCCACGCACTTCTCGTTCGGGTTTACAACGCCACTGGCAGCATTTTTGACGAAGACAACACTCGGAGAGTTGAGAGCTGTTGATTTAGACTGACACCACGATCGTTCTAGAGGTTTTGAGGAACAATCTTTGAGGGTCAAACACGGTATATAGTCAATCAACCATGGCTTATTTTAAATGGTAAAATTGATGTTGTTTTCGTTGGGGTTGTCATAGATTTTATGGTCCCTAATAACAAGTTCCCACCGTAACGCCCCATGTATCGTTTACTCGTTTGTTCGACAAAATATCACCGCTCCTCCCATTAATTAGTGAATTAATGAAACACGATTCGCAGTATCAGGATGAAACGAGATAGAACAACGGCTAATAGCAAACTACTAATACAACGTATTATAGTCTCGTATTTAGGAAGTTGTAAAAGTCGTTCCCTAGCTCATTAAAAGCCAATCCATCGAATAGCAACGCCTAGAGTCGTTCACATTCGAAACCTTTGCGAGAGTATAGAAAACACGGCACGGAGTTCGCGGCAAAGATCCCCATCGGTCACAATGCGTTACATTCCCAGACGCTTTCAAGTCGGGTACTTCACTTCGTTTAACGGCCTTTGCCATTTTTGCAAAACATATGTCCTGGTTGGTAATTTTCTCACTAAGGAAAAATGCCGTTGATCAAAAGCGTATTTAATGGCAGGTGATAAAGTCGGTGTCACAAGAACGCGCATGGCAACAGATCGATCATATACTAATGAACGCAGTGTGTTTAACGTTGACAAATTTGCCTCCCGTGTTGGTGATAGCCTTAACAACTACACATATTAAAAAAAACGACCGTTCATCTTTGGAAAGTTCCTTTAGAATGGAGAAAAAACGAAAATTCTGCCCGATAAGTCATCTCAGTGTGGATTCTTGATATTGAATGTATTTTTCAGGATGCTAGACGGAAAGATTCGAGTGATTTATTTATAGAGTCATGTAAAGGGTTTCTTAAACTAAACTACCCCAGTATAAGTTGAACAAGCTCGACGCATTCGCATCGACCAGAATGTAGTCATTACACACGCAGTTAAAAAAAATAAAACTTCATTTTGAACGTTAATAACGGCACACGCATCAATATACTGACGGTATCTATAGTGAGAAATCAAATCTTTAGTTCAGGTTTTAATATTACTCTTCTGAAAACTGCTTGTAAAGATGTGAAATCGATATAAGAGATTATATAATAGTTTATATTGATAAGCTGACGACCCAGTCGATGAGGGGAACCATGACTAACAAACACATATAGCATTCTAAACTCCTGTGATTTCGCGTCACGTTTATTTATAATCAGTAGTCATCCGTGTAATCCTCAAAAGTGGTCTTAATAATGCAACAGAAAGATTGCCATTCGTGGTTACACTTTCGGTGTAAAACACTTTTTTAACACGAAGGCCTTCGCTTAGGACATTAGACCTTCGTATTCACTATATTTCGACAATATACACCAACCTTTTCGATTTTTTATTGGTATTTTAACATAACACTTTTTGTGTAATGGCGATGTGAGACGGGTTCTCTCGCAGTGCCATATCCGGTTATACTCATGTCCTCTGTGTGCGCTACACACAGACATCTTACAAGACTCGAGTCATTAACGTCAACAAGTTCCTCTAGCTTTCCCACCCCAAACCACACAACACGCTTGAAGAATAAAAGAAAAGGAAATATTTGAACGGCTTCATACAAAGTGCAACATAAACAAGCTTATAGTTAACTATATCAATGCAAGTATAAGGTCATTAATTTCAAGCCGTTTCCTCTATAAATCTTATACCAACCGTATAAACTGCACAACACCGTTATTCCTTAGCCGGGAAAGGTGCAGGGGTGGGTAACAAATTATGATCTTATATAGTTTAACCAATAATGAGAATGATTGAAGTTTTTTGCCGATATAGGTTCAAGGAAAACAAGCACGATATGATTGACTATTGGGTCAGGCGAGTTGAGCCACCAATTTCTTCTGTCTTGTAACCCATGCTCCTTATAGGCTGACCATTAAAGTCAGACAAGAAAACTAGTTGATATTTTGACTTTATGGACCGCAGAAATAGTAATAAATAAATCTTTATTAACCACTGATCTCAGTGTTAATATATACACTGCTGCAGTGAATGTGGGAGAGCTTGGAGTAACCAGTGACAGTATATATCATTGTATCGCTCTCCATCTGAGTCTCGGTGGCTCAATGGTTATAGGGCGTCTCAACGGCAATCAGAAGGTTACAGGTTCGATTCCTGTCCGGGACTCAGAATCATTTTTCTGAGGATACGAGCTTGATGATCGCCCATGTATCGTCAATCCATCTTAAGTTAGAAAAAAATACAATGGATTTACAATTACCTAGTTACTAGTAAAATAGTGTACGGCAAAGGTTACTGCATTATTAAAATAGCATATGATAATATTTACATCGTTAAAAGAGGGTATATAGACTCAAAATTTCAAGTTACTGAAAGAGATTAAGTAATATATAAAATAGAAAGTGATTGTACTATATAAAAATTTGCATGCACGTGCAAGAAAGGATCGTTAATTGTGTCTTTCCGTTCCAGAAACAAATGCCTTAGTGAATCCGTTGTCGCTCGTCATGTTCTTAAATTGTACTGCAGTGAGAGTGAGTCAAAACGTGAGTCAAAACATATCTCAAAAAACGAAGCACCAGTGCCAGTGGAATATTAACGTTTTGAGATCTTACAGTAAATACATATAGCTCATAGTGATACCACATGTTTTGCCCGCTATATCTGCTATGAGCCTATAACTTTTTAAGCCAAAGACCTTTTCATTTAACTTTTTTTTAAGATGTTTTAATTTAAGCCAAAGACTTTTTCATTGGCATTTGAAACATCAAACTAACCTATACTCATGTTATACAAAGGTAGAGTGCTGCTTATAGGAAGTGTTTTTGGTATATATAGCAAAGTGAAAAGGTGGTGAACTGCCAAGATTTTTAGGAACGAAACACTGACGTTTTCAGCGGAGCCCCTCGTACGTCTTACTCTGATGAAGGACTCCGCTCGAAACGTCAGTATTTCGTTACTAAAAATATCGGCAGTTCTCCACCTTTCCACTTTGCTATACTGTTTTACAACATGACATAACAATTTTTTGAATAATTATAGCTTTGAGTTGATGAACTGCTAATTGCCCTTTGTGTCCGCTACATACGGACATGCAGTTAAAAGAGGTCATTCAGTCATTCATTTGAAGATATTTCCCCTGTCTTGCCCACCCCAAAGGAAACAAAATTACAATGCAGGTTTGACCATCATTGGGTCTAGCACGTTTATATAATAAAAAAGTCTAAAGCTTCATAAAATTGAGACAATTTGAACAACTCAAGTCAATAATCACACGTTTAAAATAATTAAAACGACGAAGTTTTATGCGTTTGTGGTAAACAAGCTTGCATGTTGACTATGGGGTCATTTCCTCTGTCTTTCCTATACCCATAACAATTCCTTAAGTACATCCTTGGGTTAAAAACATGTTTGCGAACAAAATAATGAAAAATGGGATCGGAGATTCACGAATTTGTGAAACACATGCTTGGAAACTATATAGCCTCATGCAGATCGAGTTGAACATGTTAAGAAACCCCTCATCTTGTCCAATGTGACCTCACGACATTATTTTATAGGTATCGTGCAATTTTATGTTTGGAACTTCACGAGTCTGAGACAATCAAGTTTGGATAACGATCAGCAGACGTATATACGCATATTCAGTTTAGCTCTGTGTTGCCTGATCTAAAGTGTATAACAACAAATTATTCCTTACTTATCGAAGACGCTAAGAAATTTCTTCTTTCTTACCCAACCTTTTCATGTTAATCCTTAAATATCATATCGGGTCGAAATATGTTAAAAAGAATATAAGCTAGAACAGAACAAACATAACAAAAGAGAAGAGAAAAGAAAAGAACGACACAAATCAAAAGAGAAAAGAACAGAATGGAACGAAACGAAATAGAACAGAGCAGAAAAGAACCAAAAGAGAAAATAACAGAACAGAAAAGAACAAAAAAAAAAAACGGAAAAGAAAAGAAAAGTAAAGTAAACATTTTCGAAGCTTAACGAGTTTCAGACAAATTATACGCTAGAAGATTCCGTCATTAGTCTTAAGAATCCATTTCCTTTCAATTCCCCACCCAAAAGAACACAACACAATACTTCCTTAAGCGTTGTATAGGATCGAATACATTCGTTTGGACGTTTAGACACATAAAAAATACTTGTAGCTTAGTGAAATTGAGAAACAAAAACAAGCTTAACCCCATATAGGCCTTAAGCACGAGATTGCGCTATTCCTATGCAGAAATTATAATAAAAATAATAATAATTTATTTGAATATACGTAACGCCTAGGAGCAACAAATGCTCGTTAAAACACGCACGTATCTGTATATCTAATACAATTACAATAAAAATAGAACAATATTAAGAATAGGTTTTACAGGTTACTAGTGGAGTACATGTTGATATTGGCCATGTATTATACAATAGTAGAAAAAGTACTTGTAGTAGCTTCATATGAATATATATTACATAATTAGAATGGGATTAATCCAGATAAATATTCGGTCTAAACTCTAGTAGTTTAGACTTTTAAAAATATTAAAATTATCTTCTTGACGAATTGTTATTGGTAAACTATTCCACAATCGGCTGATTATTAACGAGTAGGAATTTTTAAGCCATTTTGTTTTAAATGGTAATCGTTCAAGTTTCGTGCCGGAACCTCTAAGATTATATACAAATAGAATTTACAAATAGAATATACATAAATAAAACTAAGATAATTATTATATGCATGTAAAAACATGGAAAGAATATATATAATTGTATCTATTACAATAACTATATACAATATCTCATAATACGCCTAAGAACTAGGTATTACATAGCGATCAGTGAGATTAATCTTTCTTATATAGCTGTTTTAAAAACTTTCAGAGACGATGATGATCTAAAGTTTGAACTTAGTTAGGACCACAAGTATGGCCCAAAATATCTAAGACTATGTTTTTCATATTTAACAGTTCTAAATCTAGGTATATTAAAGTCCGAATTCCTTAGATCATACTTATGAGTTGGTGTATAGAGTTAAACAAGTCTAATACAGTAGAAGGTAGTAGTTTATGTTTAATCTTGAACATGACTATGGCAATGTCCTCGACCCTTCTGTTGTACAAAGTGGTTAGTTTAGCTCTCGAATTTGATCATCACTATCACGTTTGTAAAGAATAAGAAGGAATAAGCTTCATTTTAGATAAACAAGCTTGGTTGACTACGTGCTTATATGTAGATTGAGTCATTAGTATCAAGAACTTGGCCAGCCCTACCCATCATTAGTATCAAGAACTTGGCCAGCCCTACCCATCATTAGTATCAAGAACTTGGCCAGCCTACCATAAAGTTCACAAGTAAACGCTTCCGTAAGTTTGGCAGGCTAAAGATCCACGTTTGAGAATGAAAGAATGGAAGCTATTCGAATCTTCATTGACGTGAAATAGTGATGAGCAAATTCCATGAATTTCAAGAGCTTCTTGACGTCCATTGGCACCAAGCGGGAAAATTTATCCACAAAAGCGTTTACAAAATCTGGGGGTTAGGATTCAGGGGGGTTAGGATTCAGGGGGTTAGGGTCATGTTTAGGATGGCAATGACAGATTACGAATGAAATGGCTAAAAAGGATGCCTCAAATTGGATCTTTCTGTTTTTGTCTGGTCTTTATTTTTGGTATTATAACAGATTGTTTTCCGTCCGTTCTGTTCAATATGCTAGAACTTAGTAAAGACAGTTATACGTGGAAGACATGAGTGAGTCCGAAGAAGAGATCTTTTTTGCAAAAAAAAGTTCAAAGCTATCTAGGTTGGAATACTTCTCCTGAGAAAAAATTGTTAAAATATTTTACGGATTCTTTTTCCTGATTGCTAGTGGGATGGTTTAAGGGTAAGGTTTAAAAGGACACTCCATGGCCGGATTTAGACATGCCCCCTGGGCAGCCTTCAGTAGTGGAGGCCCACCCTACCTTAGAATACTAAAAAAGTGACGAGATATATTTACAGTCATCCATAAAGTATATTTTCAAGTACAAAGAATCTGAATAAAAATGTACATCTATAAACATCATCATGATCAATCTATATAAGAATCAGTTCCTATGTTTCAAGTATAAAGAATCTGAAGTAGAATTTTTTTCATGAAATTTCTGGAGGCCCACTGGGCTACTGCCAAGTTTGCCCTTCCTACATTCGGCCTAGCGACACTCCACTCAAGTGTTTCTTAAATGAAAGTTATTTGTCGCCTTACATGAGAATGGGTATTAGTTTTCTTCTAATCGTTTTAGTATTAGAAATATTTAGCTTTGTATCTCGTGTTTTTGATAAATTTCGGCCATGTGCTTTTTATCGTCATGTCGGATAAGATTACACTGTGAATGATTTGTGACAAAAATGTAGATTGATCTCATACAAGTCAGTATAGTCAAACGAAATTCATTATTATAAATCCAAAATGCAAAGGAAGTGAAAGCCACTCCCTCAGTTACTAGCACTTAAAATAACACTCTAAATTCCAGAATGACAACAATTTTTATTCGTACGACATTAGTACAGGTTTGCGGGGATGGGTCTTCCGCGATTGGTAATAAAAATGCAAATCGGCTTGAGAATGAGTTGTTGTTACTATAACTTGTTGTTCTTAATATTAGATTAATCAAATACAGAACCGCTGTGGATCCGGGTGGCAGCACTGCTGTGTTTCTGTACTTGGGCTGGGCTTTGGTTCTTTACTCTTTCTGATGATGAGTTATTGATCATAACTATGATCTTGGCGGGGTGTAGAAATGGAGTGTTGTGCACTTGTGATCCTCCGAAGCTACAGTTGTTGTGTATTATTATTAAATTATCAGCAATTATTTATTAGTATTATTTGTAAATAAATTCTGGGTCCGCAGTAATTGGCTATGCTGTTGCGGTCACCCTGCCATTGTTTTATTACTGTATAGTAATCTATTTTAGGTTTCTTTTTTGGTGTTTTTTTTGTACAATGTTGCAGCTGATAAAATAAAATAAGAATGACATGCGCACAAACCAATTTTGATTTGACGCGCGTATTGTACCAATGCGAATAAATGGCTCTATCTACTAGTATTGTTTTCTGCAAAACTCTCGGATTTCTCCTTCAAAACTGTCCTCGAAACTGTCCTCAAAATGCAGGAAACGCCATTTCAGAGAGCCGAGTATTCAAACTAAACCCAGAGGAAACCCCCTTTTCAAAATCCTGGATCAGCCACTGAACCTATCTGCAGATCTGAGGCTGCGGCGCGTATAGTTCAAGCGGTATACTGTTAACTACTATGAAAGTACAATTATGCCATGTCTCATGCAAGAGCGCCATTGTATGGCTGTGGGAGGCCTCCACAGTTCCTATCACCGGGCATACCAGGAGATAAGAGGCACTTGTTATGGAAGTAGTTGACCAGTGACCACAGGTAACCCGTGACATTAAGAGGAATATCGCAAGGCTGCGACGTGCTGAAATCGACGTTACACTAACAACATCCGAGACGGTAAATCAATCAATTTATTTAAACACGATAGGTATTATTTTGTTTAGTTTATCAGATTTATCACTCTTTAGGTGAACGGAATATCCCAACAGGCTAGTTTGCTAGAAGCCTATGTATGGGGTTCCGAGGGCCTACGATTTAAGGTCGTTATCCGAGAAGACCCGAAAGTCTTACCATTTGCTGATATTATTGAAAAGGCAGCACTTTCTCCTCAATTATTTTTAAGACCCTGAATGGAGGTCTGAGTGGATTATATACAGTGGATTATATATTATAGTGGATTATATAATATATATTAGATTATATATATATGACAATATATAACAATATATATATATATATATATGTGTATATATATATATATATATATATATATATATATATATATATATATATATATATATATATATATATATATATATATATATATATATATATATATATATATATATATATATATATATATATATATATATATATATATATATATATATATATATATATATATTATATATATATATTTTCGCTTACCTCAAAACTGGTCTGCTACAACTTGTTTCATCTGTAAAAAGAATCTTCAGGCAGTTACAGATGAAACAAGTTGTAGCAGACCAGTTTTGAGGTAAGCGAAAATCTATTTGCTCTAACTATATGTTGTTGAGCACTCTTTGCATTTCGTAGACCAAAACCTACACGTATATATATATATATATATATATATATATATATATACCGTATATTGTTATATGACTGTAACCTGTAACTTCCTAATAAGGCTATATATGAGTACAGTGAACTCTGAGAGCGGATTACACATTCTGTATTTCACATCTGTTCAATACCAGTTTTACCAAGTTTGGAAGAGGTAAAATCTGCTTCGCAAATGGCCGAGTTTTCTCTTGCAAGAGGTAACTGTTGACTTTTAGTTTTTTACGGCAGATTGCATATATAGCTAATTTATAAGGTGCGGTTTCATAAATAAATTCGTTTCTGGTCTTGAATCTCACATATTTGTTTTGGGGCATGTCTATAGAAGCACTTATATGCAAGGCATACCAATCTCTCTCTATCTCTCTCTCTATATATTTTTATCAATTGAACCAGTACATCATTGCAACCTTCGCTCTCCATCTGAGTCTCGTTAGCTCAATGGTTAGAGTGTCTCACTGGCAATCAGAAGGTTACAGGTTCGATTCCTGTACGGGACTCAGAAACATTTTCCAAGGATACGAGCTTGACGATCATCCATGTATCGTCTGTCTACTCCAAGCTCTCCCACATTCACTACAGCAGTGTATATATTAACACACCCAAGGTTCTCCATCTGATTATTTTCAAGATTCTGTTGATTACTTTCAAAACTTTACATGGCCAGGCAACCTATTTATATCAGTGATTTACTTACTCTAATATAACCCTATACTTCCACTTTAAGATCATCTAACTGAAATCTGCTATTTGTACCCAAGTCGAAGACCATGCATTACCCATGGAGACAGAACATTCTCGGTTGTGGCTGCAAAATTTTGGAATTCATTACCAGAGCAAATTAAAAGCACTGACTGCTGAAATCGTTTTGAGTCAGCACTTAAGTCTTTCCTTTTCACTACTAGCATGAGTGTTCAAACTTAGCCGCTATTCCTTGATCTACACAATATTCCTATAAGCCATTACAGAATTTATCTATTCTACTAGATACTTCACGTGGGTATTCCAATCCAACTTATCTAAAACGACTCCAAGATACTTATATTCAAAAACACGTTTAATATTACATCCCTCGACAGTCATAATGTTCGTTTCTTCGACAAAGGCATCCGTTTTAAATCTTTTAAAGATTGTGTTATCGAAAAGTGTGAATCTCTGTTAGGAATAACATTGGCTGATGAGTTTGAAGAACTTGTAAAGAATACATGAGATCGTACCGGTTGTTGTAGTGTTGAGAAAGGCTGTCGAAACGTCAGTCACCAACAATAGTTTTTCTCAAGACTACAACAACCTAGACGATTAACTTCACACATTTAACACATGCGAGTTGAGTTTATTTTATCACCTCTTTTCTTATCACCTCAAACAATGCTCTGTATACAAAACATCATTAACACATCATGACAGTCACATAAACTGAGATCATATTTAATGATCGGATGTGCTCAGCTTCGTTGGTTGGTGACTACGTGCTTCATGGCCTAATGCAACCCGTTGCTGGGAGCTTTAGCATGATTTCGGTAAGCGGGACATTAAGTAAATTAGGTCGGTTATACACAAAACGTTAGCATGTCGACGGAATTCCACCTCATGCATGCTTCCTCAGAAACGCTTCTAAGCAATCCATAGTTGATGGGCGAGGTTAAACCGACAATTCAAGAGTGGCGAATTTTTCGTTGTTATACTACACTCGCAAGTGGTAAGACAAGTAACACGATTTTTCCCGCCTTTTTTATTTTTAGGTTTTCAGCAAGTAAAATAGAGGCAACAATTAAACACTTATGCATGCACCAAGCGGGAGGTGAAAATGATTCAACTACGCTGGAAATAACTATATTATACAAAAACTGAAGTATTTTGGTTTGTTTTTCTTTCCTTATCCAAATAATGCAGTTTTACCGAACTAAAGTAACTCAAGTCTTATACCTTGTATAATAAAAAAATTAATATGTTATTATTTACCGTTTTTGGTCGGTCCGGATAGAGAAAGATTTGCCCTCGGTCTCAAAAACGTCCCTCGGCCAGTTTTTGAGACCTCGGGCAAATATTTCTCTATCCGGACCTCCCAGCCGGTAAATGGCTCAAAATAACGGCCGGTCAACGGACAATGACTGGCCAAAAATACCTCTTGACCGGTCACTTTTTTACCTCACCGGTCATTTTGACCGGTCGTCACATTTGTACACCTTCCGATAGAATTTTAAATCGTTTTTTCACTTCGGCATATTTGCTGAAATCTTGTCAGAGAAAGATTGTATATTTCATGACCAGTACGCAATTTCACTGTAAGTACGACAAAAACATTTGTTTGTTCTTGTCCAAAACGTAAATATATGCTGGTTGCACTTGAAAGGTTTCGATTTAGTTGTTTCGGAGGAAGGAGGTGAGCAGAGTGACGACCAGGAAGCAATGGAGGAGGGTAGTGACGTCGAGGGTACAGACTCCATCAAGCAAGATAACACTTTGATATAAGAGAGCTGGCTGAGTTGGAATGAAGAGTTTGTGCTGCTCTTGACTTAACTTTGAAAGTTAACATGTGTTCAATTTATACACAATTGACAAGAATAACGCTTTGGTTTCTTTTGCGTTTTTGTTTTTGGCATTTGTTAATTGGTAATAATTATTTAGGTAGGCGAGTCGTTTTAGGCTAAATATAGCAAGTGGAATGAAAAATTTAACTCCGTCAAAGACTACCTGTATAATGAGTAAAGTTTATTACTCAATATTAAGATTATATCTAGAAAACAATAACATTTTATTTACTTTAGACAACCACCTAATCAACGATGATAACGTTACACTTCCAAGTTTTGTGATTGGTTGATTAAAACAATAAAACAATAGAATCAACCACAAAGAGACCAATGTCCTAACTCCTAACCTAACCACTTTTGTTCCACAAAATCTGTTCATTTTAGGTACGTAATTACCGAATGTTGCCGAGAGACATTAATAAGGTTTTTATTATATATGGCTTTTTTATTAAGTTTCTCACATTTCCTCAATTATTTCGCAATTTTTAAAACCTTTTCAGTTGTTTTGTAATGACCGGTCTTTCCGATTTGTAAAGACTGCTCAGGAACGAATCAGATTGCAGAAAAACTGTGTTAAGGTGGCTCACGAACCGCTGACTAAAAATAGGTACAGAGAATTGTGAGATAAGTAAGTTCACTGGCTTGTGTCCATTCTTTGTGAGTATGTCCGAAGCTATAAGAATTCAGGTGCTGAACTAAAAGATAGTTTCGCGCTAAGTTGTCGCGATATACTGCGAAATGGGGGAAATTATAAGTTTATTCAAATCATAAAGGTTGTAGGCTCTAGCAATGTCTGAAATCGTGTTCCTTTCACTGTTATATCTACGAAAGTTTAGCGAAGGTGTAGATCATGTTTGAGTTAATTGAGACGCGTTTGTTTAGGATATAATATGACAAATATGTGTGCGACGGTAAACATTAATACCCGTACTAGGTTCATAAGTTTCGATATACAATTAATTCGGCTAAAATATTAAGCGATTTTGAAATTACCTGGCAGTGTCACTTAAACCACATGAGCCGACCACTGAAACACAAAATATAGCGCCTGGCCAAAAATGTCGGTCATTACAAATACACTGACACTGTCTTCGTTCAAATTCGTATAGTATTAACTATGGAATAATCTACCAAGCTTAATACGAAATTCTAATTCAGTTAAACATTTTAAAAGTCAACTTTATAATCACTATACTAATGCTCTAAATAATAATTACGACGTAGATAACCATTGCACTTGGAAGTCTACTTGCTTAAAATGTCACGCTTCACGTAACGTGCTCTCTTCTAACCCTTGCTGTTACTAATACTATTGTATCTTACTATATTGCTTTTATATAATTATGTACATATTTAAACTTCCTTCTATACCTAATATATATTTATGTATACACTCTATGTATACTGCAGTTACTGTATCTATTGTAATTTATGTTCATTTTTATCATTTAAAGGGCGTACTTAATTTGGAGCCTATAGCTCTGTTGTACTGTCCCGCACCTTCTTGTATCAATTAGGTGAAAGTGTAATAAATAAAATAAATAAATAAATTTACACACAAGAACTTGACCAAAATGTTAGGTCAGTGTAAACACAATGGCTCCGATAAACAACAAACGTAGTTCAATATACCTATCATATAAAAATATACATATAAATACACAGAATTTAATATACATATAAAAACAAATCTTAAATTTCAAGGTCTTAAATTGCTCGTGGCTTTCGAGTTTCGTATAATATATGTATAGCGTAAAATAAAGAAAAACTGGAATACTAAAGAAAAGCAAAGTGAAGTTGATGTAAAACTGCTACTCGATTTATATTCTGGAATTGTGTACTAACCATAGTTAATTTAGAATAATGAAAATCGTTCATATGAGTTAATACACAAGCTTGCGCACGAAGCACGTGTGGTCGTGGACTCCAAATGCTTTTGTCTTCTTGTAGATTGTGAATTTCGTTGTTGTTCGGAGCTCGTAATCTCTTACAACATCGAGCGCTTCTTCTGTTGTGTCGACGTAGTCACAAAATGGATTTTTTTCATCAATAATATGGTGAATATTTACTCGAGTAGGTTCAACATTCTCTTCCATCCATATATTAACTATGTTCCATCTTAGCGCATATTCAAATCAGGCGATCCTAGCCTGCGACGCAGACGTCCAAACCCGCGGGTTTGGACGTCTGCGTCGCAGGCTACCACCCTTCCGGAACGTGTTCGGTTGTGACGTAAGTGCCACAACCAAACAACATTTCGATAACTAAGTGTTTGCTGACGTAGTCAGCAGATACAAAAACACTTAATGACAGGTGCTGATGGCAACATCTAGATTCGAAGATTTAAATCTCATTGCTTCCCGCGACTGATCAGTAGCAAAAAATATAAGTACAGAACAAAAGATAGATATTTGTCAACGTAGCGATTTGGGAAGCGAAAGATGGCTTTACAAGAACGTATTTACAAACTTATTTGCGATGCTAGTTTATCCAGCAAAAGAACGAAAAACCTCCCAAAAATATCAACACAGTTTACCTCGAATACTGAGTCGTGGTCTAGGCACGAGGTAAGCAACATCAAGGCCTTCCGGCTGGAATTGAACTCGCGACCCTGCGATGCAAGTGCGGTGATCTGACCACTGAGCTACCTAGTCAGAGTTCTGCATATATATATAATGGCGGTAATGTCGGGATAAGATTCTGGGTATATTATACATTCAAGTAATATTTGGCATTTCACTCGATTAAACTACATGTTCTGACCAAACGGGGACCAGTTGCAAAAAGATGCAACTTCAAGGCCTTCCAGCTGGAATTGAACCCGCGACCCTGCGATGCTAGTGCAGTGCTCTGACCACTGAGCTACGGAGGCCGTTGCCGAGAGCCTAGTCACGAGTTCTGTATATATAGTCCTAGTCCCCACTCGGTTAAAGACCACCGACCCAGCCGGAAGGCCTTGAAGTTGCGTTTTTCGCAACTGGTCCGTCCCTGTTGAGACTCAAAAGTCTATGATTCGAAACTCATAATTGACCACTTCCTGTTCCCGCTATATATCATCAATCTCACTTACCGGGAAGAATACTTTTCGCTGGTAGGACTTTCTCACAGGGTTCATCTAAAGAATGACAACAGAAGGAAACCGCCATTACAAAGGTTAAACGCTATCTCCGACTATAAAAAGCCCGAGCACGCTCCGACTATTTCCGAAGATTAAAAAAATGGCGGACTTTTTTGGTGTCATATTCTTATTGGATCTATTGGTTATTGTGTAGATTAGCTCTGGTTATTAAAGCACCGTTTATTCACATAAAAAGCTAAACTTTCTTTTGAAAAGGATTCCGTGTGTTTTGGGTACACCAGGTTTATTATTTCATGCTGTGCTTTTGAACTGTTAACTCAAGTCTTCGTCAAAGCAAGTTCCATCATCCTGTTAGTTCACGTTATATAAACAACATTGCAAAGTGAAAAGGTGGTGAACTATCGAATGACGAAATACTGACGTTTCGAGCGGAGCAGTTTTAACAAAAAAAATTAAAATAAAAAAACAATGAAAATCATTATGTTATATAGTCAGTATTTCCTTACTGTATACAACACAGAGGTGATAGATTTGTGCCAGAGATGAAAGTTGATTTACCTTTGTTAATATGTAAAAAAATTTACGATTCTAAGATAAAAAAAGACGAACTTTTTTTCTTTTTTCATATTTTTTCTTATTTTCTTTTTTTCTTCCCGCTCGTTCCCCGACGAATTGTTTCCCCGACGAATTGTTTCCCCGACGAATTGTTTCCCCGACAGGGGGGCTAAGGGTCCCCGACGGTACAGCCCCCCCTGCCCCCCTCTGGCGCCACCCCTGCATCAGAGTAAGACCAATACTCCGTGCAGGCCCGCACAGAGACTAAAGTGGGCCTGGGGCAAACTAAATAATTGGGGGCCCCCTTGCAAAAATATCGCATGCCATTTTACGGATGAATCATATATATATATATATAAGGATATTTCAAGTGAAAATGGGTTATAATTTCATGTTGCGAGGTTCTAAATATATTAGCATATATTAGCAACAGAACGATAAATATGTTATGTATTACTGTACATCGTTCTTTAAAAAAAACCCACTTTAAACTTCTGTTTTTATTCAGAGAGTCAAGCAGGGTTTTTAAAAGAATGAACATATCTATCGTTCTGTTGCTAATATATGCTAATATATGCTAATATATGCTAATATATGCTAATATATGATAATATATGCTAATATATTTGGAACATCGTAATATGAAATTATAACGTTTTACATGTGAAATGACAACGCAAATTTTCGTAACGACATAAAAGATGTACGAAATAGGGACAAAATAAATAATCACTAACGCAGAAAAGTAGAAAGTACTGTTTGATAACTACTGTAGCCTCTTGGCTACCGCCTACCGATTCTCTACAAAGTAAACTAGCAATATAATATATGGGGCCCTCTCGAGCTGGGGGCCCGGGGCTAATTTCCCCAGTTGCCCCCCCCCCCCTCTCTGGGTGGGCCTGACTCCGTGATGAAGGGCTCAGCTCGAAACGTTAGTATTTCGTTCCCACCTTTTCACTTTGCTACATATGGCCAAAATACTGGCTACGCAGCACTCTCAACTTTTTTAAACAATATAGTTGATCAACTAAAATCACGTATTACAATGGCGTGGTAACGTTTATCCCAATTATTTAATTAAATTAAACAAAGGTATCAATATTGTTGAGTGAAGAGAGATGACCATGTGCTGTTTAGTGCTTGACCCACCTGTGAAATCGCACGATTTTTCACAATTTCGATATATATCCCATTTCATATGATAGAGTTTAAGGTTTGGCGTTATGGTAGAAAAACTACCACGGTCGTTTATGTAATAGATAAACACCAGAGGACGCGTAGCGTCCGAGGGCTGTATATCGCATAAATCCCGATGTTCGAGGTGCTTATCTGACTTATTATTACATTGAGGAGATTTCCAACAAAGTTTTGTCGATTTTGTCCACTTTGGACAAAGATTTTCCTAGTTTTTTCTTCGTTTCTTATCTTATTAGTATTCATAGGGATGAATGACGCATACATCCCGCGGTACATCAAAGGAAACCGACTCAATGTAATGAATAAGTAAGAGTTAGATCCCGAGAAGGAGGGCTTTATGCTGAGGACGCGCAGCATCCGAGGGCTTTATATAGCATAAAGCCCGACATTCGAGGAATCTAACTGATTTAGTTCATGATTGAGGAGGTTTTCCAACAAAGTTTTGTCCATTTTATCCACCTTGCACCAAGATTTCCCTAGTTTTTTCCTTCATTTCTTATCTAATTAGTATTCATGGTCTTTATGCTAGATAAAGCCCGCGGTACATCAAAGAAAACCGACTCGATCATGAACTAATAGTACATAGAGACCTGCAGTTTAATATTTACATTTAAATTGTACTTCCCATTGTAAATGTAAATATAAAACTTAGTTTTATATTTACATTTACAATGGGAAGACAATATGTGGACTAAAAGGCCACCCTCAGGAATGGCATTATGGCCCCTTAAGATAGGTGGCCATGACTTAATAGAGGGACACCAACAACGGCCCTTGGGTGAATGGGATGAATCAAATTTCGTTTTATCTAACTTTGCTTGAAATCAACTATCCCATGATCATCAGCTTATACCCAGATTTTCACATCTTCGCATGATCCTAAAGAGCTTGTCGCAAATCTAAATTCTGACCTCGCCTATGTCCGCAACTGGCATATAGCAAATAAGCTTCAAATTCATCCATCTAAGTCAAAGCTCATGTTCATTGCATATATATATATATATATATATGTGCAACTTTTTGAGGCATTCGTGACATTTCATTTGTATGATCATTCCACTTGAGATTATCACTGAAGATAGTTCCAAGAACCTTGTGAGAGGACACATTCACAAGATCAAGAGTAATGGTGTAATATCCAGTGGGTTTTTACACTGACAAATGATCGTTTCATTGTATTTCTTCGGATTGAGATTTATGTTATTGCACTCGGCCCAGCTAGAGATTGTGTCCAGATCCTACTGCAGGGCAGATAATGCTCCTATGTGCAAGCCTTCGTCTCGATATTGATTTCCTTGGTTTTATATTTATGGATTATTAATTATTAAACATTAAACCCTGCTCCGATCTCTAGAGCATATCGCCTGCGTCGACACGACAGGCCGGGGTTAGTGCCAATTTTAGGGTTATTATTAGTTTTAAGAACATCAAAAACAATATTATCAACCCTATACAACCGATATAATAATATAACTCCCAATATTAATAACAACGAGAAGCTAATTAACAATAATTAACAATCATGTCATCGAGAATTATCAACGCCTAGGTTATCTGCCGAAGCCTGAGGAAGATAACACAAACCGAGGCCTTGATAATTCTCGATATCATGCGAAAAGAGAATCCAATAATTATTTTATTATGCATATAAGAAGTGCTAAAGCAATGCGCTGTCGAAATATATTTAAATAAGTTATAGTGTTCCATTTTCTTTCGCCGTAAACAAACTGGCGACAGCAAGTTAGTTACAAGATATTGGAATAATGATGTCATAGCTACACTTTTTGAAACATAATATTGGAACATTGACGTCACACGAAACTGATGTCACGAATTAGCTGTATGCCAACAGCCAATCAAAATCGAGGATGCATAATAAATAGCTGATATCACCAGCGAAATTTGGCGCGATACATTTTGGAACCGCGTCGGTATTTTTATGAAAAATCCGGACACAGACATTCAAGAGTAGTTTCCAGATGTTTTCTTAAATAGTCTCAGTTGAATAGCCTCATATCATATCCATACTACCAGTAAGCAAACAGATGACTATGTACTATGTAATACAAAACACGGATCGTGAATATACGCATGGGCGCTTTGTATTAAAAGTCAAGTAGCCTGGTACTATCTGGTACTACCGGTATTTTTAGCAGGTTTAATAACTTTTATATGTAACAGTGATTAATTGATAACAGTGTTCAAGTACACTGAAATGTTTTTTTTATCCTCCGTAAATATTTGAAATAATAATAATAATATGTAATGTCATAATGATGTCATACGGCGAGAAAATACTGTATATTTTGGTTTTATTTTAGTGAAGTTTGGAATACTGTTTGCTCTTGGGTTAGTGATAAGTGACAAACCAAATATCAAGCACTGGAATATTATTTTGTTCAATAAACCTATTACCAGTATGACACCATGACGTCATACCGGTAATAGTGCCATTCTTCTAAAAACGCGGTCGTGCAACAAGAGATCCGAAGAAATACTCCTCAATAAATCCTGCGCTATATCATGAAATTCATTTTTTTCTTCACTTTTACAAAGTTAGATGATATCTCTTTCGGAGGAAAATAGAACCTCAAAAGGTATAAGTGAATACAACTTACTTGGTTACTTTGTGGGCGTTTTCAACAATTTGTGTGTACTCATTCTTATTACATCCGTGGAAGAGCATTGTAGTTAAACTTTAACGCAGTAAAAATCTTAAATATTGCGCTTGGATTAATATTGCGTAGATTGTTAACTCTTTCCTGTCCGGCCTAGTCAAAATCAGTTCTACTGTATAAGACTGACGAAGTCGTGAAACGAAAAACACGACACACGGTATTATACGCAAGATTAAAAATTGAAAATCGACAAGCGCCAGGCGTATGAGATTGAGATGCACTCACACGCCAAGTTTGATTTGATAAAATTGGTGTCATTTTGAATTTTCATAAGGTCGTTATTCGAGAAGACCCGAAAGTCTTACCATTTGCTGGTATTATTACAAAGGCAGCACTTTCTCCTCAATTATTTTTAAGACCCTGAGTGGTAGTCCGACCCAGAATTTGAACCTGTGTCTCCCAGCTCATAGACATGTGTGGTAACTACTAGACCATAACAGCTGGTTAAGGGAAGCCTCGCATATCGATTTCGCCAACGAGAAACGTCATAAAATAGTAGAAAGTACTCTTTGAAGACGTGAGGCTTTAACGGTAGTTTTGCAGTGTTTATGTACACAATAAAATTTCGATAACTATGTGTGACGTTTCTAAGGGGGGTGGGGGGGTCTCCAGAGAAACGTCCATATGACGTTTATCGATATGCGAGGCTTCCCTTAGTGAAATGAACGCTTTCATGTATGAAATTAAAATGTATAATGACATATGAGGCTGCGTAATTTATATAAATAATAGACCACACTTAGTAAGGATTACATACATACTCTCTGTTTAACGTCATTTTGCTAGGTTTTTGTTTTTTTGTTTTGTCATTGGCTAGCATACAACCATTATAGCCACTTGTATTCTCAACCCTCTCACCCCCAACAGTCTGAAAGGAAAATAGTTTTTCCCTTCTAATCTCATACATGGATTTTCAGTGTGACCTGTTTGTCCTGGCAGAGTCGTTATTGTGACCGGATTGTTTCACAACTTCTAACTCGGTGCCATCCAATTGTATCAACCTTGCAACTTTTATTTACAAACTTTTACGTTAGAATATTTCGTATGACGTCAAGGCGGCCATCTTGTCGGGTAGTTGCAAAGCACCTGAATTAGGGTACTTGAACACGTTCAACAGATCGAATCATTCATGGGAATGTTAAAATTAGAAGCATTTTCCCTCCTCTACCGAACAGCTGTTGATGAGGTTTTCAAGTACGTTTGTTTTACGACAGAGTTGTAGAGACGAGTCTGCAGCCGGCTGGCCGAATTACTCGGCGAGCCACCACGGTCCAGCCTTTGGGGGCAACGTTAGTTAAGATCGCCAACACACACACACGAAAATTAATGGGAGGTGAGACCTTCTAGGGGGTTTGGGATGGAATTATAAAGCCTCTGAAACTCATTTCCTGCATTCTTTAGCCACAATCTGCTACTTGAGCCAAAATCCAAAACGGTGACTCATGGAGAGCGTTCTCGGTTGCGGCACCAAAACTGTGGAATTCATTACCACAGGAAGAAATTAGAAGCTTTGATATGTTAAGTAATTTTAAGTCAGCACTTAAGACTTTTCTTTTTTAAAATATTAATTAAAAATTTTTTTGTTCATAGTGCTAATATATGTAGTAGGCTTTGTCTTATAATCCTTTCTTCTATAAAAAGTTAATAATAATATTTATATCCGTTATCTGGCAAGGCTCTTTTTGAATTGCGTGATCTTTTGCTTCCTTTCAAATTCCCAAGTTAAAAGATCTCCTGGAGGAACTTCTGCCATTGAGTTGATCGAAAATAATAAAAGCTAGATAACACGTTTCGTACATAATTGTTGCAGGCTCATGTGATCGAGGAGGTAGGGCTAGAGACTGGTACTAGCACATGCACTAGCTTGTTTAGCAGTCAAACGTATTAGTCTCGCGAGCTGAATTGAATGAAAAATTCGACCTACCATCCCAGCTTTAGATTAAGTCAATAAATAGTTATGTTATAACAATTTGACTGGTCAGCAAGTATCTGGCTACCTTCTTCAAAATTCTCTCCCACATGAATGAGAATCATACAGAAATATGGCCAAACATTGCCAGATTTACTAAGGATTACTA
The DNA here is from genome assembly GCA_035772405.1 of Chrysogorgia sp. JL179-B06. Classification (NCBI taxonomy): domain Eukaryota; kingdom Metazoa; phylum Cnidaria; class Anthozoa; order Scleralcyonacea; family Chrysogorgiidae; genus Chrysogorgia; species Chrysogorgia sp. JL179-B06. Next base: position 353,412 of record JAYKKM010000242.1, read on the forward strand.
GATTACTAAGGATTACTAGGATAACCACGATTATTAAGGATTACTACAACCCGACCAAATTGTTAAACAATGGCTCTGTTAAAATCAACAAGTAGTCCAAAACTTATCGTGCGAGAAAAATTACCGGTTGACTTGGAATCAGTTCCAGCGCGTCTCGGAGACAAGATGGCGGCGACCTAAGGCTAACTTCCGTTACCTTCCGTGACATCGTTAGTGTATGTCAAAAGACGTAGTCCTGACTGACATTTCATGTCAGTAAACACAAAAACTATATAAAACAGCATCTTCCATCGTTAAATCCTACCTGAAAATGCTGGTATTCTAACACTGCCTAAAATAGCATGCTGCAAGAAAATGAACTCAATTCACATGTTTATCAATGTTAAGCTACACATTGAAACTACACAGTGGAATAAAAAGAGAATCTCTTAAACCTAATAGCGCACTAACCACTGCACGAAATCGCTAACCTGAACTAACTCTATAAAAACAAACAAAGTCTGCGGGCTTCGCTTCTTTGTTTAAAGAAGCAATTGGGCTAAGTAATTGTGCCAAGTGTAATTGGTCGGAATGGCGAGACAATATTGGCAGTGAAATAAATACCACTCTTTAAAAACACTAAGGACGCTTGCCGTCATTGTCACATCATTAAGATGCCAAAGAGCAGCCGAACAGAAAATTGTCCCCGCGTATTTCCTAGTGAACGGACGGAAATCTTGAAGGACACTTCAGTCGTTTAGAGGATGCCGATTCCATAAAGGACCGATTGGAGACAAAAAATAACTTTTTATATGGAAGTGAATGACTTAGGGAAAATTCATTATTTATGGCAGCTAGTGGTTGGTACCGAAGAGAAATAAATTGAAACCAACCATTCAAACACTGAATTTTTCTTCTACCCAACCATCACTATAGATGATGCAACCATACACATGTTATACTGCATGCATACATGGAGTATATCATATATATCATATATAAGAACCTAGATTTTTCCAAATTAGCCTAAAAAGGTTCTTATGTAAATGGTGTTTACTGCAAAATTAGGCTATTTAGGTTCTTAAACAGGTTCTTATTTTCTTAAGAAAAAAGCGACTTGGTTTTGGTATAAGTGCGGTCTATTATTTATATGAATCATGCATAAATTTCCTCCAAATGACTGCAGTCTAAGCAAATACAAACCATATAATATGCACTTTAAAGCTACACTGTATGTAATTAACAGCTTACTGTGTGTAAATTCAATGAAACAAAACAACGTATACAACTGGAGACATTAAAATGTATATATTCCAACACTCGAAATTTTCCTTCACCATAAATCCTTAGAACATGTAGCTTAATCGAGTGAAATGCCAAATATTACTTGAGGTAATCGTCACATATTGCTTTGATCACGCAGGAGATAAGGTTGCCCTATTTATCCAAGGCAGAGGATCATATTTTAAGTGAATGGAAAACCCAACTGATACAGGGGTTCCGAGGGCCTACGATTTAAGGTCGTTTTCCGAGAAGACCTGAAAGTCTTACCATTTGCTGATGTTGTTGCAAAGGCAGCACTTTCTCCTCAATTATTTTAAGAGTATAGTGGTCCGACCCATGAGGATAAAGTTTTAGCAAGTTTAGAGCTGCAGTAAATTTCTCGTGATAGAACGTTTGTTGTTCGTCTTTTTGGCAAATGTGAAAATTTATTAACCTAAAATTATATTAGGGCTCTTTAAGAGAAGAACATCAAGAATGGATTTCAATATTTCGTGCAGCAACGCTCTGTTTAAACAAGACAACGTTTTGTCGCGCAAAAAACTTATGGTGTGACTGAGTGCGTTGGATAAAATGAAATTAGCGAGTTAATTAACGGTAAACAAAGCTAAAACTATGGCCTTGTTCCAAGATTTTATTTCCTTTTGTAATTCACCAAAGGTCGATTTAGGAGCTATGGAATATTGTTGAAGAATATTACTTGAGTTAAAAAGTCGGTTTCTTGAAGTGGCATAAAACGTAATATTCGGATGAAAACTCAACTAATGTTTTTGAGTATTATCTATAAAACAATCAATTAACAAAATATTTTCCCAGTTGAAGTTCAAAAAAATTAAAAACTCGGAAGCCGGAAAACCTGTTTTGAAATACCGACGTATTAATCCAACCAATAGGATTGCAGCGCTACTTCGCCTCTACTTCTATGTGCTCGCTCCATGTTTAAGGGATTGCCACGTACCTATACGCATGGATGTAGCGTGTGCGTGTGTGTAATGCACTGATCTCAAAAATAGGACTCGATTGAGCGATGAGCGGTTTTTTAGCCTACATATTTGCATAATGTAAATTGACGAGAGATCATTAGAAACTCCGAGTTTGCAAGCAAATCAAACTGTGACGCTCGCGAAATAGGTTTAGTGTCTGGCCAATATAGTTTCTTTGTTAACATTAAATGCATAAAATCTTGAACCTAATTTGACGTCTCATATTAGGCTTCTCTCACTGGATAATTAGAGCCAACGGCGACCATTACTAAGGGAGCCTACCTACAGATTTACTGCGACTTTGGTATGAATCGTTTTACCCAGCAATTTGAAAAATGTCTTCTGGTCCTGTTTATAGTAAAATTATTTTATTTTGTCGATGGTAAGAGCACATAATCCAACAAAAATCCTCATAGGATCCTCAGTTATTGGTACATTAGTAATGGCGGACTTCCGGCTTCATTTTCTGAACAATAGTTGCTCGATCCAGTCTTCTTTAGAGGTCAGTGGTGTAACGTGAACTAGTCGGTAAAACACGGAGTTGGTCGGTAATGGCTGGAGCCGTCGGTAAAACCGATCGGTTAAACAGGAAGTATGAAAACCTTACCTTGTGATAAATAGACCTGTTGCCTATCGGTAAACTGTTTGTCAACATTAAAATTGGTTGTTGTAAATAAACATTAAAACATGAAGCTATAACGGTGGATTTCGTATGTACAGGTATATACGGAGGCGTAGGAAGATGTTTTTGGTTGGGGGGGGGGGGGGGCTTAAGAAGGTTTCCTGGGGCTTGTTGCCCCGGAAATTTTTGAATTTTAGAGTCTTTGAAATGGCATTTCCTGCATTTTGAGGGAGATTTAAGAGATTTCTGAAGGTTATAAAATACCAATTCATGATACATCTTTGGTCTAAAAAGGGCTCTCGATTGCCAATAACAAACCAAAAAATGCGAGGCCTATAAGTTCGGAGCGCCTGTGCCTAACAAAGCATGCAAATTATAGTGGTCTGGTGCTATTCCCCGAGAAATCTTGAATAGATAGAAAAGATAATTGCTGGCGGCTGTTTGCAGTCGTGAATTCTTTGGCAACAGACACAAGATCAAGGGGCTTCTGTACGTGCTGTATGAACATACATCAAGAATAAGTTGTTGAGATGATAATAAACAGTAAACGAATCTGAATCGCCCGCGGATCCGTACACTATTTTAGCAGGAATTAAACACATAGTACCACTTAACAGAAAATTGAAATTTTCCTTCTTCAGTTAACGCACGCCTTGGAGTCCAAGAAAAGAAAGATTGGATATTTCTTTGAGCCATCACACGTGTATACTAATTATGAGGGGGGGCTGAGCCACCATTTCAGAATTTTAGGGGCTGCAGCCCCCCCTGCTTCCTACGCCGGTGATATATAACCTCATGCCTAGAATCCTTTCTCCGGAGGAACATCCACGGCCATGTGTTAGACGTAAGTCAAAATGATCACGCTACGCCCTTGCCTATACCAACAAGTTTTGTGATTGGTTGATTACAACAATAAAACAATAGAATCAACCACAAAGAAACCAATGTCCTAACCACTTTTGTTCCTAGTACCGCATGTTCGTATGCTAAAGGAATTACACAGGAACAGTTGCTACACACAGGAACGGTTGCTACACACAGGAACGGTTGCTAACACACAGGAACGGTTGCTAACACACAGGAACGGTTGCTAACACACAGGAACGGTTGCTAACACACAGGAACGGTTGCTAACACACAGGAACGGTTGCTACACACAGGAACGGTTGCTACACACAGGAACGCCTGCTAACGCGTAAAATAGCACAACGTGTTGCAAGATATCAGTTTAGTTTTTAGATTAGCTTATTATATTTATCACACTTTTAGGTGAACGGAATACCCCAACAGGCTAGAAGCCCAATTGATAAGGGTTCTGAGAGCCTAAGATTTAAGGTTGTTATCCGAGAAGACCCGAAAGTCTTACCATTTGCTGGTAATATTATTACGTAGGCAGCACTTTCTCCACCCTGAGTATATTTGCTATGAGTAACTTTGATACAAGTAACTTAAGTTGCAAGTAATTGTTACTTTTTTGAGTAACTGTAACAGTAATTACTAGTTACTTTTTTGGAGAAGGTATAACTATAACAAAATATAATTAATTTCAAAATACAAAATGATAACTACCGGTAGTTACATTTGCTGCTGATGACATTATTTTTTACATTTGCTGCTGATGACATTTGCTGCTGATGACATTATTTTGCTCATTTATAATTTTATTAGTTTAGACTTTTATTAGTTCTATTAATCAGATTGGCGCATCAGTTCGGGCCGATATTCGCAACATCGGCAGAAATATTGGATCGGCAACATTTGACAAATATATCCGGTTTTTTAACCGATGTCAAATTTTGAAGTTTTGCAGTCGAATTCAAAATTCAGTTACGTTTTCAGCAAAAAACTAAACTAAAGTTGTTGATCACAATATCGTCGTTCTGCACATTTCAAAACAGTTTAGCCTAGTTTAGACTTTAGACGTCCAGTTCCGTCGTATTTAATTTATCGCATCTAATTAGATGACTTAAGTTCGACGCAACTTTGATGTCTCAAGTACTTCTTTCGACACGTTCAGTTAATTAAATTGGCATTCAATTAACCTCACTCGCATTCCAAAGTCTAAACTAGGCGTCAATGTGTTATTTCCTGACAATGCTGAAATTCAAAAATCAAAATGGCCTGCGGAAGTGGGCAGCGACTTTAAAGGTTAAAACACATGTTCAAAAAATATCGGATCGGATATCAGCTGATGTTAGAAAAAAACATCACGGATATTGGATTGGCACGAAAAAGCCACATCATTTGACCTCTATTCTATATATAAAAGCAGGACTTTGCTCAAATTTGTACCCAGGCCCCAGGGTCTCATCTCCAATATGCATGCGCAGTAGACCTTTCCGCACGACAGCTACCACTCATGCGCGTCAACTTTTGATTGGCTGTTTGTTGTCAAAACTTATTTAACAGCCAATCAAATGGCAACACGCGTGTCCGAACTTATTAAACAGCCAATCAAAAGGCGACACAGATGAATGCAATTTCCCGTGCGGAAAGGTCTGTTGTCCTCTTCCTTAATCAATGCACAGACCCCAGTTACAAATTTATGAAAGTAATTTTGTAACTGTAACTAGTTACTTTTTGTCTTGTAACTTTTACTGGTAACTATTACATTTATCCTAATGTAACTGGAACTAGTTATAAAATAACTGTTACAGCACTGTATATTTGGAACCTCGTGACATGAAATTACAACTCACCTATAAAGTAATAAACTCCTAATCAGTAATCACCTCCACTTAATTTAGCTAACGATAATGCGAAGTATATTTAACAACACACACGTGTGTTAATAACAGGAAGTTGAATGATAAAATCACTGTAATACTGGAACGTCAGAAAAACACAACACATTTTGATTTAATATAAGACTTTTCGCAAATTTACCTTCACTTCCAAAGGTCCAACATGGCGTCGCTGTTTCACCTGGATTTTATCAATTACAGCCGTCTTCTATAAACCTCGTCATCTTTTCCTGCTTATTTCCACCATGGCTTGTTTTAAGCAAGCATACGAAACGGATTTAAAAACGACTAGCCACAAATAAAAAGCACGAGAAGGCCGGGGGTGTTGTATAAAAAATCCCAAAATGAAGACGGGGGGGCTAGAAAACCGATTCAGCGGGGGGTCGTTAGAAAATCTCATGAAAATAGAAATGTGTGTTCGTCGGAAAAATGTAGTCGTTTTGAACACCAGAATACTTGTTATTTTGTTCTACAATGAAATTCGTCTGAATAGCCCTTTAAGCGGTTGCTATTAATAGCTCAAAATGCGGACAAACAAACCAAATTTGACTCACAAATGTTGCAAATGAGGTATTTTCTTTTGTTATGGCCGCAATAATTATGGGTATGGCGTCATCACACGTCATCTAAAACGAAGGCAGTAAGACGCAAAAATCATTTATCCCAATTTGGGCTTTATCTAGAAGTGCACTCGAAATAAGCAAGAATAGCGCTCTTACTTTGTCAATGTCTTATCGTATTCCAGAGATATTAAATTTTTAAATGAGATGAGATACCAGATGACGTTGTCTACTCACTCAAATTCTAAAAATGAGGAATATCTTTGGAGATAGCGGCTAGATTGTGCTGAAACGTTCCAGATGTATGCTACTAAGAATGGTACACTGTAACTGTGTATAGTTAATGCCACAGGAAAAATTAATGATTCCAAGTTGGGATATCATTGGTAAATTAAGAAAATGAATATTCCTTTAGTTTAAATTAAGGAGTAGACCGTCGTCATAAGTGTATTTGCATCTTTCAAAAACTTGAATATATCTGGAACAACATAAGATATTGACTAAGTAAGAACGCTATTCTTCCTCATTTTTTGAAAAATAAAAAATTGGACAGACGACTAATCGACGAAACTAATATGAATTCGTCTGAATGTGACAATTATTGCGACAGATAAACCAGGGTTTAACTCTATGGAGCATGGCAAACCATAAACAATTTCTTTTATAACATAGAATGAGTTACAAAATACTTAAAAATAGGTTCATTTAATTCGCTGATTAAGAAGAACGTAATAGTTTTCGTTTTCATACGAATTGATTGCAGTGCATCACATCGTTAGAACTATAATTTGCATGTGAACTCGAGATTTATTTGGAAATGTTGAAATTGGAGTCCGATCCTGACTTCGGGGCGTTATGAAGTTAATGTTCAAGACGATTTGAACAGTTGCGGTTTGCTTGTTTGTGAACCACTGCGGGCCGCGCGCAACGCCGTTTCTGACGAACAAGCTGGCCCGGATGGCTTTGCAAATTCAAATGAACAAAACATCAGAAGAAACAAAATATATTTCTTTACCAGTCACTCATCAAGCACTTCCATTCGCAAACTTATTCGCGCTGTTTCAGCAGCATAACCTGGCCTTCCACGCTTCGGAGGCGAAGCGCTCGTAGCAGCTTCTATCAATTTTACGAAAAATATCACAATAATTGATCACTCAGGTATATTTACTTCTTGGAAAACTTAAAAATGGATAATTTATAAGAAGGATTGATCAAATATCGACGGATTCGTTTGTGAACTGAAATACTCTTTAATGCGGAAGCCGAAAAATTGGAACGATTCTGATTGGTCGCTTGAAACTCCCGCTGTGCACCACGGAACACGCACCATAACCAATCAGTAGCAGCGTTATATGTGTTTAGTCTTTGGTAAATAAGTAGTATGTTTTCCCCCGAAAGATTTCAAAGTGCCTATCTCACGTTTGGGGATTTTACATATTCGTAATATCCAAATATTCCTGAGCAAAATCATAATATATCTTGTCAGTCGAAAATTTCATCTTCATGCACTTTTTTGCTGTTAAAGTTATCGGATGTGATGTCACAAGAGGCATTTTTGTAACAAGTAACAAAAGAAAACCGGTAACTTTGACAGTGAAAAACTCCGTGAAGATGAAATTTTCGGCTGACAATATATATTATGATTTTGCTCAGGAAGACCCAACTATTACGGATATGTAAAATCCCCAAACGTGAGATAGGCACTACCAACACTCGAAGACAAAATTCGTATCTCTGCACGGTTATATAATATCATCTATTTATCAACAATATCAGTATATTGTAACAACATATAATATCACTTGGTATATACAGTACATATATCATTATGAATTACCTTATAGCGCGGTAGGATAGGTAAGTCATACACAACGGGACTATACCGTCGTCATACGTATATATACATTACACGAAATAGGATTGTCAACTTGTTTAAAATGAAAGGATAAAAGTTTCATCTCTGTTAAAAGACAATACACTTGTCTTGCAGTGTACGAACGACGAACAAGAAGGCCAATTTTAGTCAAGGTATGATTGGCCCACAATACGCGAGTTCATAATCTCGACTGCGCATGAGATCTGCGTCGAGATAAAACTTAGTATAATAACATGAAGACCGCAGGGTTGAAGATTCTTTTCGAAATTTCAAATTATTTCGTCGACAGTTCTCCACCCAGTCACCCTTTCTCAATTCATGTCTTCCACAAGAAATTCGATGTTGTATTGGGGTTGCACTTTTCTCACAATTATCTCGATGGTTGCATTTGATGCAACTCCAAGGCCTTCAAGGGTATTAAACCCGCAACCTTGGGTCTCTAGACCATCGCTCTAACTGACAAAGCCAATTAAAGTTAATATTTAGCTTTTTACCCTACGTTTTTTACGTTGACAAACTGATTGCAAGTTCTGTGAGCTCAAACAACTTATTGCAAGTTCTGTGAGCTCAAACAACTTATTGCAAGTTCTGCGAGCTCAAACAACTTATTGCAAGTTCGGCTCGGCGTCGGGAATCCGGACTTGGGCGAATTCACGCGAATAACTTCCTTAGACTCCACTGAGATGACGTGACGTCAGCACCGACGTCGTCATAATATGCCGTTGGTGATGTATTGATAACCGTCGTAAATTTTCGTCGTTATTGAGTTCATACTTGTCTCCACCATCCTGTCAATAAGTTCGCTCAGTTGTTCCTCCGTTAAATTCAGGTGGAAACGTTCCCGCATAGCCCGCAACGCCGATGAGCCTCCGATGAAACACGGCAGTTGAGAGCCTAGTGGAGGAGCAATACAACTGCGATTATTACACGGATATATGTAGAGCTATTGTTCACATTAGAGGCGGGACAACTCACTTGGAGGAGGGGCGGTTAATTTAGGAGATGGTTACTTTCAGAGGGGCGGTTACTTTCAGAGGGGCGGTTACTTTAAGAGGGGCGGTTACTTTCAGAGGGGTGGTTACGTTCGGGACACTACGGCTCATCATGTATGGTCCTGTTGTCGCCTGGTAAATATCGATAAACAACACCCGCGTGACATCGGAAAAACACTATCGTTATAATTCGTTGCATGATGCACATTACTAAATGTCAACCAGCCAACCTGTTTGCATGATTTCCACCAGTTCCAGGCATTTGTCCATATTCTTGCGCGCGGCAAGAAACCCCCGAAGCATAAGAATTTTAAAAAAGTTGTACATGTCGCTATCGACACCACCCATCACCTAAAACAAGCCAGAAATACTATTAAGCCCAGCTTTATCGCGTCACTCGATAGTACATAGTACATTGTACAACATGTACATGCTACGCCTACGCACACCACAGAATAATGTATATATATACTAGGAGACAAAAATGAGCAGAGTATTGCGTGCATCAATACGATATTAATCAGTACAATATGTACTATATATACTACAATGTACTACAGTATGTACATATAATATGCACATGTACTATGTACTTATATATATATATATATATATATATATATATATATATATATATATATATATATATATATATATATATATATATATATATATATATATATATATATATATATATATATATATATATATATATATATATATATATATATATATATATATATATATATATATATATATATATATATATATATTATATATATATATATATGTACATAATATGTACATATACATATGTACATGTAGATGTACATATACATACATATGTACATGCATATGCATATGTATTACCCACTGATCTCAAAAGAATAGACTAGATCGAGCAACTATTGTTTGGTAAATGAAGCAGGAAGTCCGCCATTACTAACGGACCAATTGAGGATCCTATGAGGTTTTCTGTTGGATTATTACTATAAAGAGGACCAGAAGACATTTTTCAAATTACTGGGCAAAACGATTCATGGCCTGCCTACAGATTTACTGCGACTTTGGTCCCTTAGTAATGGCGCCTGTCAAGTTTCGCGGGTTTCATTTTCTGCCATCGACGGACAATATAGGACCAGGTTGCTCGATCCAGTCTTCTTTCGAGATCAGTGTAATCCCACGGTAGTATCCTATGCGATAGCCCGACATTTCCATTCTTACCTCCACAAATTCGTGCGTCAGTTTAAACGGGGAACTTTCGAAGCCAAAGTTACTTCCGGGTGAACACGACAGAATGAACCCAAAGTCGATGTGAATAATATGTCCTTCTGCATCAAGTAGTATATTTCCGTTGTGTCTGTGGTGAAATAATATACCAATAATATAAAAATATTCAACTTTAACCGTACTTGTTCTCTCTGTATTTATCCTGCCTCTCGAGTATTTATACCTCCATCTTTAATTCTGCCCTATACGCTGACCACCATCTCTACAGACACATGAAAGTCTGTGCCATCCTTCCCATCTCAGGTGGTAACGATAACCGCAAACGGCAAGAAGCATCTTATGAAAACCATAGTTAGTAGAAGGGATGGTTTGGAAGGTCCGCAAAAGTCATTCTTCTATGTTGTTGTTGTTCACTTTCACCATAGTCAATCGAGATATGGTCTGGAAACTCAGCTAAAGTCTTTGTTCTACCTTTTTGTTCGTCTTTATGCAATTTTGTGCACGGTCACTGAACCTATTGTATTTTAGTATAATGAAGCAATCATCCAATAGAATCGTTTGTGTTTAATCGCTCAACCGTGTTGTTTAAATATTAATAAACCTAAAACAAAGGATGTGCACGGTGTAAGGTACGGTTCAACATCAAAACGTAGCTCATTATAGTCGCTTTGAAGTTTGCCGGGTTTCCAGACCATATCTCGATTGACTATGCTTTCACCGTCACTGAACGTATTGTATTTTCTGTATAATGAAGTAGTTATCCAATAACAACGTTCGGATTTAATTAGTGAAGTCGTTGTGAGTCCTTCGCCGTCACGTCCATAAAATGTCCTTTCTCCAACCAATAGCAATCACTTTCTCCAACACAATAACATGTCTTACATGACAATGGAGCTTCCAAACCATCCCCCTCTACCAACTATGTGAAAACCTCATACTCAGTTAATAAGTATTTATTATTATTTATCTACCTATACAGTACATCCACTTCCACACACACATTTTCATCGCTACTTCTACTGTACCTCCACTTCCACATCAATACATAATATGACCTTTATCTACTCACCACTGTCGACTCTTTCCATATCCTGACAACAATTCTACTTACCTATCTTTCACTTGTAGTATATAACAGATCAGACAATATGCAGCACAGCTTTGAACAAAGTTTTCTTGTGACGAAAGAAACTCTTCAGAACATACGTCGCCATATTCCTTTAAAAAACAATCATACATCAACACATACTGTACATCTATAGTCTTCCCCAACTCTCGTCTCCAGGATGTCGTCCAAGGAGTTAGCGGAAAGAACGCCATGGCAAAGTGAAATAGTGTAATATGATTTTTTGCTTCAAGGGATAAGTTAAAATACAAATGTAGTTCATATGAAAAATTTTACTGACTTTAGTTTATTTCCAAAGTTTCAGCATTGCTATCAATTTAGTTAAGAAGATATGGCTAGTTGAAGTTGAAAATTTGAGGATTTTGACGCCATATTGCTTTTGAAAATATGACGTCTTGAGTAATTCTTTATCGGCAGTGGAGTTGTTTTGATGGCGATCACATAGTGATAGCTGTTATGAGTGCTCTTTGGATAAAAATTAGTTCCTAACTATTTAGTTCATTATGCAGGAAAGTAGAGGAGCTTCTTAGGCATAATACGAGATAGAATCATATATTTGAAAAACAAATATGCCGTCGAAATCGGACAAACTCTCCAACGTCAACTAGCCATATCTTCTTAACTAAATTGATAGGAATGCTGAAACTTTGGAAATAAACTAAAGTCAGTAAGATCTTTCATATGAACTGGGCAATTACCTTGATGAAGTAATTTAGTAACGACATTTGGCTGTGTTTCTTAATCTGATGTAAAGACACGGCATCCACAATCGGTTCAATAAACCCACTGTCGTTGGATGTGACGACCACAGCGTACGGTTTGAGCCATAGTGGAACTTTTTCCTCTGCCCACAAGGTCTGTAAGAAAAAAAAGGAAAAAGGGATATAACGGTGAAGAAAATGGCATATTGTTGATTACTTTCAAAGCTTTACATGGCCATGCACCCATTTATATATCAGTAATTTACTAACTCAATATAACTCTATACTTGTACTTTAAGATCATCTAACTGAAATCTGCTATTTGTACCAAAACGAAGACCATTACTCATGGAGACAGAACATTCTCGATTGCTGCTGTAAAATTCTGGAATCATTACCAGAGCAAATTAGAAGAACTAATTGTTTAAGTAGTTTTAAGTCAGCACTTAAGACTTTCCTTTTTCATTTACTGAATGTTACCTGAAATTGACGAAGAAGCTGATAAGCCAACAACTCTTGACGGAGATCGTCACCAACTTTGACGATGACCGACAGTAGTCGTGAGTGTTTGTCAAGGACGAGAACATAGAGTGAGCACAATAATGTTGTTTAGTTAATAAAGTGAAATGAAATGTCAAGTTAGGTGCGGTGAATGTGTTCAAAGTGAAATAACAGGAAGAAGAAATGAAGAGAAGTTATATGAAGTGAGGTAAGATCTTCACCTTACGAAGAGAATTGGGTTAAGGCAAGGCAAGGCAAGGCAAGGCAAGGCAAGGCAAGGCAAGGTAAGGTAAGAGTAACTGGACAGAAATGACCAGAGCACGTTAAGCTGCAGTATTCATTAACATACAAAAAGGATATTCCAATTGGGTAGATGTCCATAGGGAGAAGTTGACCTTATCCTGGCCTCTTTTTCAGCGAATGGTTCCTTCAGAACGGACGCTATTCAATAATGCAATAAACAGGCGTTGATTTTTAACTAACTTTTAAAGTCAGAACTGAAATTATCGTGCCCAATAACCCCTCCCCTGGTCGAGAGCATCCTTTTAAGAAAGGAGAAAACTCATGACGATACCTGAGGGATCATCTGGGTCTTTGTTGAATCGAGTTTTTCTAGGTGCAGTAAGTTGTTGACTTAACCTTTTGCGTACATCGCCAGCCGCAATGTAGACGGACGAGGAATCCTAAAAGATACAAATGCATATTTAACAAATAGAAACTGTTTTGCCGTGTTTGTATAGCCTTGAGAGAATAATATGGAAACTGTTGTGCGAGATGACTCAAAAGGGATGACTCAAAAGGACCTTTGTCTGGTCTTTGGTTAGGTTAGGGTTAGCAACGGTTAGGGTTAGGTTTAAGATCAAGAATAGGTTGAGATTAAACTAGTACTTGAAAATGGGGAAGTTCCTTTTGAGTCATCGCTTTTAGCCTACACCATTAACAGTCCGACACTTGCGAAGTGCGACTTTTGAAAAGGGCTTTTTAACCATACTTTACACACAAAGAACACAGTGAGCAATAGAAACACTGAAACCATGTAACCATGAGGGGACTGGGACTAGAACCCAACACAACACCAATCCTAACGCTAACCCTCCCGCCTAAAGGAATATGGCAATATAAATTTACTTTGTCTCATTTGAAAGAACTCGTGAAATGGTATAACAAGACCTTTTACAATTTTCCCTTATCTTTTTTGGTTTTCGAAATAATTTGACGAAAGACAGCGTGCTGTCCGCCATCTTGGAATTATTTTCGATATGCATGTGACGTCATAAGCAGGGTAAAGTGAAATTTTTATCTTGCCAACCTTACGACATTATGAGCCAGAAACTCGATTATGTTGCACTATTTCCATTTTCAATTGGCCCACAACATTTTAAAAACCCTTCCGCGGAAATTCGGTCACCTATGGAGTAGTTTCATCAGGTTTACCCTGCTTGTGACGTCACCAATTTCCTAGTTAATTAGGTCAAATGTTACAACAAGATGGCGGATTGTAGACTGTCTTTTGTCATAATTATCTGAAATATTTCAAAAACCAAGAAAGATACAGAAAAATTGTAAAAGGTCTTCTTATACCATTTTACGAGTTCTTTCAAATGAGACAAAGTTAATTTATATTGCCATATCCCTTTAAGTGTCTTCGCCATAATTTACTTTTTAGTCCTTCTACTCTAGTCCCAGTTCCCTCACGGTTACACGGTCTCAGTCAACCTCGTTCCCAGGCCGCCCACCTACACACTATGCAGTTTTATAAACAAATTACGTCATCTTACTGTTACGTCACATTTGTTCACATTCTCCTTCACCTCCTCCACAACCCCAGACCAACAATCGTCGTCTAAGTCACCATTGACCTAAAGGATAACAAAGGCCAAAAATATATAAAGTATAGCCCTGCATCGCAAGGCGACCGAGTGGTGACGTCATGGATTTTTGAGTGATGATGTCACAGATTTAGGAACGATGACGTCACGAATTTTTGAGCGATGACGTCACAAAAAAGCAAATTTTTATAAAACGCTTGGAGCTCAACTGGCAAAGGTGGGAAAGATAAGTTCGTAAGATATATATGTTATTTACCGGCTGGGAGGTCCGTACTGGAAAAATATTTTCCCGAAGTCTCAGAAGCGGCCCGAGACCGAAGGTCGAGGGCCGCTTCTGAGACTGAGGGAAAATATTTTTCCAGTACGGACCGACCAAAACGGTAAATAACGAGTTTATTTTTTTCGAGCAAAGTCAAAAAAATTGCAACGTTTTGGCACGAAAAGTTGCGAGAGGTGCGTACTGGTGTGATACGGACCCCGTACTCAGCCAATCAAAAGGCTCTATTTTAGTTACGGACCTGAGTAACGGACCTCAAAAAAAAAAGTAACCGTTATGTCAAAGAAATCATGCCGACTATTGAAACGTATTAGTCGGGCTACCGTGAGTCTAGGTTTCGGTTGCGTATCTAGCGCAATATTTCCCATAAGGCTTTGCGAAACTTGTATGCTCGATCTTGCCAGACACGCGCGTGGTTCATTCTTTTGGGAGTTTGGTTTGACGTTGAACACAGTGGTTTGACTTGCCTAGTTCATCAATGATGTGGCTGACAACGACCTATGCATTCTTCATAAATACGCTCACAATACTTACAAATGCAGACCTAGCCAATAAAAGATGACAAGCGATTTCGAAACGGGTTGGTCCGCGATTTCGAAACGGGTTGGTGCGCGATCTCAAAGTGATGAAACTGAAAGTAAACACATTGAACTTGAAAACAATCATATACGAAAACTCTCGCATGTGTCAATAAACCGCACTGAAAAGTGCGTTCTCAGTAGCCCGGGTTAACGCACGATAAGCCGTCTTGTCTTTTTAAGACCAGGCGTCAGTGTTTATGTAACTGAAGGTGATTACAGGCTATGTTCCACAACACCTGTAGATCACATTGAAACTTACAGTAAACTTGACTGACGACGATCTTGTACGACAGAATGTCGGAAGAGCCTCTTCTGATCTAAAGAGAACAAAACGATTAAGGAGAACATCCTCTTCTTCTTCCTCCCCTCATTTCTCTCTCACATCTCTCAGCATGGCAAGTTAATTAACGATCAACTATGGCCTTGATCCAAAGTTTGGTTTCCTTAATTCACCAAAGATCGATTTAAGAACTATGGAACATCGCTGAAGAATATTACTTGAGTTAAAAGAGTTACAGTATAAAGTCTTACTACCCCTTTAAATGACTGAGCTAGCCTATACTTATGTGTTCGCAACGTGTTTAAGATTGACATTAACACAGACAATATAATCCTTTTAGCTGTACTGCAGGGTTTTAGAAGTCATAGAACAAGGTTCAAGTATCGAATATACTTTTGTAGTCCATTAACCTCAAAATACTAACATTTATATTACTTTTAATACTTTCCCCATAATATTCCAACCATAAGTAGGGGAAACTATTAAAGTAACAGTTACCTTGTTTGTCGAAGCGAAGTGCTATCCAACCTTTTAGTTGGACTTGGCGACGATTCAGCACTAGAAGACTCCAGAACTTCCACACAGATTAAGTAAGGTGCCTGAAAACACAGGAGAGAGTCTGAGTAGGGATGCACCGGGTATGACAGTAGTATCTTTCCGTTTGAACTAGTAGCTTAGTCTGACATTGTCCTTGTGGAATTGAGTGCTCAAAAAGTGAAAATAACCCTCATTAAATAATACCAGATAGAAAATTATTAAAATTGTCCATATTTCCATTACATACAAAACTAGTTTTATAATGTTTTAACTTTTTGTTTTCCAAATGTGAATACTGAATATTCTCAAGAAAGTCCTTTGTTCCCAATTAGTTGATCTGTTTTTAATCGCGTTGACGCCGTGCATAGTCTTAGAAAGCCTGAGCACTACAGATCAACCGCTGATCATATTTTGATAAATAAGTTCCAGTTCCGGCCGAACATTTTTCTTGAGTTCCGGCCGGAACCGGAACTTTGAAAAATCGGAGTTCCGGCCGGAACCAAGTTTCGGTGCATGCCTAAGTCTGAGGAAACACAATCAACACTTGAATTGAAAACAAAAGGAACCAATGTGTGTCGGTACTGGAATCAATTTCTCTGGGGGATTCTGTGTCCCCTCGTTGCATCAATTAAAACCAGTATACAGAACTAACATTAGCATGGGTATTATGGTTAAAGTTGTGTTTAGTATATTGGTTATTGGGATTAGTATTAGAAAGGTTATTAAAATTTTTAAGTAAATTAAAATTTTTATTTTCAACATATTTTTAATTAAAATTTTTACTAAATTTTTAGTGAATAAAATTCACAAAATGAGGAATATCTCTGCAAATAACAAACAGAATGTTTTGAAACATTGCACATGTATGCCAATGAGGAACGTGCACACCACTGCGCACAGTATGATGTTGCTGTTGGGATCGCTTGGTGTCAGATCAGATCTCTTCCATTTATTTTTCTGTATTTTTCTCACTTCATTTATCTCGGTCTTTCTCGGTACTACCCGTTGCTAGGTGGAGATGAACTGCCCAATCAGGTCCGTTGAACTTACCACTGGTTGAAAGACGTATAAAGTAGTTATTTTTCAACCAACCTACCTTATCTTTGGAATTTAGAACAGCCGCGACAGTGTGCGGGATTCTGACCACGTGGTGTTTGAAAGCGATTGGAAAGACAGGCAAAAATACTTGAGCAGGAAGATTGAGATTGAGAAGAGACAGCTCAGCGTACAACGCGGACACTAAAAATGAATATTAAAAGAAGAAAATGAATATTGTGAGACAGGAAAAAAGCGCGTTGTTTAGGATGTCGGTAAAATCAAAGTAAGGAAGAACAAAGGCTCAAACTCATTAATAATTCGTGAAACGAAAACAAAGGAAATCAGAACCGAGACGGAGATTTGGATATCGGAGTAAGAGATGACATAAATTAAGCCAACTTTCACTTCGATTTTCTCTTAAAATACTAGTTTGTTTGAGATGTAATATGAAACACTCGGAAGAGTGTTTCAGCAGGATATCCAAACACCTCGAAGTTTGTTAAAAAAACTTGGCTTCGCCTCCATTTTCAATTCTAACTCCCAACTGGGACTTGACTTTTGTCGACCCAAGGGCAAGAGAAATGGTTATAATTCACATTCGCTATTAATTGTTATGTTGCGTTCGTTATGTTGCATCCGGAATAGGCATCAGTTCACTCTGTAATTCGATTACCTTTAAGATCTTTTGTTGCTAACCCCCTGAGTCTTTCGCCAATGGCCACCAACGCACGTACAAATTCCCGCTGAGCAATTAACCTTGGGCCCTGTATTTTAAAAAGAGAAAATTAAGATTTTTTCAATGCACAACAAGTAGGACAACAAGTAGTACTCCTTTGCATCCCTACCAGCAGCCGTCCATCCGTACTCGCCTCCATTCGTCCTCCCTCCCTTTCTTCCTTCCTCCCTTTCTTCCTTCCTTCCTCCTTCCCTCCCTCCCTCCCTCCATTCGTCCTCCTTCCCTCCCTTCCTTCCTCCCTCCCTTCCCCCCACTTCCTCCCTCTCTTCCTTCCTCCCTCCCTCCCTCCTTCCCTCCCACCCTCCTTCCATTCCTCCTCCTCCTTCCTCCCCTCCCTCCCTTCCTCCCCCCTCCCTTCCTTCCTCCTTCCCTCCATTCCTCCTCCTCCTCCCTCCTTCCCTCCCTCCCTCCCTCTCTCCCTTCCTTCCTCCCTCCCTTCCCCCCGCTTCCTCCCTCGCTTCCTTCCCTCGCTCCCTTCCCTCCCTTCCTTCCTTGTTTCCCTTCGCATTCTTCCCTGACCCTCCTTTTCGTAATTTTCCTTTCCACCCACTTCCCTTATCTCCACCACTGTCATTCTCAACTTAAACTCCCATACATTACTTCCACATACTAAACCACACTTACTCTACAATTGCATTCTGAATGCATTCTTGCCAATTGTTCGAGAACAGTAGTGGATGATGAATTGGAGGGCGAAAAGTGTGTATGTTTGTTGCAGTAGCTGTCGAAGGCATGGCCGTATCTTAGATCACCAGTAGAACTGTTGAATGGGGTTGTCTAAACAGCAATGAGAACAACTGATCACTACATGGACTGGTCACTACTGATCACTACTGGGGACATGACTCAGGTAGCCTATGTCAGAGACTGTGAAAAAGGGAAAAATACAAGCACTGTTAATCATGTTCTGTGACATACTGTAGCTATATTTTTTCAACCATCACCGCATCATCATCGTCATGGTATCTCCTCCCAGAGGTCAGGCCTCCATGCCACAGCTCTTTATCAACCTCATTCTAAAGCTATATCTTCTTTGATGTTAAATCTACTTAAATCTTCCTTCACACCGTCTATCCAATGTTTCCTTGGTCTACAACGTTCGTTTTCCATCGTATTGTAATGTGGATATTGTAATATGGCTCTTGTCTTCAGATATGCCCAAACCATCTCAATCTTCTCTCTATCTTCTCTCTTCTATATCCTCTATCTTCTCTCGCAGGCACAGCACTTCCACTTTGTGTCTGATGCCATCATTCTCCTTCTTTTGTGTCTTGTGGTCCCAGCTACCTGTATTTCTCATAATCTTGTCATCTCAGCTACCTCCAATTTCTTCATTTCAGTTTCCTCCAACTGGCCACGTTTCAGCACCATATAACACCACTGGTCGGACCATTGTTTGATATACTTGTCTCTTCCATCTCATTGGCATCTTTCTGTCATCACTCTAGACAACTTATTCCATCACAGCAAGATACTTGTACAGTATTTATAGGTAGACGTTGAGCGCCAATACTCGTTATGCTGTTTCATTTTAGCTTTTTAGTTTGTCCTATTTGTCGATTAGAACTACAGTATGTTTGCTCTTCATACGAATTCTTAAACTTTTAGCGAATGCTTGTTAGTTGCTATAAGCATTGCTATAAGCTTGTTGCTAAGTTGCTATAAGCATTAGTTGCTATAAGCATTTCAGGGAATCGAATCAGCTCCAGAGGAGTTATTCTGTCACAAAAAACGGTGACGGAATAGCTCTTTTTCGGTGTGATCGACTCCTTGAAATTTGCGGTGTGAGGTGACCTCACTAGATAAGCCTAGCTTGTACATTACAAATAGAATTACTGTATATTAATGGCAAATAAAATCAATTAATAATCGCTATAAATTACAGAATATGCAATTTTGCACTGATTAGCACCATATACATGTATGTACACTCCTATAAAGTGGGTGGTTGCCATGACAATAAAGGCAAAACTCAAGGCAAATTTAAATTAAACTTTAATGAAAATTTGAAGCCAAATATAAACTTTGTTGAACATTTCTAAACTGTGTACTACTTGTTATCTTACCCCTTGAAACACATTTGATGTTACTATGGCAGCAGTGGCATCTGACCGAGATCTCTGGTGACTGGATTTCTTATGAGGATAGCCAGCAGTGCTTGTCAAGCCATTAGGAGGTCCAGTGGAGGTTATGGGGCAACAAGAAAGTCGAGGTGACCTATATGACAAAGTGAAATAAATTACGCTAAATAAAAATTTTGAGTAGGTAGTGTAAGTACATGTAGGTACTGTAGACTCACAAGTTAACTAGGATCAGACCTACAGACATATTTCTGCATTTTAAATATTCTTTTATGTGCATATAAATAAGGCTTTATAACCTCGTTAGGAAGCAAAGATTCTTTTGAATTGCTGACACACAAACGAGGCCATAAAGGCTAATTTAGACACACATTAAGGAATATTTAAATTGACCGCCATTATGAAATAGGTCTATATTATACTCAACTAATATTACATACAGGTGTATTACATATTACATATTATATAATATATAATATATAATATATATTATATATTATATACTGTATTATATATTATATATTATATATTTATCATTTATAGACCCGGAGCGAGGGGAATTCGACGAAATATTACCCCGATTCGCCCTCGGGATATATCATCCCTCGGGGTAATATTTCGACGAATTCCCCGAGCGGAGGGTCTATAAATGATATATTATACCGAAACAATCTTGAATGCTGTCTTGAAACGTCTAGAAACATCTTGGAACATCTTGTTGTTCCTCCATTGTTTACAGGCTCGTCTTGCTTTACGCGCGAGCACTGGGTACGAGCGGGCTATTCAAACTCAAATTCCCCGCTGATTACGTCATCAGCGGGGAATTTGAACTTGAATTACCCGCTGATGTCATCAACGGGGAATTCAAAGTTAAAGTGGGGAATTCGAGTTTAAACTGACTGGTCACGTGGTACAAATCTAGCTCTTTGATTGGACAATTTATAGTTGAGGTATAATATTATACTGTATATTATATTATATATTATATATTATACTGTATATTATATTATATTATATATTATATATTTTAAAAGTTAATTGATATATATTATTATGTATTTTAAAAGTTGAATAAACCTGACGTCATGTGGGACAGGGAGTGTTGTGTTTCGTACTATTGTGCTACTTATCGTGGGGCCATGTGTTGCCCAGTTTATGTTGTAATAGTGATTACTAAAATAACATTGAGAAAAAGCTTAGTTTGTTTGCATTTCCACCAACACTGACCACTTTACTCAGCACTTGACGTCACAGGTCATGTGACTGAAAACCCTAATTCACCTTTAATATGCAATACAAGCATTTTTGGTTATTTCACTGGTTATTTTTACTTTGATCTAAAAGGTACTTTTTGTTGCCAATATGTCCTTTAAGATGAATATCTTACTTTGGTTTGTTATTTTCATCTAAAATAATCTTCAACACTTTTAAACCTCGCTGGTGTTCTTTCCTGGGTAGCCATCCATCAGCACAATGAGCCTCAAGCAACCAGGAAAGCTAAAACCAATAATTAACATTAGCATAAACAATAAGTGGAGCCTCGCTATACTGCGGTAGTTAGGGGTTATTGCGAGTTATTGGGGTTATTGCGAGTTATTGGGCAAATCTCATTCCCAGTACTCTTGCCACTCGTTTCTGGTGCAATATTGTGGAAAGAGTACTGGGAACAAGCTTGGATACTACCAGAAGCACTTGCTATTAGATCCTTAGGCCAAATAAAAAAAATTATGTGGTTCCCCGAGCGACCCTAGCTCAGCTCGGCCAACCCTGTAAATTTTGTGACATATTTTTGTACCAAAGCACTATTAGCCATAAAAAAGGTAGGTTTTATAGTTTTTACATAAACTTTAATGATAAAATAAGTTTTACCCTGGTAAAATCGTAAAATAAGACCACTACGTCACCTGCCACCGTCGCTGGCTTTGTAACAATCGCCATTTTACTAAATTAGTTCTCAGGCTGTCATTCTTGCACAACAATATAATGGAAGAAGATGACGGCTTGTGTGGCAATTGACCAAAAACTTTTCTCAAAAATAATAAAATCCCGACCTACCTTCCCTAATTTTTTTCAAGATGTAACCGGAACCACATAATTTTTTTTACTTGGCCTTATATCGTCTGTAATAAAATCAACATACATTTTCTGTTATGACAGTGCATGATTGTAGAAATCGTTCTATCTGGTAATAATCGCGATCATTCAGGACGTTCAGCAATTGTTAAGATCATTCAAATTGTCTCCAGTGATCATAACCAGGCAAAGTGAACTTTTTGGGGTCCAAGGATATTAACCACATTAACTTATACGAGTCACGCATTATAACGATGCGCGCTATAGCGAAGCTCCACTGTAAAACATCATATGATGACATAAGCCAATGTACAATTTGAAAATATATACACGTATATATATACATATCTTCAATATATATACCTGGACAGCAAACTCAACATCTGCCTTGGAACGTTCAATAAAATAATGATAGATGGCCTCAGCAACATCTTCCATGTGAATATACATATTTCTGAAAACAAATTGAAAATTAGTTAAGTTAGGTAGTTGCAGCTTGATGCTTGTAAAGTTGTAAAGATTGCACAGCTTGAACAGCAAAACCTTTACAACTTTAAATTGAAAATTATTAGAAGACAATGCCAAATGATGATGATGATACAGTATGACTTGGAACATTAGCATAACATCTCACATATCACGTGCATGTACCTGGGAAACGTTACACGAGGAGGGTGAGCACGCCATTTATCCCGGTCAGTAGTAAGCAATCGTGTTCTGGACGATTTTTTTAGTATCGCGAGAGATGTCTTATGATATAACATCATAGAATTGCATGCTAACCTCAAAACAACTTAGATCCTAACCCTAACGCTCAATGGGTTTTCTAACGCTAACGTGCATGATACAGGAAAGCTAAGTAAAAATCCTATTACTAACCTTAATACTAATAAAAGGATCGTCCAGAAGACGATTGCTTCCCGCTGACCGGGATAAATGGCGTGCTCTCCGCCTGCGATGTAACGTTTTCGCACATACTTTATTTTAATTTTTATTTATTTACAAGCTTTGCCACATACCCCACAGAGCTTATCGCTCCATTACGGGGTCCCTAAGATAAAAAATAAACTAACAGCATATTTTAACAAGAAGACACATACAGTACCTCTCAGTGATTAATGAAATATTATGATACTGAAAATTAACTTTAAGTTAATAATGACAATGAGGTCTATAGTTAACTTACACAATTTGAGGTAAGTATTTATCCACATCTGTGGAGTCAAGACTCTAAAAATGACAATTTAATAATGAAGAATAACTTAGCCAGGCATGTTAAATATTGTAAATTATATTAAAACTTTAATAAATATTATGATTTCGCTCGTGTTTTACTCAACATAATGTTTTTTTGTCAAAATATCATGTAGGGATGAGCTGATTGAGAAAAATCCAAATTTACCGATCCGATAAATTCCGATACGATTTACGAGCTGATCGGCCGATTTATCGGTGGTTACCGATATTGGTCACCACAAATTCTTAACAGATAAATTTGGGGCCAAACTTCACTTCGAGAGATGTTGAAATCAGAACGAGAGATGTTGAAATCAGAACGAGAGATGTTGAAATCTTTTCGCGGGTAACTGCTGTCCAATTTGTTGGGGGCGAGCAATGGGTCGCGTCAAATGCCTTCCTAGGCGGAGATAAGGATAGTATATGGTATAATGCTAATACTTTTTCAAATATGAGAGGTCACCACAAAAGGTGGTATCTCATCGAAATTAAAACAGTATATAAAATGATTTGAGGTAAATTTTTGGGGAGATATCCAATTGCTGTGGTGACTGGTGACCTTATTTGATATAGGTAACTTAATCTGAATTTATCTCCAACCAGACTAGCATAATTACACCATGACTTGTCATCAAAATGTCAACTTCAGGCATATTGTGTTACCATTAGATTAAACTGTGCTTGACTAGTTGACGTGATTTAAATCTCGATTCCCATCAATCATCATTGCATCTGCTCTGATATTCAATTTTAATATTGAATGACGAAAGCCCTAGCAGTTCGAATTGTCCTTACGTTAAGTGAGGAGAACCATATGCAAAATTCAATTTCATTTCAAACAACAAAACATACTTTTAGTCTCCCATGGTCTGCACAGTCATAACTATTATTACTCGCCCCAAGGCTAAATAAACAACCGAAGGTTCTTCCTATATTCAAGAAAACAACAAACTTGGGTACTTACGAATAATTTGTTGCCCAAGTACGCCTGAACCCCGGACTCCTTCGATTTGAAAAGATAAGAAATAGCTAGAGACATATCAAACAGCTTGGACTCGAAAAGACGAAGCAACAGACACGAGCTGTTCTTCGCTGAAGAAGAAGAAGACGTCGCCTCTCTGACTGTGACATTCACGAGAGGTACTTCCTCTACTACATCCACAACCTTTAATATTTCACAAGGTTGATGCTCTTCACTCTGCTCCTCGTCTTTGCTTGACGTGCTGGCCTGCGTTTCTCGTTCCATGGACGAATTGTTATTCTCTGTAGAGCTCTTATTCCTGCGGCGCCGAAACCTTGACTTGGTGGTGGCTTTAACCGATTTCTTGCTCTCTTCTTCGACAACCAGCGATTCTACAGCGTCCTCCATACCTGCTAAGCTGAAATATCCTCGTCGAAAACAGGCGTCGTAGCGGAATCAGCGTGAATAAAAACATGTCAGCGAGGGAAAGCCCATTTCCTTAAGAGAGACAACGATGTTGGCCATCAGATTTCGCAAACTCTCTCATTCTTTGGATATCAAATTACAAACTATAACTAAACGATAATCGACAATAAATAACCGACTGCAGATTTAATTCCTTATGTACGCACAATCTGTTTCACAAAGCAAGAAACACTTGAAGTTGTATTAAAGAAAAATTATTCAAAACAGACCTGGGACAAAATCATTCATTCAGGCAATTCAGCATTGACTTTATATTTAAATTATATTTAAAGTCGTGTTTTACATTCACGTTAAGTCGATAAGGACACTAGTATTAAACTCCCAACAAACTGTCTTTCTCGGCATTAACTACTCCGACAACATATATAAATTGAATGCCCAAGCTAATATAACGGGGCTGGGGATATGCTATAAAATTGAAATTATTTATTGACAAATATATATTAACTTGTAGTTGTGTACTTTATACCGAGTTGACAGCTACACAGCGTACGCGATGCAGAGTCGACACAGAACCGTGTTTTCTCACGATCTGTTTGTCCTTTGTATTGTTTCTGCCAGTCTTTCTTTACTAAATCTTTCACTGCAGACCATGGACTATTGAAGATCCAACAAAAAACGTGTTATAACGAGTCATCTTGCGGTTTTGCAAAGCTTTCCTTTGTGTTCAGGCATGTAAGTGTTTTCAAGATCAAAGTCCTCGCCAGTAGAGGCCGGAAGTAGTCTGGGAAGAACAGCGCACAATTAATGACGCGTTCTGCGTCTGGATAAAACTTATTTCAATTCATAACTGCATCAGGCTTGGGAATTTGCAAGTGTAAATATAAATGAAAATGACTATTGTGATTTTAGCCTGATGTTATGAATTGAAATAAGTTTTATCCAGACGTAGAATGCGTCATTTTGACGCGCAGTCGACATTACGAACTGGCTTATTACCATAATTCATCAAGACCAATTTTCCAATAGACACTTTGTCTAAATTATTAATAGAGACTAACTTCCCCAATTTACGCCAGTCCCCACAAAACAATAGCGGACCGCCGAGAGTAGCCGGGGCAACTGCCTCGGGGTCGGACATCTGAGGCATTTAGGGGCGTCCTGTCTACTGGTATTGAACAAATCCATGTTTATTCCTCCAAATTTGATCTGAGAAATTGAGAGCTATTCGGAGCTCACATCACAAACTAATCAACGGAGCGTTTTATAAAATTCTGTATAATTTGTGACGTCACACTTTAAAATATGTGACGTCATACCCAGTCGGTTACTACAATTATAAGTACTAGTTCAGTTGACATCTACTTGTTGGGCTGCAAGGAATTTTATATCTAATTATGATCTTTGAAATCTCTTGAGAAGAATTGTTAAATATCTTGTCGTGCGAAAATTTCATATTTGTGCCTTTCCCCACTGCTAAAGTGATGTGCTAGGCAAAAACATTGCACACTATTCCATGACACGCAATCACCAAATGTATGGGTTAGTCATCAACTAAGTCTAAACCACCGTATTACCGCATCAAACAACATTATCACAATGTTGCTTCGTTCTTATAAAGGCCCTTTCTCCCCTTCCCGTCGTTCCTCGCGCGCCTTCATCTCAAATATCCGCGTACGCAGTGCTCGACGTCATTTCCTGTGAATAATAAATCACTTTAGCAGGAAATTTAGGAAAAAGGCATGAAGATGAAATTTTCGAACAAGATATATTACATTTCTTGGCAGAACCCAAAGATTACGAATAATATATAAGATCCTAAAACCCCAAATAGGCACTTTAAACCGGTCGGCGTTAGATCATAGAGTCAACTTTGGGACGATGTTTTTTTAGTATAACCATAGAAAATAAAGACGGGGGTGAGGAAGACACTTAAGGCGGGGGGTTACGACGGGTTAGCATCTAAGTTGTTTTGGGGTTAGTGGTTATTTGCATGGTTAAGTAGCGCTATGGTTATACTAAAAAACATCGTCCCAAAGACGCGATGTTTTAAAACTTGTACTCAAATGTTAGCACTAATCCGTGTTGCCAAAAACGAAGCCAAAACATGTCGAGCATGGCGGGAATCTTGGAGTGACCATCTGCGCTCTGTAATTTCTGTCATGGAGGCTGAAGCCGTAGTTTGTATGCTAAAGAACATGACAACCTTCGACAACTGATTCATTTTGGCATCTTAAAAAAATCAAAGACAGATATTCTCTGTCGCCTATAGTAAAACTATATAGCGTGGTGCCAAAAAGTTGGCGGTCATCAGCTGCGTCCGGTTTTAATTTCAAAACAATGCTCTATTCCAGTCTCAAAACAGACCAGACACAGAACGTTACATCATTGAAATATTTAATTTAAAAGTAGGGTTAAGACTAGAGATTTTATTTGGGTTGTTAGGATTTTTCTTCTTGTAAAGCTTCTGAACGTTGTGTCCATGACGTATCTAATAATTATACTGAAAATTATTGATATTATACCGTTATGGGGTCTCCATTTGAGTACCCAGCATGGTTTCAGTTATATCTCAATTTGTGGTTAACACCACGTTGTCCATTTATGTTTTTATGTCTATAGAAGTCATAGAAGAGCGCTAAGCTTGGCTGGCATGGCAAGTTCAAAGAATCAAAGGGCATTGCGTTGTTAATGATCGGATGTTACTTTCAATGTGATATTGGTGGATTGAACTTGGATGCACTTGAAGACGACGAAAAACGGGAAAATTGGAGAAAAAACAGGAAAGCAAAACCACAAAACAAACATCTTTGAATTTAAACAAAGTAGAGCCATATTAACAAGCCTGCAAAACAAGTTGTTGCATGCAACAGGCCTGTTGACCCAAGTTAATAGTGTAAGGAAGCTCGACCATTGAAAGCCTGCATATTATACGCTTGTTATTTTAGAAAACCCGTCAGAACCACTGATCTAGAAAGAAGACTGGATCGAGCAACCCGGCTGGCGGCTTGGCAGGTCATGAATCGTTTTGCCCAGTAATTTGAAAAATGTCTTCTGGTCCTCTTTATGGTAAAAGCATTTTATTTTGTGGATGGTAAGAGCACATAATACAACAAAAAAACCTCGTAGGACCTCAGTTGGTCCCTTAGTAATGGCGGACTTCTTCCAGCTTCATTTTCTGAATGGTTGCTCAATCCAGTCTTTCGAGATCAGTGGCCAGAACACACTTGTCAAAGCTCACACTTGTCAAAGCAACCAGAAAAGGCAAGCGGTGCCGCTAGAATTTGCGCGATTTTGCTGTACTAAGTCTCCCTCCCATGCAGTGTTCTTGTCTAGCACTAGAATTTGCAACAAACCAAAGAAGTAGTAAGACTGGTCTAGTGATTTCTGGAGGTCCCATGATAAATGCTACTATTATATCGGCCTGTGAATCATAAAGCGTCTATGAAGCTAAGTGTTAAGACAAGGCAATTAACTATATTGCGATATAACCGCAATAGTCGGGGGATCGCCACCTACCTATACTATCAAATTTTGTGATTGGTTGATTAAAACAATAAAACAATAGAATTAACCACAAAGAAACCAATCTCCTAACCCTAATACGTTTTGTGGTGAGCGTGATTTAATATTCATCATCATTTTTGTGTTAAACCGCGCTGTGGTAGGCAAATCGTTTCCCCGTGAGGGGAGGCCCGTGGAACTGAGACGGGAGGAAGACTGAGACGATGGAAGGGGAAGGAGAGCCTTTCAGCAAGCCCTGATAATTTTCATCACTCTCGCCCATAATTGAGTTTTTAAGTTTAAAGTTGGTATCCCGAATTTTTACATATTTGTAAAGAGCATGGTGTTCTTACTTAACTTGCCAAATTTCAAGCAATTGCGAGCATGGGAAGTCACCTTTTCAGACTGTTTTTATACGAGATTATACGGCCGCCATTACTCGAACATGTTCCGGACGCTTAGTTGTGTATGAATATAAAGCTACTTGAGGAAACTTTCTATTGTAACTTGTCGTATAATTTCCAATAGAAAGCTTTGTCACGTGTTGAGTTTCTGACGTCACAATCACAAGACGCGGGCTCGTCTGGAACAAGTTTTGAGCAATGGCGGACAAAATTTGGGCGACTTTGGAGGTTAAATTTCTTGTGATAGAATGTTTGTTGTTCTGTAACGAAAAATGCGAGGAAACGTAATGTGATATTTCATCGCAGGGGACATTGCCACATCATCTGTTATGATGACAAACACTAATCTACC
The DNA here is from genome assembly GCA_035772405.1 of Chrysogorgia sp. JL179-B06. Classification (NCBI taxonomy): domain Eukaryota; kingdom Metazoa; phylum Cnidaria; class Anthozoa; order Scleralcyonacea; family Chrysogorgiidae; genus Chrysogorgia; species Chrysogorgia sp. JL179-B06. Next base: position 382,322 of record JAYKKM010000242.1, read on the forward strand.
CTTGTGGAAGAGACACATCTTAAAGTGGCACTACGATGAAAAATCACCCCCGTTTTTTACATTTTCTTTAACATAGAATAGTATTTCAGGGTCGAAAGTGATCATCGATGTAAAAACACTAAAAAATGGTATTTTGAAGTAAGTATTTTGAGCTCTGAGATCACTACTATTTTCTAAGAACGTGTTTGTGACGTCGGATTCTCAATGCTACGCCTGAATTTCAGTCGAGGTTACTTGTTTTCTTCGTGAAGTAGATGAAATATCCTGCTTCCAGACGAATAATTTGAAAAAACGACCTTGTTCACTACGGATTTACTTGATGAATTAGCCATGTGGAGTCTTCGCGTTGAGAATCTGACGTCCCTTCGTTACGCTGGTCAGGAACATGAACGATTAATGGCGGACGTAACAACTCCAGATTCGGAGTCAGAAAAATAATACTTGCCATCGTCGAATCGCAAAACGGTTTCGACCGAGTAATATTTAGCAGCTCTGCTTTATAAATACGTAGAAATATCGATAGATAACACCAACTTTGGTTTATTAACTAAGGAAATGAACTTCAAGGTACCTCAAGGCAACATTTGCCTTGCAATAAAAACTCCTAATTTTATTTTTTAATTAACTGTCGCTCGGTTTGCGGTAAAACAAATCTGCAGCCAACTCTGCAGCCAAACAAAAAGTTTTTTAGCCGGCCGGGTTTTTTTTACCTCCGGGTTTTTTTACTTTTGATATGCAGTGTACATGTCACAGAATAAGTATCATCCAGAAGTCGGTTGTTCAAAGCATGGATAACTTATCCGGTGGATAACTTATCCGGTGGATAACTTATCCGGTGGATAACTTTTCCGGTGGATAACTTTTCCGGTGGATAACTTATCCGGTGGATAACTTTTCCGGTGGATAACTTATCCGGTGGATAACTTTTCCGGTGGATAACTTATCCGGTGGATAACTTATCCGGTGGATAACTTATCCGGTGGATAACTTATCCACCGGATAAGTCCTATCCAGTGGATAAACTAAAAAAACACTTTTCTGTTTACGAAATAAAGGCTTGCCGTTTGCTATTTTCGCGCGAGTTCGACTTCCGGTTCACACTTATTCTGTGTACATGTGACAGTAACATACAGGCTTCTGGTCGTATTGAAAAACATTTTATAAATATTTTGCAGTTCAGTCATAATTGAAACAATACTTTATTCGAGAGGTCTTTTAGTGCGTTTGACATTGCATTCCGCTCGGCTGTCCTTCGCCGTCTTCGTCATCTGATATTTCGAACTATAAACAAACGATAAAGACATGATTGTTGAGTGAATACGCTCCACACAGATCGACAGCGACGCGAGGTTTTCTTTCGTAAACAGGCTTTGCCGTGGGTTTCCAACTTTTCAGTTTTTGCTGGGCGAAAGAGCGGTTCCCGTGGCGTAACTGGGGCTTGTTTTTGTGATAAAAAAGATTCAATTTAGTTCTAACTTCTAAGGTGTGTATTAAATCCTTCGTAAAGAGGATTCGAATCTTTTTGCGAGCCTTCATATCAAGCGATACAGTGATTTTCCGCAAAAACTTGCAGGTTATCAAAACAGAGAACAACGCGAGAGAGACACGTTTCACTAAAATGTTGAATCCCGTGCCTTTGGGACTCCCAATAACTTGGCCCACTACACGTGCAGTTAACTTTACCAAATTGTAAAAAAGTCGCACACCGACTAAATGCCAAAATTCTTACACTTACATAATTTTGACTTGACTTGTTCTCAGGGTTGATTTCCTCCAATTCGATTCTTTCTGCATCGTCCGGTATGATCGGCTCGTCCACTTCAGGCAGCAAACTCTTTAGTTGTGTAACCATATCTTCGGTGAAAAACCCCTTCTCGGGGAAGTTCACGTTGAATTTAAGAAACAGTTTTCCCTTTTGGATCGATCGCTCGTACGTTGGCATTCCTTCGTCTAACACCACACGTACATCATCTGGTTTTATTACCTCCCCTGGCACGGATTTGATTTTCAACCACCTGTTGTCCAGAGTTTCAATGTACCTTTCGAATCCGCACAAAGCCTCGACCAGTGTTATGTCCAGCTTCAAGTGCAGGTCTCCTTTCCGTCGCTTGTACACCGAATGCTCCTTCTCGTCCAAGATGATCACGACATCCCCAGACGGGATCCCAGGCTCTTCGTCTGCCTCGCCCTTAAAGGTTATCTTTTGCCCATCCTCCATTCCTTTCTCGATGAATACCTCGAGGAGTTTCTGCTCCCTTACCGTCTTCTTGCCATGACACGATTTACACTTGTCTTTTTCTGAACAAAATACACAGAACATGTTTCATGACGGTAATTTGATCTTAAACTGTACATATGAAAATTGTCTTACGGTATTGGAATGAACTCTTTAAGGCCAATGGAATTGAGGTTTCACTTTAACGTCCACCGCCCGCGTGGGCTTGAAACTACCGCATGAATTTTTCATTCAAAATAATTTTCATTATTGGTAGATTTTCCACATCAGGACTTTCAAATATACTATTTACAGTACATCATTTGCACAGCGTGTACACACTTTTTAATAGCGAATTCGATAAGGTAGACCGCATCAGCAATGATCGGTCGCCACTTGTTCGACATACAGTATCATTCGCAAATTTCCAAAACGACGATAGCAGTGTGCGTATCGCCGAAGTATTGATGTGTCGCTACGAATGGGCACCACTGACAAGGATGATAGGCCCACAAATCGATTTCATTATATTTTTGGACCAGATAATGAATAGGTTTTATATAATGAGTAATTAAAATGAATAATGAACAAAAGCCGCATCACATTTTGAAAATCCTCGGACGGTATATAAACTGAAACCACAATTCCGTTGGCCTAAAGTAATAAACAATGTCGTTTAAGACACTTTTATGACTATATCTCACTCCGTTCCGGAGATATTCAGATTTGAAAGATATGTAAATGAGATAACCAATGATGTAAAAACCTTGACACAACATTGATTTACTGTGCATTAATCCAGTTTATCTACGAGGAATCGGTTTAACAACGAAGGGTATCTTTATGAAAGAGAAGAAACACAAGATTGTATCGCCAAGGGCCCAAGAGCACGTGCCAAGATTCAATTGTTTTCACGAAGCCAATTGAGATTGCTGTTAAACGATTACACAACGCGACATTGTTCAACGCATTGGATTCAACATTCTTACAATTGTCGCTGAGCCATTGAAACATCAGACACTACTCTAAAAAACTGTCATTTTCCCCAACCTCTTATCTTCTCTCCTTCTCCTCTACACTCTGGACATATACTTTGCGTCTGTTGAACCATTCCTGGAAATATCTGTTGAATTCTGGTGACGCTGCCTGTACCTCGACAACTACGGCACTTCTCTACAGCACCCTGCAATACAAGATTAATATGCTTGTTACTTTATTATCGAAAAAAACAGTACAATAATGATCACTAGAGCAGATCACTATGGTTACCAGATCACTATGGTTACCAGATCACTATGGTTACCAGATCACTATGGTACCAGATCACTATAGCCTATAGGGTTGCCAGATCACTATAGTGACATAAATGTTCTTCTTATGGGTCATGAATGTTTTTGAACTCTGGTTTAAAATATTGCTGACTCTGTACACCCTACAAGTAATGACCAGTCCCTAAGTAAGAGGGAGGCTAGGCAATAAAAACTGCCACAAGGCATCACAAGGTGGAGGGGGTATGTGTCAAAAACAGTGCAAATATGTCACATATTGTGAATGGCCCCCAATTATTTATAATTGAAGGTCACTGTACCTCTTTACCACCTCTTCCTTCGCACTTTTTGCATATCACATTCTTTTGTAATGCCAGTTTCCTCATCGTCCCTTTATACAAGTCTTCCAAGGTAACCTATTAAATAGACGAGGCCACATGTTGAAAATTATGAATTTGGACACGAGGATACCATCTGAAACAGTTTCAAAATCCCTGAATTGGTGTAATTTACATTGAAGAAGGTCTTTCCATCATTGTATCTTTGTATAAAAGTCTTTAAATGCTTAACTTCCACCAGATATCTGTAATATATGGATCTTTTATCATATTATCATACATATACACCAGGTCAAGGAATGATATTTGTTGTTCTGTCAATATTTGTAGTTGGGACTGTTCCAGTAATGCAATCACCAACAGTATTCAAAAAGACAGGGATTTCAAGTGATTTCAGCCTGGTACTGGTACTTGGTCCCGAAAAACTCTCCAAAATGGTTGGAAATGCCATTTGAGAGGATCCCGGACCCCCCTACATGGGTGGTGCCATAACCGCCTACTTTATTCAGATAACCTCCTACTCAAAATTGTACTGAGAACCCTGTACCATCTGCTGGTTATCAGGTGCAGGTAATAGACTCACTGATTTTTTTTCTGACTGACTGTGCGAGTGTGGGGTTATGCATTCATTTTTCATAACGTACATGTACATTTGGAAAGATGATTTTTTGATTGCGTAGGCACTAAAGTGAATGTGATTCTCTGTTCCCATGCACATAACTGAACTTAAAAAGAGTTTTACATGTCAACTAAATATTTTTACCTTTAACTGGTGGACCATGTCTTTGCCAACGTCACGTCCCTTGGTATGGGAGTGTGTGCCAAAGAACATGTCAAATATATCCATAGGATTATGAAAGCCACCACCTCCAGGTCCACCTTCCTTGAGAGCTTGTTCACCTCCTTCATCATACAGAGCTCTTTTCTTTTCATCAGAAAGTACTTCATAAGCATAAGATATTGACTTGAACTATACAAGAAAAAAACTGATGATAGAGCCTTGGCTTTTAGGTGTCGTTTATCATCTGTACACGTATGTAACACAATTGGTACAATCTTGATGTACAACTTTTAGTAAAAACAACATACGGGCAAATAAAAAATATGGTAGTTTACCGTCCTATCTTTTAAAAAAGGAGAATGCAAGCACTTTTTTCAAGAAATCTGTCTATGCTTCTATTAAATGGCCATTCACCTTTAACACCTATTAAAGCTATTTAACGTTGTATTACAAGCACAAACAAAAACCATGACAAAATCAAATGGATTTCTCTGCAATTTCTTCGATACAAGATTGCGCCAAAACAAATTGTGGCATGTAAAACCCGAAATGAACTGAAAAGTCCTGAAAGTTGCCGAAAGGTACAGAAAGGCATGAAAAGGTACAGAAAGGCACGAAAAGGTACAGTTTGTACCGTTTTAATTGTGCAGTTTTAGCAATGGTGTGGTGCCCTAATTTCACAAAAATTCTTATAAAAAATTGCCATAAAAGCACTTCTGGGCTTTGCAAAATTAAAAATTTTCCTGAGGGCATGCCCCACATCACTTTTCAAAACAATGAGCAGAAAAAAAAAAGTCTCAATATTGAACACAAACAAATAGTTCTGACAAACTATAAGTTAAGTTAACAGTCCTATTTCCCAAAGGTTGAAAACCTGTGTATTTCCCGCAGCCACGCAAAAATTGCTATTAAAATTGTAAAGAAAAGCCATACTATCGACGCCATATTTTGCGGGTTTGCTCTAAAGTGCCCTGGGAACGAGTCACTTTCCCGGCACAAAATGGTGGCCGAAATTTGATCTTTGTCGCACATTTTAGTGATTTTATATTTCCAATCTCTTAAACCAACAGGGGCAATGGCAACCGAAAGTATCTCATGCCTAGCCTAGAATTCCTTTTGGCATTCAATTTTTTGCACACCATTATTTTTCTTATATTGAGAGGGCCCGCTTGGACATCATGTTCTCAGGGGGAAAATGCACATCGTTTTTACTCAACTAATTCGAACCCTGACCACAACGCAATGATTCTTCATGTGCACCCCCTTTCAAACAACCCTGGATCTGCCACTGCCTGGTGATGTTTACTGATACATTAATTATACTTATTTATTTAAAATAATTTGTGATCGCTGATTGGCTTACAGCCAATGGTGAAAATCGTCATATCAACTCATTGCCCTACCAAATATGGAGTTGTGACAGCAATGGTGCAATATGACAAAAGATTATTGCACGACTGACGTCACCTGGTGCAATATGAAAAACTAATATTGCACGCTATGACGTTTTTCCAACGATGCAGTTGTTAAATAGTTGATAAAGTTAATCTTTTAAATAAATAATAAAACAATTATTGAATTCGGTTTTCGCATGATATGAAGAATTGTCAAGGCCTCAGTTTGTGTTATCCGCCTCAGTTTGTGTTATCCGCCTCAGTTTGTGTTATCCGCCTCAGTTTGTGTTATCCGCCTCAGCCGATAACACAAACTTCGGCCTTGATAATTCTTCACATCATGCTCAACCTCATTCAATAATTGATAAATGTACATCAATGTGGTTTGGTTATTTCAAATAACTAGCCTTTATTGAGTGCTCTACCAATAGCCTCTGTTAAAGATCTTGAGAGATTGGTTTGGTTCTCAGTACTCGCCACCATGATAGAGACCCGAGTCTGACCAGTGGGTATTGAGCACCGAGTACCCTTTGTGTGCCAAGAAATTATTTGGGTTATTTGATATAATCAATTTAAATCATGGCAGAGAAAGTTATTTGAAATAACAAAATCAGATTGATTTGGTTTATTATTTGATATAATAGCTGCGAATTTGGTCATTTCGTACAACCAAATGAATCAGGTAAAGGTAACACTATTAATGCTAAATAATAAATCTACACTATATCTATTTCGTAACGGCCATATAGAGATTTAATGCCGATGGCGTCACCCACAACTCTCACTACATCAGACAGTAGCCATATTGTCTTATTCACTTTACCTTTTCGCCTTCGTTTGGGTTCTTGTCGGGGTGATATTTCATGGCAAGTTTACGGTAGGCCTTCTTGATCTCATCCTGGCTAGCAGTTGGTTTAACTACGAGGGTATCTTTTTGAAAGAAAAGAAACACGAGATTGTATTAGCCAAGAGCACGTGCCAAGGTGTTGGTTTTTTGTTCATATTTATTGGGAAGTAATTTCTCAATGGTTTCTACACTACGAAAACTACTTACCATAGAGTTGTGTTTCTTTCACCATTTCCACTGCAGAGAAAAATTAGTTGCTTTGAAGGGAGAAGAAAGAGATAAAAACGTCGTCCAACTCTCGTAGTTCGTTTATCTTTCGGTATTATACAAGAACACCGGAAGCTAAAGCTTGGTATTCACGCCCGCTTAGGCTTCTGGGTACCAATTCTTTTTCGCGAAGGTCTGGGAACGATATATATATATATATATAGTAGAGTAGGCAGTTTTTTGAATAAAGGTGGTAAACTGCCAAGAATTTAGTGACGAGATACTGACGTTTCGAGCGGAGCCCTTCATCAGACTAAGACGAGTCTTACTCTGATGAAGGGCTCCGCTCGAAACGTCAGTATCTATTTGAACGTTTGATTTTCAGTCAGGTTTCTTTTTTCATTAAAAACTCTTTGTACGACCTTCAACACGGCTTCCGCTGCAATAGGTCATGTGTTACTCAACTGCTTAAAGTGTTTCACGACATCGGCAGTGCTCTTGATTCCGGTAAAGAAATCGACCTTATTTATCTCGATTTCGCTAAAGCTTTCGACTCTGTGTCTCACAGCAAACTCTTGTCCAAACTGAAAAATTATGGAATTGCCGGTCCACTTCTTAACTGGTTCGCCGATTACCTTCGTGATCGAAAACAGCGTGTCGTTATCGAAGGAGTTTATTCATCTTTCCTTAACGTTACATCTGGTGTGCCACAAGGTAGTGTCATAGGTCCTCTTCTTTTCACTTTGTATGTAAATGATCTTCCAAAGGTAACCAGGAACAGTACTGTTGCACTATTTGCTGATGATAGTAAATGTTACCGCGCAATTCAGTCATCAGCAGAACGAGATCTGCTCCAGGTTGATCTCGACTCTATGTGCAACTGGTCGCTGTCCTGGCAACTGAAATTTAATGCATCAAAGACGCTCCTGCTCAGAGTATCTCGCAAACGAAACCCTCCAACTCATTCCTATTACCTCAACAATGAACCAATCAAGAGTGTTTCTAATCAAGTCGACTTGGGTGTGGTTGTCAGCAATGACCTTAAATGGTCCCCTCATATTGCCAGTTGTACTGCCAAAGCCAACCGCTTGCTTGGCTTTCTTCGCAGGAACTGCACTAAATTAATTGATACTCGCTGCCGTCGGCTACTCTATCTTGCTCTCGTACGATCTCACTTGTCTCACGCTAGTGAGATCTGGGCACCTCAAGGTTCGTCACGTGATCTTGCGTTCCTGGAGGGAGTTCAAAGACGAGCTACCAAATTTATACTACAAGACTACGATTTGTCTTATCCTGAGCGTCTTAAAAAGCTGAAATTACTACCTATATCGTACTGGCTTGAAATAAAGGATCTCGTCTTTTTTTTCAAATGTAAAGAAGGCCTTTACGATCTAGACATCTCGTCTTTTGTTACCTTTTCTTCTCACCTCTCGTCTCGCACCCGTTCTAGCAAGGACAATTTGCTTCAAGTCAATCCTTGCAGGACCTCTCTTTTTAGGAACTCCTTTTTTAATCGAATTGTCTTTCTCTGGAACAATCTATCTCCGATCATCCGTAATAGTACGTCTGTTTTCTCTTTTAAACACCAACTTTATATATACTACTCTTCTCAATTAGACTCTTCTTTCGATGTAAACAGAATGCGCACTTGGAAAACGTACTGCTCTAAGTGCCGTTCATATAACTTAAGCTGCTGTTCTTAATCTGTCCTATCATATGTTATTAGTGTATTAGTTCTTGTCTTTAATTTATGTCTATTCTGTAATTTTTTGTCAGGTTGGTCTTCACATGGGACACATGTCCTGTTGACTATACCTACAACCATGTTCAAGACTGCTCTGTTTTTGTCTATTTTTTTATTTTTAACCGTTGTATTAATTATTTTGCTTTCTTGCTTGGTTGTAAAGTTAATAAATAAATAAATAAATAAAAAATAAATCTCGTCACTAAATTCTTGGCAGTTTACCACCTTTTCACTTTGCTATATATTATATATATATCTCAAACTCATGAATAATTCATGAGTTAATTAACCAATCAGAGTAGGCGAATTAATCAGGTGATTGCGGTTGGATAGCCAACACAATACGCGTGACCTGGATATTAGATGAACAACGTTGTTCATCTAATATCTTAATTACGCATGCAAATAATCTTCAAAATTGTAAACTGCAATTTAAATTATAACTAATTACTATTGTGTTCAATTGAGATGCTATATGAACAACTCGAGCTCGTGTCCCACCGGGATATCCAAACACTCGAAAACAATTAACAAAAACACTCGCGCTTCGCGCTCGTGTTTTCATACATTGTTTTCTCGTGTTTGGATATCCTGGTGAAACACTCGCTCTCGTTGTTCATATATAACATATATATATAGACCGTTAATTGACAATATATTAAGATTTAAGACCGTTAATTGACAAGGACTACGGGGCATGAGAACCCTGTAGGGGGGGGGGGCATGCTCCACCGGAAAAGTTTTGATTTCTAACTCTCTGAAACGCGATTTCCTGCATTTTGGGGTCAGTTTTACAACAAAATATTATGATCATAAGCAACATCATTTTAGTGTATATAATTTTATGTAAGGACATCCTATAGCGAGAACGCCGGACATAACATTTGCAATAACCGCGAGGTTCTTTAGCCAGGCGCTTTCGCATCATTAGCGTTAACTGTAGAATTAATCTTGGTTAACTTAGTAACTTCAGTCCTTGTATCTTGCGAGTCTTGCCGTGATGCCGGGACAAAGAAAGATTGAATCTTCCTCTGCGCCATACGTCTGCGCTAACTTGCAGCGGGAAGAACTCGTGCTTTCACATCTAATGGCCCCCTTTCCCCCCTGGTTCCTACGGCCATGATCGGGAATGTACTACCATATTATTTATAAGCTTTGCCACATCTATACTTCTAGAGAACAAATATTTACACAATAACATATCACAAGACGATGGCAACAGCTTTTGTCAATTACTGAGGTACCTATGAATATCACACACGCGGTAAACTAAACAATACACACCTTATATATAGTTACAGATAATTACAATATACAAATGCAGATACAAACTAGAAACAACATGAAAGTGGTTTTGTTAAGTTACGTGCCTGGTTACATTTAAGGCAAATTGTTTTCCAGGAGCGAGGGTCATCTACATTGTAATTGTTTTCTAGAGCAGAACGATAGTAATTGAGTAATGAATGTTTAAATGTTGTTAGAGTGACATATTTACTGATAATGGGGTTTTACTAGAAGTTACTATCGCAAGGAAAGTGCTGCCTCAAAATTCAAGGCAGTTGTGATATTGTGCAAAATAGCACAAAGTGGCGGGCTTATTGAAGTCAACAGATGTAAGTTCAACAGTTGCATATAAATGCATGTAAACCAAATAAAATCTCTTTAGCTACTAGGGCCACGATATTTTGTGAAGAGCCTCGTTCGTCAATCGTCATATAACGTGTTCTGCTTTAGTGCTGAACTTCTGGCAGTTGTTAGTTTATCGACTGCTATAATGTCAACTTTTTGTGTTCATATTTAACTGTATTTTTTTATGCAAGCCTTGTACAGAGAACTATGTTATATAACTATTTTATCTTTATGTTCAACTTGCAGGCCGTTTGAGAATTATATGCGAACATTTGATTCGGATAGTTTTCTGAAGTACGTGGCTTCATGCCCCAATGAAGTACTCGTCAGCGGAGACGATTTTGGTTAGACATGGTCATGGGGAAGTACAGTATCCGCTGGGGCCCGGAGCTCCGGCGGGAGCCGAGTCTTAGCGAAAGCCCTGTAATATTCTAACTATTGTAAAACTACACGTCAACGCAATCATCCGTAAATCCGCCTACAATGGTTGTAATTAGATACAGTCTATACCCAGCTGATTAAAATGCGCGTGATCAGCTGTTCGGTGAACTTTTACTACTCCTTCTTTTAAAGGTTTTGATGGTTGTTGTACACTTGTACTATTCCCAGTGTTCAATATATGCGGTGAAATAGCATCAACAACCTGGCGTTATTAAAAGCGACAAAACATCACAAAAATGACCATAGACATTGAAATATATTATCTAAGTAAGACAGCATGAATTCAAGCATAATTTAAGACATAACCAATCAGACACTAGTGTTTTATGACATTTGACCTAAACTGTGGCGTTTAGAATTTCCAAGTATATTTACTTTCGCTTCCAAGGAAAAGAACCAGCATTTTTAATATCCTTGAGAATTTTCTCCTTGACAATTTTCTCCTGCGCTAGTACAGCCCAATCTTATAGTACAATGGCTGCTGCTAAAGATGATGCTCCTGTTGTCCAAATGGAAGGTTACTTGAATTGTTCTATTTGCCTTGAAACACTACAAGATGCGAGAACGCTTGGATGCTTCCATTCGTTCTGTAAATCTTGCTTGGAGAAGTTCGTGAAAGGCCAACGTAAAAAGGCAAAGGGGAAGGTGATTGAAATATTCAACTGTCCTGAGTGTAGAACCGAGTTCACACTACGACGAGGAGAAGAAGTTGAAGGAATGACTCGGAATCATTTCATTCGCAACATGCTTGAAGTGCTGGAGATACAACGTCAAGTAAAAGAAATCTCATGTACCTCGTGTGAGCTCAAGCAGCCAGCTGTTAGTCGATGTACAACGTGTGACGAATACCTTTGTACCAAGTGTCTTACCGCTCATGAAAATTGGCCTGCCTTTAAGAAACACGGTGTGTTTACGATAGATGAATTGGCAAAGCCAGAAAATCAAGGCAAAATCAGAGAGAAGCTTAAATGCAAGAAACACAAGAACGAGACCCTTCAGTACTATTGTGAAACATGTAAGCAGCTCGGCTGTATACATTGCATTCTTTTGGAGCATAATAAAGACGGACATTCTTATGTATCAGTCGAGGAAGTGGCCGAGAAGAAAAGAGAGCTATTAAGATCAACTACTGGTTTCTTAAACGATCAACTCAAAGAAGGAAACGATGTCTTGCAAGACATAGAACATGTCACACAGAAACTACAGAAGAACGCCAAGAAAGCGAAAGAGGAAATAAGTCAACAGAAACAAAACATTTTGAAAGCATTTACAGAAAAGCTTGAAGAAAGTGCTAAAATCAAGATGAATGAGGTTGATAATAAGTACAATGAAACGCACGAGTGCCTTGTAAAACAGAAAGTTAACATGAAAGCTTATCTGGACAAGGTGAAAGGTTCGGTTGAGCTAACCAAGAACCTCCTGGATAAAGGCACTCATGAGGAAATTCTTTCATTTCAAAACGAAATTGAAGAAAACTTAAAACAAGTGAAAAAAGAACGACCAACGAGAATGAAACCTGTCCACGACGGCAATATCGAATACAAAGCCAACCCAGTAAACAACACCACCAGCAACCTGGACAAAATGGGAGAAGTTGGTAAGATATACTTACTGATTACTCTATCGCATTGTGACATAATTTCAGGAATTTATATAAAACTTGATGTGGTTGGTCCTAATATACTTTCTTATCCACAATGTGTTTGATTTTAGGTCAACCTAATTTTCATTAACCACTCTAATAACTATAATATTCAGACAAATTCAAATACATTAGGAGTATTGGTATTAATTTAGGTTATAAATTTCATTTCTACATTTCATTTACAGTAGCTAGTGTTCCAGATAATCCTGATAATTTTCCCAACACTTCAACCATCCTAAATGGTCATAATGAATATGTCAAACAAGTTGTGGAGTGGTTGGGTGATCAGTTTCAATGGCGTCTTTGTTATCAAGCTTCTAAGCATGGATGGAGTGCACAAGATTTTCACAGAAACTGTGACAATAAGGGACCTACAGTGACTTTGGTGAAAGTAGGGGATTATATCTTTGGTGGATACACAGACCAGAACTGGGAAGGTAAGTTTGCATAATTATTGAACATTTCAATAGAATATCAAAGTTTTCCTTTAACCTACAAAAGAGGTATTAAAGTTATAATGTTGCATTAAACTAAATATATAAATTACCAGTGAAGCAAAATTAATTATTTAATAAACAGCAGATTTACTATAGAAGCAAAATAATTGATATTATAGTTGAAAACAATTAAATTGGCTATTTAAAATGCAACATATACAACCAACCAAACTAAAGTCAATCAGAATCATTTTTTTTCAATGTTTCTCTCATTAACCATCTTCATAGTATTTCAATTGAAGAAAATTTTTAACATTTAATATTGATCATTTTTGTTAAAAAGACTTAATTTCAAACAAAATTGTTTAGATCATTGTTCAAAGAAACATTATTAAGATACATTTTACAAATTTTCCATTGCCTGATGACAACTTTGAAAGTGATCACTTGCTGGAAAGATGGAGTTGACGGAAGTAGGGAGGAAACAAAGTTAAATTTTGAAATATATTTTGTCATAATCGGGAATTCAAAATTATTTTGGTCTTTCCTTTGTTAATTTTCTCCATTGAGGAGGATATTTCGAGATTTGAATAAATGTTGAAATTTAAGAATGAAGTTTTTTCATTTCTTTTTCAGTTCAAGTGTATAAACAGTCCAACTCCTCGTTTTTATTCTCGTTAAAAAACAAAGACAACCTACCTCCGTTTAAAGCTCCTGTTTATCGGAATCATCAACGTGCAATCTACAGCCATCCTAGTTATGGACCAACCTTTGGTGGAGGTCATGATCTGCACATCAGTAATAACGCTCATACCAATGAAGAATCATACACCACATTTGGCAACACATACCAAGCTCCAGCAGGATACGGCTTCAGCACTCAACAAAACAAATCCCTTCTTGCTGGCAGTTATAAATTTACACCAAGTGAAATTGAAGTATTTTACTAGCGGACACCGCTGAGCATTGGGCAATCCAAGAAACTGGAAATAAAATATAACAAAAATAGAAAAAAGATCATTACAAAGATCAACAGATAGTTTTCTCAACAAATTTGCACCCCAATCTATAGATATGCCAGATTTTACTGCACAAACGTGAAAAAAGATGGTGAAGTTTCATATGAACCCGAAAATCACGTCACATAGGCTATCGGTAGTAAATTAAAATCAGCTGTTATTTCTAAAATAAAGCATTATTGTAAGAGTATAGGGTTAGTATTAGGTGTGGGACGTTGGAATTCTTATTATACGAAACGTCAGGCAAAAAGATGTTGAACATTTTGGACATTGGACACACGATGAAACCTGTAATTGTCTGAAGTTTCATGTAATATGACAAAAACTCATACTTCGTGTTGCACCGGGGATAAACGTTCACTGGTTCAACACGAAGCACGAGTTTTTGACATAGCTTCTCAAACAATTGAGTGGGTTTGAGATTCAGAAGACAAAGGTTTGGCGGCCTTGGAGCGACAAACAAAAGAAGTTAATAATATTATTTTGTTCAAATTCAAAAAACATGGCCGCTGCAACGTAACGCGCAAATCATCAATACAGTAATACTAATACTTATTGAATATTTAACGCGCCTTTCAAGTCTGTCACTAGTACCCAGTGCTAGTACCCAACACGCGCACGAAGATTGGCACTCTGTCCTAATACCCAATTATTTTAAGAACTTAGTAGCTTTCTTTTTACCGTAAACCCTGGGCTTATATTTGTTCAAATAATTTTTGGCGGACTTATATTCGGTTCGGAGGGTTTATTTTCGATGGTGCTTATTATAAATATTTTTACTTACAAGAAAGAGATGTCAAATTACAATCTTCGGGACATCTCATCTGCCATTTGTTTGCCACAACCACGTACAAATGTGAAAAAGAGTTTCATGTATGATGGGGCATTTATATGGAACTCTTTGCCTTAAGAAATTAGGGAGAGGAAATCTCTGCTATACTTTGAACGAATAATCACTACTCATGTCTTGAAGTAACGTTTATGTAAATAAAATACGTAAATATAATGAGAATCTATTATTATTACCTTATATTGACATTGTTAGCTAGTCGAACCATTCTTTACTGTAGTTACTTTATACTGTTTTATTTGTCTTTATTGTTGTACACACCCTTCGTGGAAACTAACTTTTGTTGACGTTGTAAGCGTGTTTAAATAAAGTTATCTATCTATAAACGAGTTGCAGAAAACTTTGTTCAATGATAACATGAACCCGAGACCGCAGTGCTGAAGAGTCTTTTCGTAATTTCAAAAACGTTTTGATGCTTATCCCTTCAGTTAGGAGAACTTTTGATAATAATTTGTTATATCACAAATTGTAAACATACTCCTAAGCCTAAAGTTAGGGTTACATTGATGTAACTCTAACTCTCATGCAGTAATGTGCTTTCTTTTTGCTGCCGCAGCGAGCGAGCCTGAAGCGAGCGAGCAAGGCAACAGACCTGAATAATGAGGCGAGGCTAAAACGCGGGCATAGCGGGTAGCGGTATAGATCAGTGTTTCTAACTCTTAGAAAACTCGTTAGGCGGGGGGTTATGGTTAGGATCTTTGTTGTTTTGGGGTTGGTTGCAGTCATCTGTTCACATTTCGACCTTTTTTTCGACCAAACATTGTCTGATTCAAACGGATCACCCAAATCCTTTTGTCTTCCTTATAAGGAGTTAGTTGGTCCTACCATGCTGCGCTCAAATATATATATACAAACGTTTGGTGAGGAATGGATCCCTGCCGCGGAGAGATTATCACCCTCGCTTGCGAGGGGATTATCAGCCATCATTTTCAGTGAAAGCCGCGACCAGCTTTTAAGACAGTTAATTTACAGGGGCTACTGGATATATTCACCCAAAACAACGAAGCAAAACGAGCCATGTGGAAAATAATGCACGGTAGCATCACCATAATATTCTAACTATTGCAAAATTAAAACTGTCACGTCAATGAAATCATCCGTAAATCCGCCTACAATTGTTGTAATTAGATACAGTCTATACCCAGCTGATTAAAACGCGCGTGATCAGCTGTTCGGTGAACTTTTACTAAGCTTCTTTTAAAGGTTTTGATGGTTGTTGTACACTTGTACTGTTCCCAGTATTCAATATATGCGGTGAAATAGCATGAACAACATGGCGTTATTAAAAGCCACAAAACATCACAAAAATGACCATAGACATTGAAATATATTATCTAAGTAAGACAGCATGAATTCAAGCATAATTTGAGACATAACCAATCAAACACTAGTGTTTTATGACATTTGACCTAAACTGTGGCGTTTAGAATTTCCAAGTATTTACTTTCGCTTCCAAGGAAAAGAACTAGTATTTTCTCGATCCTTGACAATTTTCTCCTGCGCTTAGTAGAGTACAGCCCAACCTTATAGTACAATGGCTGCTGCTAAAGATGATGCTCCTGTTGTCCAAATGGAAGGTTACTTGAATTGTTCTATTTGCCTTGAAACACTACAAGATGCGAGAACGCTTGGGTGCTTCCATTCGTTCTGTAAATCTTGCTTGGAGAAGTTCGTGAAAGGCCAACGTGAAAAGGCAGAGGGGAAGGTGATTGAAATATTCAACTGTCCTGACTGTAGAACCGAGTTCACACTTCGACGAGGAGAAGAAGTTGAAGGAATGACTCGGAATCATTTCATTCGCAACATGCTTGAAGTGCTGGAGATACAACGTCAAGTAAAAGAAATCCCATGTACCTCGTGTGAGCTCAAGCAGCCAGCTGTTAGTCGATGTACAACGTGTGACGAATACCTTTGTACCAAGTGTCTTACCGCTCATGAAAATTGGCCTGCCTTTAAGAAACACAGTGTGTTTACGATAGATGAATTGGCAAAGCCAGAAAATCAAGGCAAAATCAGAGAGAAGCTTAAATGCAAGAAACACAAGAACGAGACCCTTCAGTACTTTTGTGAAACATGTAAGCAGCTCGGCTGTATACATTGCATTCTTTTGGAGCATATAAAAGACGGTCACTCTTACGTATCAGTCGAGGAAGTGGCCGAGAAGAAAAGAGAGCTATTAAGATCATCTTCTGGTTTCTTAAACGATCAACTCAAAGAAGGAAACGATGTCTTGCAAGACATAGAACATGTCACACAGAAACTACAGAAGAACGCCAAGAAAGCGAAAGATGAAATAAGTCAACAGAAACAAAACATTTTGAAAGCATTTACAGAAAAGCTTGAAGAAAATGCTAAAATCAAGATGAATGAGGTTGATAATAAGTACAATGAAACGCACAAGTGTCTTGTAAAACAGAAAGTTAACATGAAAGCTTATCTGGACAAGGTGAAAGGTTCGGTTGAGCTAACCAAGAACCTCCTGGATAAAGGCACTCATGAGGAAATTCTTTCATTTCAAAACGAAATTGAAGAAAACTTGAAACAAGTGAAAAAAGAACAACCAACGAGAATGAAACCTGTCCATGACGGCAATATCGAATACAAAGCCAACCCAGTAAACGACATTGACACCACCAGCAACCTGGGTAAAATGGGAAAAGTTGGTAAGATATACTTACTGATTACTCTATCGCATTGTGACATAATTTTAGGAATTTATATAAAACTTGATGTGGTTGGTCAGCTAATATACTTTCTTATTCACAATGTGTTTGATTTTAGGTCAATCTAATTTTCATTAACCACTCCAATAACTATAATATTCAGACAAATTCAAATACATTAAGAGTATTGCTATTGATTTAGTTTATAAATTTCATTTCTACATTTCATTTACAGTAGCTAGTGTTCCAGATAATCCTGATAATTTTCCCAACACTTCAACCATCCTAAATGGTCATAATGAATATGTCAAACAAGTTGTGGAGTGGTTGGGTGATCAGTTTCAATGGCGTCTTTGTCATCAAGCTTCTAAGCATGGATGGAGTGCACAAGATTTTCACAGAAACTGTGACAATAAGGGACCTACAGTGACTTTGGTGAAAGTAAGGGATTATATCTTTGGTGGATACACAGACCAGAACTGGGAAGGTAAATTTGCATAATTATTGAACATTATATCAAAGAGATTATCAAAGTTTTCCTTTGACCTACAAAAGAGGTATTAAAGTTATAATTACATTTTACAATAATGTTGCACAATCTAAGGCCAAAATAAAAAATACCTTGGTTTCCGGTTTCCCGACCCTACCTAGTTTTTGGCCAGTAAAATACCGACCCTAATCTTTTTATTGAAATTTTGAAAAGCCTTGGTACAAGTTGCAGCTTAATTTGCACCATGGGATAGTAAACATGCCTGCCGATGCAGGTAGCATCCTCAAGATCAGCGTGGTTTGGTAAAACCTATTGTTCGTCCATGCAATGTTTGGAAAAATAAAGTTAAAAAAAAAAGAAAAACTGACCTACCCTACCTAATTTTTTTCAGGATGAAATAGGAAACCCAGGTATTTTTTTTCTTGGCCTAACCATATAAAT
Organism: Chrysogorgia sp. JL179-B06; assembly: GCA_035772405.1. Taxonomy (NCBI): domain Eukaryota; kingdom Metazoa; phylum Cnidaria; class Anthozoa; order Scleralcyonacea; family Chrysogorgiidae; genus Chrysogorgia; species Chrysogorgia sp. JL179-B06. The sequence goes on from JAYKKM010000242.1 coordinate 400,731, forward strand.
TACCAGTGAAGGAAAATTATGATTATTTAATAAACAATAGATTTACCATATATAGAAGCAAAATCATTGATATTATAGTTGAAAACAATTAAATTGGCTATTTAAAATGCAACATACAACCAACAAAACTAAAGTCAATCAGAATAATTTCTTTCAATGTTTCTCTCATTAACCATCTTCATAGTATTTTAATTAAAGTAAATTTTTAACATTTAATATTGATCACTTTTATTAAAAAGACTTAATTTCAAACAAAATTGTTTAGATCATTGTTCAAAGAAACATTATTAAGATACATTTTATAAATTTTCCAATGCCTGATGACAATTTTGAAAGTCACTTGCTAGAAAGATGGAGTTGACTGAAGTAGGGAGGAAGTTAAACTTTGAAATATATTTTGTCATAATCGCATGTAGGAATGACCACTTGCCAAAATTTGGTAGGATTTCAAAATTATTTTGGTCTTTTCTTTGTTAATTTTCTCCATTTAGGATGATGATATTTCGAGATTTGAATAAATGTTGAAATTTAAGAATGAAATTTTTCAATTCTTTTTCAGGTCAAGAGTATAAACAGTCCAACTCCTCGTTTTTATTCTCATTAAAAAACAAAGATAACTTACCTCCGTTTAAAGCTCCTGTAAAGAATCATCAACATACAATCCGCAGCAATCCTAGTTATGGACCAACCTTTGGTGGAGGTCATGATCTGCACATCAGTAATAACCCTCATATCAATCAACAATCATACACCAACTTTGGCAGCACATACCAACCTCCAGCAGGATACACCCACCGCACTCAACAAACCCAATCCCTTCTTGCTGGCAGTCATAAATTTACACCAAGTGAAATTGAAGTATTTTACTAGCGGACACCGCTGAGCATTGGGCAATCCAAGAAACTGGAAATAAAATATAACAAAAATAGGAAAAAAGATCATTAGAAAGATCAACAGATAGTTTTCTCAACAAATTTGCACCCCAATCTATAGATATGCCAAATTTTGCTGCACAAACGTGAAAAAAGATGGTGAAGTTTCATATCAAAATCCCAAAATCACGTCATATAGGCTATCGGTAGTAAATTAAAATCAGCTGTTATTTCTAAAATAAAGCATTATTGTAAGAGTATAGGGTTAGTATTAGGATCAGTATTTTGGGTTAGGACGTTGGAATTCTTAATATACGAAACGTCAGGCAAAAAGATGTTGAACATTTTGAACATTGGACACACGATGAAACCTGTAATTGACTGAAATTTCATGCAATATGACAAAAACTCAAGCTTCGTGTTGCACCGGGGATAAACGTTAGCCGGTTCGACACGAAGCACGAGTTTTTGACATAGCTTAGCAAACAATTGATGGTTTGAGATTCAGAAGACAAAGGTTTGGCGGCCATATCTTGGAGCGACAAACAAAAGAAGTTAGAATATTATTTTGTTCAAGTTCAAGTTCAAAAAACATGGCCGCTCAACGTAACGCGCAAACATCAATACTAATACTTATTTAGTGAATATTTAACGCGCCTTTCAAGTCTGTCACTAGACCCAGTGCTAGTACCCAACACGCGCACGAAGATTGGCACTCTGTCCTATACCCAATTATTTTAAGAACTTAGTAGCTTTCTTTTTACCGTAAACCCTGGGCTTATATTTGTTCAAATAATTTTTGGCGGACTTATATTCGGTTCGGAGGGTTTATTTTCGATGGTGCTTATTATAAATATTTTTACTTACAAGAAAGAGATGTCAAATTACAATCTTCGGGACATCCAAATGTGAAAAAGAGTTTCATGTATGATGGGGTATTTATATGGAACTCTTTGCCTAAAGAAATTAGGGAGAGTAAATCTCTGCTATACTTTGAACGCAAAATCACCACTCGTGTCTTGAAGTAACGTTTATGTAGATAAAATAGATAAATATAACGATATATAATCTTTATTATTATTATTACCTTATATTGACATTGTTAGCTAATCGAACCATTCTTTACTGTTGTTACTTTATACTGTTTTATTTGTCTTTATTGTTGTACACGCCCAGCTTCGTGGAAACTAGCTTTTGTTGACGTTGTAAGCGTGTTTAAATAAAGTTATCTATCTATAAACAAGTTGCAGAAAACTTTGTTCAATGATAACATGAACCTGAGACCGCAGTGCTGAAGATTCTTTTCGTAATTTCAAAAACGTTTTGATGCTTATCCCTTCAGTTAGGAGAACTTTTGATAATAATTTGTTACATCACAAATTGTAAACATACTCCTAAGCCTAAAGTTAGGGTTACATTGATGTAACCCTAACTCTCATGCAGTAATGTGCTTTATTTTTGCTGCCATAGCGAGCGAGCCTGAAGCGAGCGAGCAAGGCAACAGACCTAAACAATGAGGCGAGGCTAAAACGCGGGTATAGTGGGTAGCGGTATAGATCAGTGTTTCTAACTCTTAGAAAACTCGTTAGGCGGGGGTTAGGGTTAGGATCTTTGTTGTTTTGGGGTTGGTTGCAGTCATCTCTTCACATTTCGACCTTTTGAATTACTAACGAGACACGACCCACGCGCTACCCGCGTTTTAGCTGCGCCGTAAATAACGTAGTGGAGCTTTAGCGCGTTGCATTGTGGTCGGACTATCAGATAGACACAAACTGCACACATAATTGCGTGAAGTTGAACATTATTCTTCTTTGGTGAAACACATTGCAACCACTTCAAATAGCCACTTCGCCAGTTAACTTGATAACTGGTTACGGCGCTGATACAGGTTGTAAACAAATTGTAAACACCAAACACAATAGCGTTCATTACTATTATCTCAACAATATATATCAATCAATCTATGATTCTTTTCATAGGATCATATTCTTTTCATAGGATCATATTCTCTTCATGGGATCATATGAGTGTGCAAGACAATTTAGCTGAAAATACCTATTTATTTTACTATCAATGTATGGATGTTCTAATTGTAACTCTTGTTTTTCTAATGAATGCGTTATTATACCTCATGTTGAGAAGAGCTCCTTCGGCAACGCTGAACTCGAGTTGAGGCATTAAAGTGTACTTCGCGCCTATGTATATTTATATTCGCGTCTATGTACTGTTTAATAAACGAGCAGCAGTGTTTTATCAAATTTAAAACACGAGGGCGTAGCCCCGAGTTTATTAAACGGCTGGAAAAACGACCCATTTGATAAGTTCATTGGCGTAGTAATTTTGAAAATCAATGTTGTCTAAGCCGAGCAAATCAAAGATAAAGTTTATGTAAATTAGGATGAAATTTTATCACATATAAAACCTACGACACGGTAGTCAACTTACGCACTATAAAAAGGCAGCATTCACTACATTGTAGGTAACCTAGTAGAAATAACAGTTGATTATACATATTTTTTTCACAACCATTCTTTGTGCCGTCATTTTGGAACTTATATAATAACGTAATAAATATTTCGCTGCGGCCATCTTGGAGTTACCACCTGTAGTTTCTGCCATGGAGCCGTAGTTTGTGTTCTAAAGTACAAGACAACCTTCGATAACTGATTGATTTTGGCATCTTAAAAAATCAAAGACAGATATTCTCTGTCGCCTATAGTAAAATTATATAACGTGGTGCCAAAAAGTAGTTCGGTCTCTCCAATATGGCGGTCGTGAGATCTCGAAAGAAGACTGGATCGAGCAACGGCTATTGTTCAGAAAATGAAGCCGGAAGTCCGCCATTACTAAGGGATCAACTGAGGATTCTATGAGGTTTTTTGTTGGATTACGTGCTCTTACCATCGACAAAATAAATAATTTTACTATAAAGAGGACCAGAAGCCATTTTTCAAATTACTGGGCGAAACGATTCATGGCCTACCTACAGATTTACTGCGACTTTGGTCCCTTAGTAATGGCTGCCGTTGGCTCTAATTATCCAGTGAGAGAAGCCTAATATAAGACGTCAAATTAGGTTCAACATTTTATGCATTTAATATTAACAAAGAAACTATATTGGCCAGACACTAAACATATTTCGCGAGCGTCAGTTTGATTTGCTTGCAAACTCGGAGCTTCTAATGATCTCTCGTCAATTTACATTATGCAAATATACAGGCTTCAAAATCAGCTCATCAGATACAATAGAAAGCTTAATCCAGTCCTATTTTTGAGATCAGTGGTAATAACCATGATGTTAAGAACCAAGGAACTGCGCAAAGACTGGGGAGAACATAGTATGTTATAACCATTGAATAACAGATAATACCTCGGGAATTACGCGGCTATAGATCATTTTCACGTGACGAAATGTGGTGACTTTAAAACTGAAAAGAAACAAAGAAAAGTATTTCAGTTGACAAGTTCAGGAGAACGAAGGAGATTGCCGTGGGTCCTGGAAAAATTTAAAACAATTGCTCGGTAACGGCTCGAAAAATACTGGAGCTACTTCTCGCACAGCAAAGGAAGCGAAAGAAAAGGTAAACATATTATTTTCAATCGTTTCTTTGTTTCCTGTGCAGAAGTTCTGAGGTCCGATTCCAGTTCGACTGCAGGGCAATCATTTTACAAATGGCTACCACAAGTAAAGCACTCTGAAAACTTTAACCTGAGAAGACCAAAAGGCTCTCTAAGGAGTTAAAATCAAAGAAAGCTACAGGTGTCGATGGTATTCCATCTCGACAGACGCTAAAAGACGGTGAAGAAGTGTTGGCGTTACCATTGACGGCCATCTATAATATGACTATTCTACAGAACACGATTCCTGCTGAATGAAAAAAGGCTAAGGTGACCACACTACATAAGTCCGGTACAAAAGATGACCCACAAAACTATCGCCCTATATCCCTTTTACCCATAGTGTCTAAAGTTCTTGAAGGGCTAATTCATATAAAGCAGCTTGCAAGCTACTTTGACAAACACAAGCGCCTATGCAAGCTTCAATCAGGATTCAGGAAACAACAGGATATAATATGAAAAGGAGAAATAAGAGAACTTCAATGTGTTGAAAAATACTTAAGTAAGAGTACTTACGTACGTATATTCATGGAAGACGTTTAGGACGATGGTCATTGAATCTCATTCCGTTTTCAAGAATACAAGATATCAAATTACTAGAAATACGTTACGCAATAACCCCTCGAAAGCCTTTTCTACCAAACCCTGCCTCACCCCACCCCAAGAGTTTCTTTTCTCCATCCATGGTCCCCAGTGCCCAGACCGCGTGTGCCCAGACCGCGTCTCGGCCAATATTTACTCGATTTCAATTCTGTTTTGGAATTACCGAGTTTAAATACATAACATGCGTGTCTATTAGATTACAATAACGTGCATACCCTTCGTGAAAACGGTGTGTGTAGTTCGTCAGATCACCACTCGCCAATGACCGCCCTTCGCCCAAAATCCAAACATTTTCCGATTCAAAAGAATCACCCAAAACCACATTTTACTTCCTTATAAGGAGTTAGTTGGTCCTACCATGCTGTGCTCAAATATATATATACAAACGTTTGGTGAGGAATGGATCCCTGCCGCGGCGAGATTATCACCCTCGCTTGCGAGGGGATTATCAGCCATCATTTTCAGCGAAAGCCGCGACCAGCTTTTAAGATAGTTAATTTACAAGGGCTACTGGATATATTCATCCAAAACAACGAAGCAAAACGAGCCATGTGGAAAATAATGCACGCTAGCATCACCATAATATTCAACTATTGCAAAACTGGCACGTCAATGAAATCATCCGTAAATCCGCCAACAATTGTTGTAATTATAGATACAGTCTATACCCTGCTGATTAAAACTCGCGTGATCAGCTGTTCGGTGAACTTTTTCTAAGCTTCTTTTAAAGTTTTTGATGGTTGTTGCACACTTGTACTATTCCCAGTGTTCAATATATGTGTTGAAATAGCATCAACAACATGGCGTTATTAAAAGCGACAAAACATCACGAAAATGATCAAAGACATTGAAATATATTATCTAAGTAAAACAGCATGAATTCAAGCATAATTTAAGACATAACCAATCAAACACTAGTGTTTTATGCCAATCTTTCAACGTATTTACTTTCGCTTGCAAGGACAAGAACTAGTATTTTATCCTTGACAATTTTCTCCTGCGCTAGTACAGCCCAATCTTACTAGTATACAATGGCTGCTGCTAAAGATGATGCTCCTGTTGTCCATGAAATGGAAGGTTACTTGAAGTGTTCTATTTGCCTTGAAACACTACAAGATGCGAGAACGCTTGGATGCTTCCATTCGTTCTGTAAATCTTGCTTGGAGAAGTTCGTGAAAATCCAACGTGAAAAGGCAGAGGGAAAGGTGATTGAAATATTCAACTGTCCTGAGTGTAGAACCGAGTTCACACTACGACGAGGAGAAGAAGTTGAAGGAATGACTCGGAATCATTTCATTCACAACATGCTTGAAGTGCTGGAGATACAACGTCAAGTAAAAGAAATCCCATGTACCTCGTGTGAGCTCAAGCAGCCAGCTGTTAGTCGATGTACAACGTGTGACGAATACCTTTGTACCAAGTGTCTTACCACTCATGAAAATTGGCCTGCCTTTAAGAAACACAGTGTGTTTACGATAGATGAATTGGCAAAGCCAGAAAATCAAGGCAAAATCAGAGAGAAGCTTAAATGCAAGAAACACAAGAACGAGACACTTCAGTACTATTGTGAAACATGTAAGCAGCTCTGCTGTATAAGTTGCATTCTTTTGGAGCATATAAAAGACGGCCATTCTTATGAATCAGTCGAGGAAGTGGCCGAGAAGAAAAGAGAGCTATTAAGATCATCTTCTGATTTCCTAAATGATCAACTCAAAGAAGGAAACGATGCGTTGCAAGACATAGAACATGTCACACAGAAACTACAGAAGAACGCCAAGAAAGCGAAAGATGAAATAAGTCAACAGAAACAAAACATTTTGAAAGCATTTACAGAAAAGCTTGAAGAAAATGCTAAAATCAAGAGGAACGAACTTGATAACAATTACAATGAAACGCACGAGTGCCTTGTAAAACAAAAAGTTAAAATGAAAGCTTATGTGGACAAAGTGAAAGGTTCCCTTGAGCTAACCAAGAACCTCCTGGATAAAGGCACTCCTGAGGAAATTCTTTCATTTCAAAACGGAATTGAAGAAAACGTGAAACAAGTGAAAAAAGAACGACCAACGAGAATGAAACCTGTCCACGACGGCAATATCGAATACAAAGCCAACCCAGTAAACAACATTGACACCACCAGCAACCTGGGTAAAATGGGAGAAGTTGGTAAGATATACTTACTGATTACTCTATCGCATTGTGACATAATTTCAGGAATTTATATAAAATTTGATGACAATGTGTTTGATTTTAGGTCAATCTAATTTTCATTAACCACTCTAATAACTATGATATTCAGACAAATTCAAATACATTAAGAGTATTGCTATTGATTTAGTTTATAAATTTCATTTCTACATTTCATTTACAGTAGCTAGTGTTCCAGTTAATCCTGATAATTTACCCAACACTTCAACCATCCTAAATGGTCATAATGAATATGTCAAACAAGTTGTGGAGTGGTTGAACGAACATCAGTTTCAATGGCGTCTTTGTTATCAAGCTTCTAAGCATGGATGGAGTGCACAAGATTTTCACAGAAACTGTGACAATAAGGGACCTACAGTGACTTTGGTGAAAGTAGGGGATTATATCTTTGGTGGATACACAGAGCAGAACTGGGGAGGTAAATTTGCATAATTATTGAACATTTCAATAGAATATCAAAGTTTTCCTTTAACCTACAAAAGAGGTGTTAAAGTTATAATTACATTTTACAATAATGTTGCATCAAACTAAATATATAAATTACCAGTGAAGCAAAATTGATTATTTAATAAACAGTAGATTTACCATAGAAGCAAAATCATTGATATTATATTGAAACCAATTAAATTGGCTATTTAAAATGCAACATACAACCAACAAAACTAAAGTCAATCAGAATAATTTCTTTCAATGTTTCTCTCATTCACCATCTTCATAGCATTTTAATTAAAGTAAATTTATAAAATTTAATATTGATCACTTTTGTTAAAAAGACTTAACTTCAAACAAAATTGTTTAGATCATTGTTCCAAGAAACATTATTAAGATACATTTTACAAATTTTCCATTGCCTGATGACAATTTTGAAAGTCACGTGCTAGAAAGATGGAGTTGACTGAAGTAGGGAGGAAACAAAGTTAAATTTTGAAATATATTTTGTCATAATTGCATGTAGGAATGACCACTTGCTAAAATTTGGTAGGGAATTAAAAATTATTTTGGTCTTTTCTTTGTTAATTTTCTCCATTAGGAGGATGATATGTCGAGATTTGAATAAATGTTGAAATTTAAGAATGAAGTTTTTCATTCTTTTTCAGGTCAAGGGTGGAAACAGTCTGAATCCTCGTTTTTATTCTCGTTAAAAAACAAAGATAACTTACCTCCGTTTAAAGCTGCTGTAAAGAATCATCAAAATGCAATCGGCAGCGATCCTAGTTATGGACCAATCTTTGGTGGAGGTCATGATCTGCACATCAGTAATAACGCTCATATCAATCAAGAATCATACACCAACTTTGGCCACACATACCAACCTCCAGCAGGATACGCCTACAGCACTCCACAAACCCAATCCCTTCTTGTTGGCAGTAATAAATTTACACCAAGTGAAATTGAAGTATTTTACTAGCGGACACCGCTGAACATTGGGTAATCCAAGAAACTGGAAATAAAATATAACAAAAATAGAAAAAAGATCATTAGAAAGATCAACAGATAGTTTTCTCAACAAATTTGCACCCCAATCTATAGATATGCCAAATTTTACTGCACAAACGTGAAAAAAGATGGTGAAGTTTCATATGAACCCGAAAATCACGTCACATAGGCTATCGGTAGTAAATTAAAATCAGCTGTTATTTCTAAAATAAAGCATTGTTGTAAGAGTATAGGGTTAGTATTAGGTGTATGATTAGTATTAGAATTAGTATTTTGGGTTAGGACGTTGGAATTCTTAATATACGAAACGTCAGGCAAAAAGATGTTGAACATTTTGAACATTGGACACACGATGAAACCTGTAATTGTCTGAAGTTTCATGTAATATGACAAAAACTCGTGTTTCGTGTTGCGCTGCGGGGATAAACATTAACAGGTTCAACACGAAGCACGAGTTTTTGACATAGCTTAGCAAACAATTGATGGTTTGAGATTCAGAAGACAAAGGTTTGGCGACCATATCTTGGAGCGACAAACAAAAGAAGTTAGAATATTATTTTGTTCAAGTTCAAAAAACATGGCCGCTCAACGTAACGCGCAAATCATCAATACTAATACTTATTAAATATTTAACGCGCCTTTCAAGTCTGCCACTAGTACCCAGTACTAGTACCCAACACGCGCACGAAGATTGGCACTCTGTCCTATATCCAGTTCTTCAGGAGAACTTAGCAGCTTTCTTTTTAACGGTAAACCCTGGGATTATATTTGTTCAAAGAACTTTTTGAGGGCTTATATTCGGTGGGTTTATTTTCGGTGGTGCTTATTATAAATCTTTTTATTTACAAGAAAGAGATGGTCCCCAGTGCCCAAGACTAGTATATATATATTAACATGCCCCGTAGGCGCGAGACATCTAGGGCATAGACATCTACACATCTAGGAGCATGGTCCCCCGGAAATTTTTTGAAATCTAGAGTCCCCGAAATGCCATTTCCTGCGTTTTGGGAGGTGATTTTACAGAATTCTGAGGATTATAAAACGTCGTATAAAATGCGCAAAAAACAACACATTTCAGGACAACGAGGCTCATAGACAACAAGGGCGTGTCTGTCGATATAACAAATCCCAAAAACCCAGTTCGTCGTACGTATATTTTGAACGTTATCTCGGCCAATATTTACTCGATTTCAATTCTGAAAACAGTTTTAGAATTACCGAGTTTAAATACATAACATACGTGTCTATTAGATTACAATAACGTGCATACCCTTCGTAAAAACGGTTTATGTAGTTCGTCAGATCACCACTCGCCAATCACCGCCCTTCGCCCAAAATCCAAACATTTTCCGATTCAAAAGAATCACCCAAAACCACTTTTTACTTCCTTGTAAGGAGTTAGTTGGTCCTACCATGCTGCGCTCAAATATATATATATACAAACGTTTGGTGAGAAATGGATCCCTGCCGCGGCGAGATTATCACCCTCGCTTGCGAAATCCAAACATTTTCCGATTCAAAAGAATCACCCAAAACCACTATACTTCCTTATAAGGAGTTAGTTGGTCCTACCATGTTGCGCTCAAATATATAACGTTTGGTGAGGAATGGATCCCTGCCGCGGCGAGATTATCACCCTCGCTTGCAAGGGGATCAGCTTTTAAGACAGTTAATTTACAAGGGCTACTGGATATATTCATCCAAAACAACGAAGAAAACGAGCCATGTGGAAAATAATGCACGCTAGCATCACCATAATATTCAACTATTGCAAAACTGGCACGTCAATGAAATCATCCGTAAATCCGCCTACAATGGTTGTAATTAGATACAGTCTATACCCTGCTGATTAAAACTCGCGTGATTAGCTGTACGCGGTGAACTTTTTCTAAGCTTCTTTTAAAGGTTTTGATGGTTGTTGTACACTTGTACTATTCCCAGTGTTCAATATATGTGTTGAAATAGCATCAACAACATGGCGTTATTAAAAGCGACAAAACATCACGAAAATGATCAAAGACATTGAAATATGTTATCTAAGTAAAACAGCATGAATTCAAGCATAATTTAAGACATAACCAATCAAACACTAGTGTTTTATGACATTTGACCTAAACTGTGGCGTTTAGAATTTCCAAGTATTTACTTTAGCTTCCAAGGAAAAGAACCAGTATTTTCTCCTTGATAATTTTCTCCTTGACAATTTTCTCCTGCGCTAGAGTACAGCTCAATCTTAGTAGTACAATGGCTGCTGCTAAAGATGATGCTCCTGTTGTCCAAATGGAAGGTTACTTGAATTGCTCTATTTGCCTTGAAACACTACAAGATCCAAGAACGCTTGGGTGCTTCCATTCGTTCTGTAAATCTTGCTTGGAGAAGTTCGTGAAAGGCCAACGTGAAAAGGCAGAGGGGAAGGTGATTGAAATATTCAACTGTCCTGAGTGCAGAACTGAGTTCACACTTCGACGAGGAGAAGAAGTTGAAGGAATGACTCGGAATCATTTCATTCGCAACATGCTTGAAGTTCTGGAGATACAACGTCAAGTAAAAGAAATCCCATGTACCTCGTGTGAGCTCAAGCAGCCAGCTGTTAGTCGATGTACAACGTGTGACGAATACCTTTGTACCAAGTGTCTTACCGCTCATGAAAATTGGCCTGCCTTTAAGAAACACAGTGTGTTTACGATAGATGAATTGGCAAAGCCAGAAAATCAAGGCAAAATCAGAGAGAAGCTTAAATGCAAGAAACACAAGAACGAGACCCTTCAGTACTTTTGTGAAACATGTAAGCAGCTCGGCTGTATACATTGCATTCTTTTGGAGCATAATAAAGACGGCCATTCTTATGTATCAGTCGAGGAAGTGGCCGAGAAGAAAAGAGAGCTATTAAGATCAACTACTGGTTTCTTAAACGATCAACTCAAAGAAGGAAACGATGTCTTGCAAGACATAGAACATGTCACACAGAAACTACAGAAGAACGCCAAGAAAGCGAAAGATGAAATAAGTCAACAGAAACAAAACATTTTGAAAGCATTTACAGAAAAGCTTGAAGAAAACGCTAAAATCAAGATGAATGAGGTTGATAATAAGTTCAATGAAACGCACAAGTGTCTTGTAAAACAGAAAGTTAACATGAAAGCTTATCTGGACAAGGTGAAAGGTTCGGTTGAGCTAACCAAGAACCTCCTGGATAAAGGCACTCATGAGGAAATTCTTTCATTTCAAAACGAAATTGAAGAAAACTTAAAACAAGTGAAAAAAGAACGACCAACGAGAATGAAACCTGTCCACGACGGCAATATCGAATACAAAGCCAACCCAGTAAACAATATTGACACAACCAGCAACCTGGGTAAAATGGGAGAAGTTGGTAAGATGTACTTACTGATTACTCTATCGCATTCTCACATAATTTCAGGAATTTATATAAAACTTGATGTGGTTGGTCAGCTAATATACTTTCTTATTCACAATGTGTTTGATTTTAGGTCAATCTAATTTTCATTAACCACTCTAATTAATAACTATGATATTCAGACAAAGTCAAATACATTAGGAGTATTGCTATTAATTTAATTTAGTTTATAAATTTCATTTCTACATTTCATTTACAGTAGCTAGTGTTCCAGTTAATCCTGATAATTCACCCAACACTTCAACCATCTTAAATGGACATAATGAATATGTCAAACAAGTTGTGGAGTGGTTGGGTGATCAGTTTCAATGGCGTCTTTGTTATCAAGCTTCTAAGCATGGATGGAGTGCACAAGATTTTCACAGAAACTGTGACAATAAGGGACCTACAGTGACTTTGGTGAAAGTAGGGGATTATATCTTTGGTGGATACACAGATCAGAACTGGGAAGGTAAGTTTGCATAATTATTGAACATTTCAATAGAATATTAAAGTTTCCTTTTAACCTACAAAAGAGGTATTAAAGTTATAATTACATTTAACAATGTTGCATCAAACTAAATATATAAATTACCAGTGAAGCAAAATTTATTATTTAATAAACAGTAGATTTACCATAGAAGCAAAATCATTGATATTATAGTTGAAACCAATTAAATTGGCTATTTAAAATGCAACATACAACCAACAAAACTAAAGTCAATCAGAATAATTTCTTTCAATGTTTCTCTCATTAACCATCTTCATAGTATTTTAATTAAAGTAAATTTTTAACATTTAATATTGATCACTTTTGTTAAAAAGACTTAATTTCAAACAAAATTGTTTAGATCATTGTTCAAAGAAACATTATTAAGATACATTTTATAAATTTTCCATTGTCTGATGACAATTTGTTTTGAAAGTCACTTGCTAGAAAGATGGAGTTGACTGAAGTAGGGAGGAAGTTAAACTTTGAAATATATTTTGTCATAATCGCATGTAGGAATGACCACTTGCCAAAATTTGGTAGGATTTCGAAATTATTTTGGTCTTTTCTTTGTTAATTTTCTCCATTAAGGAGGATATTTCGAGATTTGAATAAATGTTGAAATTTAAGAATGAAATTTTTCAATTCTTTTTCAGGTCAAGAGTATAAACAGTCCAACTCCTCGTTTTTATTCTCGTTAAAAAACAAAGATAACTTACCTCCGTTTAAAGCTCCTGTAAAGAATCATCAACATACAATCCGCAGCAATCCTAGTTATGGACCAACCTTTGGTGGAGGTCATGATCTGCACATCAGTAATAACCCTCATATCAATCAACAATCATACACCAACTTTGGCAACACATACCAACCTCCAGCAGGATACGCCTGCGGAACTCAACAAACCCAATCCCTTCTTGCTGGCAGTTATAAATTTACACCAAGTGAAATTGAAGTATTTTACTAGCGGACACCGCTGAATATTGGGCAATCCAAGAAACTGGAACTAAAATATAACAAAAATAGGAAAAAAGATCATTAGAAAGATCAACAGATAGTTTTCTCAACAAATGTGCACCCCAATCTATAGATATCCCAAATTTTACTGCACAAACGTGAAAAAAGATGAAGTTTCATATGAACCCGAAAATTACGTCACATAGGCTATCGGTAGTAAATTAAAATCAGCTGTTATTTCTAAAATAAAGCATTATTGTAAGAGTATAGGGTTAGTATTAGGTTTAGGATTAGGTTTAGTATTAGTATTTTGGGTTAGGACGTCGGAATTCTTGTATGAAGCGTCAGCCAAGAAGATGTTGAACATTTTGGACATTGGACACACGATGAAACCTGTAATTGTCTGAAGTTTCATGTAATATGACAAAAACTCGTGCTTCGTGTTGCACTGCGGGGATAAATATTAACAGGTTCAACACGAAGCACGAGTTTTTGACATAGCTTAGCAAACAATTGATGGTTTGGGATCAGAAGACAAAGGTTTGGCGGCCATATCTTGGAGCGACAAACAAAAGAAGTTAGAATATTATTTTGTTCAAGTTCAAGTTCAAAAAACATGGCCGCTCAACGTAACGCGCAATACTTATTGAATATTTAACGCACCTTTCAAGTCTGTCACTAGTACCCAGTGCTAGTACCCAACACGCGCACGAAGATTGGCAATCTGTCCTACCCAATTATTTTAAGAACTTAGTAGCTTTCTTTTTACCGTAAACCCTGGGCTTATATTTGTTCAAAGAATTTTTGGCGGACTTATATTCGGTTCGGAGGGTTTATTTTCGATGGTGCTTATTATAAATATTTTTACTTACAAGAAAGAGATGTCAAATTACAATCTTCAGGACATCTCATCTGCCATTTGTTTGCCACAACCACGTACAAATGTGAAAAAGAGTTTCATGTATGATGGGGTATTTATATGGAACTCTTAGTTAGAGTAAATCTCTGCTATACTTTGAACGCAAAATCACCACTCGTGTCTTGAAGTAACGTTTGTGTAGATAAAATAGATAAATATAACGATATATAATATTTATTATTATTATTACCTTATATTGACATTGTTAGCTAATCGAACCATTCTTTACTGTTGTTACTTTATACTGTTTTATTTGTCTTTATTGTTGTACACGCCCTTCGTGGAAACTAGCTTTTGTTGACGTTGTAAGCGTGTTTAAATAAAGTTATCTATATCTATAAACGAGTTGCAGAAAACTTTGTTCAATGATAACATGAACCCGAGACCGCAGTGCTGAAGATTCTTTTCGTAATTTCAAAAACGTTTTGATGCTTATCCCTTCAGTTAGGACAACGTTTGCTAATAATTTGTTATATCACAAATTGTAAACATACTCCAAAGCCTAAACTTAGGGTTACATTGATGTAACCCTAACTCTCATGCAGTAATGTGCTTTATTTTTGCTGCCGCAGCGAGCGAGCCTGAAGCGAGCGAGCAAGGCAACAGACCTAAATAATGAGGCGAGGCTAAAACACCTGTATAGCGGGTAGCGGTATAGATCAGTGTTTCTAACTCTAGAAAACTCGTTAGGCGGGGGTTAGGGTTAGGATCTTTGTTGTTTTGGGGTTGGTTGCAGTCATATCTTCACATTTCGACCTTTTGAGTTTACTAAAGAGACACGATCCACGCGCTACCCGCGTTTTAGCCCCGCCGTAAATAACGTAGTGGAGCTTTAGCGCGTTGCATTGTGGTCGGACTATTAGATAGACCCAAAATGCACACATAATTGCGTGAAGTTGAACATTCTTCTTCTTTGGTGAAACACGTTGCAACCACTTCAAATAGCCACTTCGCCAGTTAACCTGATAACTGGTACAAGTGCTGAAAAAACAGCATGAGCGCGACTTGACAAACAGATTGTAAACACCAAACACAATAGCGTTCATTACTATTATCTCAACAATATATATCAATCGATCTATGATTATTTTCATATAGGATCATATTCTCTTCATGGGATCATAGGATCATCGCGGTGTGAGTGCGCAAGACAATTTAGCTGAAAATACCTATTTATTTTACTATCAATGTATGGATGTTCTAATTGTAACTCTTGTTTTTCTAATGAATGCGTTATTACCTCATGTTGAGAAGAGCTCCTTCGGCAACGCTGAACTCGAGTTGAGGCATTAAAGTGTACTTCGCGCCTATGTATATTTATATTCGCGTCCATGTACTGTTTAATAAACGAGCAGCACTGTTTTATCAGATTTAAAACACGGGGGCGTAGCCCGAGTGCTTTAGATCTGATAAAACACGTGCTGCGAGTTTATTAAACGGCTTGAAAAACGACCCATTTGATAAGTTCGTTGGCGTAGTAATTTTGAAAACCAATGTTGTCTAAGCCGAGAAAATCATAGATAAAGTTTATGTAAATTAGGATGAAATTTTATCACATATAAAACCTACGACACGGTAGTCAACTTACGCACTATAAAAAGGCAGCATTCACTACCTTGTAGGTAACCTAGTAGAAATAACAGTTGATTTTACATATTTTTTTCACAACCATTCTTTGTGCCGTCATTTTGGAACTTATATAATAACGTAATAAATATTTGGCGGCGGCCATCAGCAACGCTGCAAGGCATTAAAGTGTACTTTAATGCAAGGCATTAAAGTGTACTTCACGCCTTCGGCCTATATGTATATTTATAGTGACTTTATAAGGTTTTCATACAACGTTTTCATTATTTTTATGATCAACTTACGCACTATAAAAAGACAGCATTCACAGTAGAAATAACAGTTGATTTTACATAGGTTTTTTCACAACCATTCTTTGTGCCGTCATTTTGGAACTTATATAATAACGTAATAAATATTTCGCGGCGGCCATCTTGGAGTTACCACCTGTAGTTTCTGTCATGGAGCCGTAGTTTGTGTTCTAAAGTACACGAAAACCTTCGACAACTGATTCATTTTCGCATCTTAAAAAATCAAAGCCTGATATTCTCTGTCACCTATAGTAAAACTATATAACGTGGTTCCAAAAAGTAGTTCGGTCTCTCCGTGAGCTACTCAGGCTTCAATTTCAGAACAATAGATGTTCTTATGTAGATCAGTGATAATAACCACTGATCTCTAAAGAAGACTGGATCGAGCAACTATTGTTCAGAAAATGAAGCCGGAAGTCCGCCATTACTAAGGGATCAACTGAGGATTCTATGAGGTTTTTTGATGGTTTATGTGCTCTTACCATCGACAAAATAAATAATTTTACTATAAAGAGGACTCCAAGACATTTTTCAAATTACTGGGCGAAACGATTCATGGCCTACCTACAGATTTACTGCGATTTTGGTCCCTCAGTAATGGCTGCCGTTGGCTCTAATTATCCAGTGAGAGAAGCCTAATATGAGACGTCAAATTAGGTTCAAGATTTTAGGCATTTAATGTTAACAAAGAAACTATATTGGTCAGACACTAAACCTATTTCGCGAGCGTCACAGTTTGATTTGCTTGCAAACTCGGAGCTTCTAATGATCTCTCGTCAATTTAATGCAAATAAATGCAAGCTTCAAAATCAATTCATCAGATACAATAGAAAGCTCAATCCAGTCCTATTTTTGAGATCAGTGGTAATAACCATGATGTTAAGAACCAAGGAACTGCGCAAAGACTGGGGAGAACATAGTATGTTATAACCATTCAATAACAGATAATACCTCGGGAATTACGCGGCTATAGATCATTTTCACGTGACGTCATCATTGGAGTTCATTTAAGAGGCTACGAAATATGGCGACTTTAAAACTGAAAAGAAAAAAGAAAAGTATTTCAGTTGACAACTTCAGGAGAACGAAGGAGATTGCCGTGGGAACGGCTCGAAAAATACTGGAGCTACTTCTCGCACAGCAAAGGAAGCGAAAGAAAAGGTAAACATATTATTTTCAATCGTTTCTTTGTTTCCTGTGCAGAAGTTCTGAGGTTCGATTCTAGTTCGACTGCAGGGAAATCATTTTACAAATGGCTACCACAAGTAAAGCACTCTGAAAACTTTAAGCTGAGAAGACCAAAAGGCTCTCTAAGGAGTTAAAATCAAAGAAAGCTACAGGTGTCGATGGTATTCCATCTCGACAGACGCTAAAAGACGGTGAAGAAGTGTTGGCGTTACCATTGAGGGCCATCTATAATATGACTATTCTACAGAACACGATTCCTGCTGAATGAAAAAAAGGCTAAGGTGACAACACTACATAAGTCCGATCCGCTACAAAAGATCACCCACAAAACTATCGCCCTATATCCCTTTTACCCATAGTGTCTAAAGTTCTTGAAGCTGGGCTAATTCATATAAAGCAGCTTGCAAGCTACTTTGACAAACACAAGCTCCTATGCAAGCTTCAATCAGGATTCAGGAAACAACTGGATATAATATGAAAAGGAGAAATAAGAGAACTTCAATGTGTTGAAAAATACTTAAGTAAGAGTACTTATGTATATTCTTGGACGACGCTTAGGACGATGGTCATTGAATCTCATTCCGTTTTCAAGAATACAAGATATCAAATTACTAGAAATACGTTACAACACTCATTGATGGTCCCCAGTGCCCAGACCGGTTCGTCGTACGTATATTTTGAATGTTATCTCGGCCAATAGTTACTCGATTTCAATTCTGAAAACAGTTTTAGAATTACCGAGTTTAAATACATAACATACGTGTCTATTAGATTACAATAACGTGCATACCCTTCGTAAAAACGGTTTATGTAGTTCGTCGGATCACCACTCGCCAATGACCGCCCTTCGCCCAAAAACCAAACATTTTCCGATTCAAAAGAATCACCCAAAACCACTATACTTCCTTATAAGGAGTTAGTTGGTCCTACCATGCTGCGCTCAAATATATATATACAAACGTTTGGTGAGGAATGGATCCCTGCCGCGGCGAGATTATCACCCTCACTTGCGAGGGGATTAATATCAGCCATCATTTTCAGTGAAAGCCGCGACCAGCTTTTAAGATAGTTAATTTACAAGGGCTACTGGATATATTCATCCAAAACCACGAAGCAAAACGAGCCATGTGGAAAATAATGCACCCTAGCATAACCATAATATTCAACTATTGCAAAACTGTCACGTCAATGAAATCATCCGTAAATCCGCCTACAATGGTTGTAATTAGATACAGTCTATACCCTGCTGATTGAAACTCGCGTGATCAGCTGTTCGGTGAACTTTTACTAAGCTTCTTTTAAAGGTTTTGATGGTTGTTGTACACTTGTACTATTGCCAGTATTCAATATATGTGGTGAAATAGCATCAACAACCTGGCGTTATTAAAAGCGACAAAACATCACGAAAATGATCAAAGACATTGAACTATATTATCTAAGTAAGACAGCATGAATTCAAGCATAATTTAAGACATAACCAATCAGACACTAGTGTTTTATGACATTTGACCTAAACTGTGGCGTTTAGAATTTCCAAGTATTTACTTTCGCTTCCAAGGAAAAGAACCATCATTTGTAATATCCTTGAGAATTTTCTCCTTGACAATTTTCTCCTGCGCTAGTACAGCCCAATCTTACTAGTATACAATGGCTACTGCTAAAGATGATGCTCCTGTTGTCCATGAAATGGAAGGTTACTTGAATTGCTCTATTTGCCTTGAAACACTACAAGATCCAAGAACGCTTGGGTGCTTCCATTCGTTCTGTAAATCTTGCTTGGAGAAGTTCGTGAAAGGCCAACGTAAAAAGGCAGAGGGAAAGGTGATTGAAATATTCAACTGTCCTGAGTGTAGAACTGAGTTCACACTTCTACGAGGAGAAGAAGTTGAAGGAATGACTCGGAATCATTTCATTCGCAACATGCTTGAAGTGCTGGAGATACAACGTCAAGTAAAACAAATCCCATGTACCTCGTGTGAGCTCAAGCCGCCAGCTGTTATTCGATGTACAACGTGTGACGAATACCTTTGTACCAAGTGTCTTACCGCTCATGAAAATTGGCCTGCCTTTAAGAAACACAGTGTGTTTACGATAGATGAATTGGCAAAGCCAGAAAATCAAGGCAAAATCAGAGAGAAGCTTAAATGCAAGAAACACAAGAACGAGACCCTTCAGTACTTTTGTGAAACATGTAAGCAGCTCGGCTGTATACATTGCATTCTTTTGGAGCATATAAAAGACGGTCACTCTTATGTATCAGTCGAGGAAGTGGCCGAGAAGAAAAGAGAGCGATTAAGATCATCTTCTGGTTTCTTAAACGATCAACTCAAAGAAGGAAACGATGTCTTGCAAGACATAGAACATGTCACATAGAAACTACAGAAGAACGCCAAGAAAGCGAAATATGAAATAAGTCAACAGAAACAAAAATTTTTGAAAGCATTTACAGAAAAGCTTGAAGAAAATGCTATAATCAAGATGAATGAGGTTGATAATAAGTTCAATGAAACGCACAAGTGTCTTGTAAAACAGAAAGTTAACATGAAAGCTTATCTGGACAAGGTGAAAGGTTCGGTTGAGCTAACCAAGAACCTCCTGGATAAAGGAACTCATGAGGAAATTCTTTCATTTCAAAACGAAATTGAAGAAAACTTAAAACAAGTGAAAAAAGAACGACCAACGAGAATGAAACCTGTCCACGACGGCAATATCGAATACAAAGCCAACCCAGTAAACGACATTGACACCACTAGCAACCTGGGTAAAATGGGAGAAGTTGGTAAGATATACTTAATGATTACTCTATCGCATTGTGACATAATTTCAGGAATTTATATAAAACTTGATGTGGTTGGTCAGCTAATCAGTATATTTTCTTATTCACAATGTGTTTGATTTTAGGTCAATCTAATTTTCATTAACCACTCTAATAACTACAATATTCAGACAAATTCAAATACATTAAGGGTATTGCTGTTGATTTAGTTTATAAATTTCATTTCTACATTTCATTTACAGTAGCTAGTGCTCCAGTTAATCCTGATAATTTACCCAACACTTCAACCATCCTAAATGGACATAATGAATATGTCAAACAAGTTGTGGAGTGGTTGGGTGATCAGTTTCAATGGCGTCTTTGTTATCAAGCTTCTAAGCATGGATGGAGTACACACGATTTTCACAGAAACTGTGACAATAAGGGACCTACAGTGACTTTGGTGAAAGTAGGGGATTATATCTTTGGTGGATACACAGACCAGAACTGGGAAGGTAAGTTTGCATAATTATTGAACATTTCAATAGAATATTAAAGTTTCCTTTTAACCTACAAAAGAGGTATTAAAGTTATAATTACATTCTACAATAATGTTGCATTAAACTAAATATATAAATAGTAACAAAATCATTGATATTATATATAGTTGAAAACAATTAAATTGGCTATTTAAAATGCAACATACAACCAACAAAACTAAAGTCAATCAGAATAATTTTTTTCAATGTTTCTCTCATTCACCATCTTCATAGTATTTCAATTAAAGAAAATTTTGAACATTTAATATTGATCACTTTTGTTAAAAAGACTTCATTTCAAACAAAATTGTTTAGATCATTGTTCCAAGAAACATTATTAAGATACATTTTACAAATTTTCCATTGCCTGATGACAATTTGTTTTGAAAGTCACTTGCTAGAAATATGGAGTTGACTGAAGTAGGGAGGAAACAAAGTTAAATTTTGAAATATATTTTGTCATAAACGCATGTAGGAATGAATGACCACTTGCCAAAATTTTGTAGGGAATTAAAAATTATTTTGGTCTTTCCTTTGTTAATTTTCTCCATTAGAAGGATGATATGTCGAGATTTGAATAAATGTTGAAATTTAAGAATGAAATTTTTCATTTCTTTTTCAGGTCAAGCTGGGTGGAAACAGTCTAAATCCTCGTTTTTATTCTCGTTAACAAACAAAGATAACTTACCTCCGTTTAAAGCTCCTTGTGTTGATCAGAACCATCATCAACATGCAATCTACAGCGATCCTAGTTATGGACCAAGCTTTGGTGCAGGTCACGATCTGCACATCTGTAATAACCCTCATATCGATCAACAATCATACATCAACTTTGGCTACACATACCAACCTCCAGCAGGATACGCCTTCGGCACTCAACAAACCCAATCCCTTCTTGCTGGCAGTCATAAATTTACACCAAGTGAGTAGTATAGCAAGTGGGGCTGCGAGCTCAATCGACCTCAACCGTGAGTATAAACACCAAAACGTCACCAAATTTGGCCAAGTCGCGACTCGACAAATTTGGCGATGTTTTGGTGTTTATATTCACGATTGACGTCGAATAAGCTCGCAGCCCTACTTGCTATACTACTACAGCGATCGTTAGTCAATCTAAACACCCCTCCCACGTTTTCTACTAAATTGATGTCAAACACACGCGAGACAACACCAAATCGCTATTTTAACGAAATACGACACATTTCGTCAAATTTAGAGAAAGTTTTGTGTCGCCATTTTCACATTTGTGTTCAACAAACTACAACAGACGCGCTCTACCATTGTTTCAATTCGTGCGCGAAAAAAAAGCCACTAGATTGTGATTCTAGTGACGATGTTTAATAAATTTCAGCGAGAGAGCCACTAGAGTTTAGTGGTAGTGTTAAATAGATTTCATATGCGAGAGTGCTCTACCTGCTATACGAATCAAGGTCACCTGTTGATGTTGCTAGCAACAACATTCCATTGCGAATAGCAACCACGACTTTTCAAAAAAATGTTTTCACTTTTAAAAAATATTTTCACTTTTAAAAAATATTTTCACTTTGAAAAAATATTTTCATTTTAAAATATTTTTTTCAAAAAGTTGTGGTTGCTATTCGCAATGGAATGTTGTTGTTAGCGACACACCACATACAACCACCTGCTGTCGTGCGAGGTGGAGATAGCTGACCACGAGAGAAGAATCGCGATGTTTGAAGAAGGGGTGAGGACCACCATGCTAAGACTGTCTAACTTTGAGCGTACACTATGATTGTACACTATAAATATCGTGAATAAAAAACCGTTGTGTGAATGGACTCGCGCGGTTGTTATGAAGCCACCTGCTAACATGCAAATTAGTCCACCCGCTCGCTATTTTCAGTGTTTGTCGAACTTCTGAAATGATGGTCGTACACATATTTAGACGTTGTGATTCCTCCCGACAACAAGCCCAAGAAAGGCACGTACGGCGTCACAATCGCGACAATGCTCTCGACGTCTTTACAACTCGTCGTTTAGTTCGTCAGGATTTTCAATAGCGTTCAACCCGTTTAGTAAGCTAGCGAATTTGCTGATTAACAAGTCGGTGAGAAAAGCGTTTGCAATCTCGCACGCGTGGAGAGAGTGGCCTTATAGGAATCACGTCGCAGTGTTTAAGGTATGTCTCTCACTACAATGTTTTTGTGACCATATGCGTAGGAGTCAATACCATTTTCTAAAAGGTATCGTTTATCGTCAAAACAGGATAACGACACCTTATTAATTTCATAACTACCTAGCTGATGCTTGACACTTCTAATGGTCTTCATTGTGTGTCGCAATTGTTTCTGCTCAAGTAGCACACTTTTATAATCTTCGTGCTTGATCACTTTTTTAATTATATTCTTTCTAATGCCTTTAGCGGTTTTCCCACCACCCCCATCCTCTTTCAAATAGCTGTACATTTTACTACGCAACCCAACGAACTCAATAATTGGTGTTCCAGCGCACTCGTCTTTCATCTTGCCAATAACTTTCTTATTCTCTTTGAAAGCGAACGGATTGTCTGCAGGGTAATCGCTATTGTCAAACTTTTCGCGCTCCTCCATGAAGTCGGAATAAACGTCGTCAGTTTTGATTGAGTACAACAGACTGTCAGTGTCAGTGAAGTGCAATCTACAGGTGTCGCTAGAGTACTTTTTCATAATATAATTATAGTGAAAATCATACATCAGCGTTTTGCTCAAGTCTAGTATGCACATACCCACGTATGCGGGTCTATTTAATGTCAGCGTTTCTTTGACTTTGTGGACAGCGACTAAGTTCTCGCTAAATATCTTGCAAGACACAAACGTAGGCTTTGAGACAAGCTTTTCTAACTTTTTCTCGGTGGTCACTAATCTTACGTCCACACGCTTCCTCAAGTTCTCCATTGTTTTTCCAAACACACTGTTGTTCATCAACTTGAAGAAGTCCTTCTCGAAAGCGTTCTTAGCCGCAGTTCTCTTGACTGTGTTAAAGTCGATGTACTTGCCCAACCACTTAGACTGGTCAAACTGTAGGACCCTATGCACCTTTTTGATTTTTAGTCCAAGACCTGTGTACAACTGCAGATTTCTATAGTGACACACATACTTTTTTTTGTCCATCAAATTAGTCACCAACTTTTTCACGCCGCCAACACTCACATTAAATTTATTTTTGATTTTCGTGCAGTACTCCGACAACATGTCAACAGTTATCTCCATCTTCTCGGGAGCCAACGGGTAGTCGTTATGTAGGTCATGCAAATGGGCTGGATACTCCAAGTCGACTTCAAGCAGCAGGCCCTTTTCACTATTGTTGTGATAGTCGTGTAGATTAACCTTTTTTATTTCTTTCTCAGTCAACCACTTGAAGCCACCTGTAGGTAGACTTCGACTCATTGCCCACCCATATAAATTGTTGGCGTCAAGGTACATCAAATACTTCGACTCTTGCGCTTTATCATACCCCTTCATATATTTATTATTCGCCACGCCATGTCTGTTGCATATGTAGCTCACACCACCACGCATACCTAATTCTACGAACTGGAACATGTCGATGTCGGACAATAATTCGAGTTCTACTCCAGTCATCTTTAACATGGCATCCCAAGCCAATCCGGGCGATGTGAAATAATGGCAAGGGTCTAATTTATACTCGCGATGGCATGTCTTTCTAAAGTTCTCAAAAACGTCGGCAAGCAAGAGCACATCACTTTTCAAATACAGGTCGTGATACCCACCCATACTTTCAACGTCGAAGTAGTCCCACACATCGATGGCGCGCTCGTGCATTTCTTCCGTGATGTGCTCATCGTTCAGAACGCTGTAGAAATCTTTTTTGGAGGGTAGCTCGCTTTCGTCGAATTTTTCAAAGGAGTCCATATAATCGTAGGGATAGACCCCCTTT
Source organism: Chrysogorgia sp. JL179-B06 (assembly GCA_035772405.1). NCBI lineage: Eukaryota > Metazoa > Cnidaria > Anthozoa > Scleralcyonacea > Chrysogorgiidae > Chrysogorgia > Chrysogorgia sp. JL179-B06. Next base: position 425,485 of record JAYKKM010000242.1, read on the forward strand.
CTTGTCATAAGTGTCAACCCCTCGTCGCGAAACACTTCTGACGTGTACTTGAAAGCGTCCCTTGGTAGGTTCTTCACCAAGTTGTCTAGGCCGCTACTCATGAACTGAAAGCTGTCCAAAAATACCAAGTTTTTTCCAAGCATGAACGCCATGTACTTCTCCATGTTGTTTGGTATCACATTTATGTCTTGACCAAACTTACCAATCTCCTGCATGATGAAATGGCTATCGTAGCCACGTAAGTTATGAAAGATCACAGGAATTTTATCAGTCAATCTAAAGTTCACATTACACTGACGATGCGCAGACCCTCTGTACTCACCTGACACGTGACAGTGGTCTCTCACTCTAACGTCAGCGTCAGTGTACTCAACACTGCAAATATGACAACTTTTAACCTCGTCAAAGTTCTTCTTATCGGCGTCAGTCAGTATCATTTCTTTGTTAAAGTGACTCTCAGATGTCTCTTTACAATATTCGACAATTTCTAACATCTCCCCAATGAACTTGTTAACTGCATTTTCACCGCGATACACCTTCACTGGCTTACTATACGCATTGTCATAGCAACAAACCAATTTATACCCATAACCACAGTCAACATGCCTCTGGTAAGCATTTGTGTAGCTACACTCGCTTGATGGCGTCGCTGTGTGCACCTTCTGTGTGATAGCCTCGAAGTCTGCGTACACCACAAATGGTACATTTAATTGTCTGCTAAAATTCTCATATTTTACTTTCGCGCCTTTTTGTGGCATTTTAATAGCTTGCTTCCCATTAATGACCAAACACACTTCAATATGACTTTCAAGCACGTCCGCGCGGGTGAAACACTGCAAACAATACCTGCAAAAATGCTTTCTCGCCTTGTGCTCTGTCTGACGGTACATGAATTTGTCGAAATCGCGAATGTACACATAATGCTTGTTGCCCACGTCATTAGTTATCAACAATAGGTCCATATGGTCAGGATACGTCTCCTTAGAAACGTACACAGGGAATGGCTGCTTATTTTCGTACCCAAAAACATTAATGCTAATTTCGTTAGCCTTTTCGATCTTGTTGTAGTCTTTGAGTGTGACTGGGAAGTCAATTCCGTCATAACTCAGCTCACTGACATGTCTGACGTACTTTGACGTTCTGTCAGAGTTTTTTCCAACAGGAAACTTATGCGCTAGGTGACACCATCTAAAGCACTCGTTGTCATCATCATTATTTACGTTTATCAGACCCTTCATACTGTTACACAACTCCTTTGGCAACGCAATGTAGCTACTCCCATGCAAAGGTCTGTAAATAGCGACATTGACGTAGTGCGCATCTATTTTGTCGATAGTCCATCCAGACCCCTCAGATAACCACCCAGCTATCCGCGTCAAAATCTGCTCCGACCCACGATTGGCGACACCCTCGATGTCATGCTCGTTAATGACGACGAACGTTTCGCTGTTAAAGTAGGCAGTTTTGTATGTGGTCTTATCACGCTCTAAAACTTTCTCAAAAGTGACCTTGACTGTCTCCACCACTTTCATTCCGTTGGTCTCACCTAGTTCACGTCTCAAAAGGTTAGTGACAGTACTTCTACTAGCGTTCACCTGATTGATGTCTCTGTCGTCAATTACTTCGACTCCATAGGACCTTGTGAACCCTCTCAGTGCTCGATCCAACAGATGCGTTGACGGTGCGAGGTCTTCGACTACAGGTTGTCCCTCTTGATCTCTAAAGAAGCCGTGAACGTTGGTCGCTTCATCTGTTAGTGAATCGACAACGGCTGCACTCGTCTTATGCGCCCGTCTTTTTTTCAGCGGGTTTTTCACAGTCCGACTCATTGGCTTCTATATACACTACGCTTATTTATTTTTTCCTAAGCCACTCATTGTAATAACGATCACCACTTTCACACCATCCCAGCTTTGGGTACACCACCCCAAACAGGTTGTCGTCGAACAAGTCTTTCACCTTCCCGTCTTTGAGGTCAAGCACCTTCTTGAGTGTCTCGAGTTGTCTTCTATGACACAACCTAATAATGTAGTATCCGTATCTGCTAACATTTCTACCCTTTATCAAATTGCATGAGTGCAGCACATTGACAACTTTCAGGAAGTCCTCTTTTATCAACTCAAGGTGCTCACCCTTCACAACATTCCGCAGTCTCCTCCCCATCCACCAAGACCGTTTGTGAACGCTTTTTAATCGCGTGAGTCTCATGTCGCTATAACTCTGAGTGTAACCCCATTCGATGTCACCGCACTTTGGGCATGCGTACCCACCGCAGTCAGTCACATGTTTCACAACGTTGCAATCCGAGCAGTAGTAAAACCTGAAGGTGTCTCCACACTCAATTTGCGTCTCATTCGCGATTTCGTCAATTGTCAAGCCATAACTCATCTGCCTCATAAGTTTGTCCATCACTCTTATACTACCCCAACATTTTTTCACCGAACTAGTACCCACACCGCTATTCCACTACCCAAACCTAGCGCGCTAACAAACAACAATTGGTATTCCTTCATTTCCGCACTCGGTTGGTAGTAATCCGCAATCTTCGGACTCTCAGTGAACACTCGTCCGCTGTACTGTATGGTCATTACGCTTCTAAGTTCTTCCAACGCGTGGTTTGTGTCATTGATGTCAGCATTAGCATCAGAGAGCCGTTGTCGTAAACGCTGGATCTTATCTTTCTTAGCGACTTCATTCTCATACCACACCTCTTTCGCACTGGCTAGCTGTTCCAACGCATGGTTGTGTCTTTTCATCTCAGCTTCATAGCCTGAGTGATTAAACTTCGAAAACATAAAGCCAGCGCCTGCAAAAGCCACTGCATTAAATATCCCTCCAGCCACAACGCTCACCATTAACTTACGTTGATTTGAATGGATCTGTTGGTATCCACTTTTTCGATTGCGCCCATTTTACTAACAACGTTCCTGCACCAACAGCTGCAGCAAGTTTCACTGTGCCTTTAACTGTCTCTGGTGTTCCCAATGGTTCTCCCAAAGCCTTTTTAGAAATCATACTCACTGCCACAGCACCAGTCGTAACAAGTAGCGCATCGTACAATTCGTTCATAAGTTCTTTTCGATCGATCGCGGACATATATACATTGTCGTGTGTTTTGTTTAAGAATCAAACGTGTCTAGCGCTGGACGACAAGTTCTACGATTTTCTGACGCGCTAACCACAGTGCTCACAGGTTCCAGTTGTGTCTCTTTTTCATTGCTAATTGTATACCATAACGAAGCACCAGCGATGATTACACCAAGTGTTCCAACAATGTAACCATAGCTCCACTCACTACCCTGCTCTTCGTTAACTATCATTTCGCGCATTTTCTTTTCTTTCGCAGCTTTCGATATCTCAGCCAACTTTTTACCAGCGGCGACGCGCTTTGGGTCCTTCACCTTAACACTTTTCACATCAGCTGTGATCTTAGCTTCAACAGCCGTCTGTGAGTCTTCAGTCATCTAATACACTATCACGTGTTATCTTACTCACAGTTGACCTCACAGGTGTCTCACAGTTGACCTCACAGATATCTCACAGTTCCAGACCAAACGCATTAAAACTTAGAGCTCCAGCGGTTATTTAACAACGAACGACGGTTTCCACCATAATAAAAAAATATTTCTCTGAGGGTATAGTGACCATGAGAAAAGTTGGTAAACTAGAGATCGTGATTGGTCCCATGTTCGCAGGAAAAACGACAGAGACTCTCCGCAGGTTAGTCACGTTAAGTAAATCAGGACTCAAAGTCCTCTACATGAACAACACAGGTGACACCAGGCGAACTGGCCACGCGTTCTCCACACATCGTCAGACCATTGTCGTCGGATCAGACAGTTTACCTGCGAAGTTAATCACCAACCTTCCAAGTTCTTCCGAGATAGCTGATTATGACGTCATCGGCATTGATGAAGGCCATTGGTACTCTGGGTTACTCCCAATTACCCGTGAATACATTAAAGCTGGCATTCACGTCATTATTTGTGGTCTCATATCAACAGAGCATTTAAAAAGACTTGGTGAGCTCGACACACTGTTCCCAGTAGCAGACGACATCACATTTCTAAAAGCGTATTGCATCGTTTGCCGCGACACTTACGGAACAACTGTTGACGCACCATTCAATTGGAGATATAACCCAGGGCCATCATTCGTTGGTGGTGCTGAGCAATATCGCGCAGTGTGCAGACGTCACCATCCTTCCACACAAAATTAAGGGTGTTCTCGGATACCCCACTTTTTTAAATTTAGACATTGGTCACATGGAGCGTCCAATGTCTCCCGTAGAAACATTTTTTCACACAGTGGTCAGAAGGTTTGTGAAATAAAGAGAGAAAGTTTCGCAGATATTTTTTACCAAGTTAAAAACGTCTTTAGAAAATGCTAGAGCAGTTGTCACCTCAAACGTCGTCTCAACAATGAGAACGAGTGCTAATTCGACTTATTACTCACTGTCTAAAAAGTCTCTTTACAATAACGTCTCTCATGGTTGCTCAACGCTGATTTATTTTTAAATTTACGAAAACACTGAGAGCACTGAAACCCAACGTCAAAGAGATATTTTATTACTGTGGTGATAGCGTCGTCGTATGAGTCGCACAAGAGTGTTAGATAACCAGCGGATTTATATCTGAGCAACAGAGACTCCTGCTCTTTGGACGTCTTGCCTGTACCACCTGGATTCTTGAACTCAATCACAAGCCCGCTGTGCTGTCGGTTTGCATTAGCAATAACTAAGTCAGGTGTTCCACGTTGATAACCTTTTTTCCACGAATTTATTCTTTTACTCGAAGTGTCTTGATTCTCACCACAAGCGGCTATCAAAATAGCTTCTGGATAATATTTCCTAAGAAAACCGACAACTTTCGTGTGTAGATCGAACTCGGTGATCATTTTAAACTGATTGTGTTTGAGACCGACGTCAGCTAAACTTTTTCTAATGCTTGGTAAGACTTCTGAGTGCACCCACCTTCCAAAGTGTTTCGCGCGCTCCAATTTACTCGAGAACGTTAGTGAGTAGACCCCAAGTTCGTTGATAAACGAGGCCTGCTCTATCTTCATTTTACAACCAGGTTCGACGTGGTCGTTGACTGCATCTTTTGGTCGAGCGTAACCTAGAGCGCTCGCGACTTCTTTCGCTTTGAACCATATTTCACCGTTGTGATTAACCGTCGTGATTTGGTGACCATTGAATAATTGCACTGAGTTGGTTGCCATTACTATAGCCCCGCAAAAAAAACTACTCGACATAGGTGTCAGGTTTTTTATAGATCTGGTTTGTTGTGTACCAATGCAGCAAATACGTTTTATTAGTCTTCAGTTTTCTACGTCGTCTGAAAAAGTTTCTAATGTTACGAACCAGTTTTCTAAGCCAACCCATTTTAACTTAGGTCACGTCTCCTACCACTCCTACTTTGTCTGACTCTGCGGGTATCATAATAGGTTCGCCGTAAGTCTTTTTAGACCTCATGCCAATCTCAGCGTGGAGCTCGAGAGTCACGTCACCGCGGCCAAATGATCCACCAGCTTTGAACATGTGATCAGTCGTCTTATTTATCTTATATATTTCATGAGGTCTCGAAATACATGCTCCCATTTACTTTATACCATATTCCTTCATCATTTCTCCACCCATGATTATGATGTCTCGGTTTGTCATGTAACCACTCACGATTTTCACACCGTAGAATTCTATCAACGATGGGTGCGCATAAGGTGCGAGTGGTATTCTTGGTCGATGTATTCCAAAAATTGTTCCATAGGGTGCGCCTATCTTTTTCATATTTGCTATGAAGTCTGAATCGGTTGACTTAACGTTGTTGACTCTGACATGTGAATTGCTCATTTGCCAGTGTATCGATATCATATGCATTTTTGTGAGGTCAACACCACTTGGAATAGTGCATACTTTCTCCATCGCTGGGATGCTACCACCATACGCGAGCTTGTTGGTCACACCAGTCTTGTACCCTATGAACTTATCCCAACTACCATCGTCGTTTGATATAATTGTCTCCCAATTTGATCCAGCGGTTCTCATTGGTAACCTCACCACAACAAAAATGGAGAGATCACACCATTGCATACTTGGACAATTAAAATGGAGACCTGACTCAAGTGGGATTGGTGTTAACACGGGTGATAGAAAACTTTGACTCACACCGCTGATGCCAACAATAGGGCCATAAGCTAGGTTGTTTTGCACTAATTTACTTGTTTCACCAATGGCTTTCACTTTGTTTGAACCATTGGTGTGAAACTCCACATTTTTTAAGGCGTGTGTGCTAACGTTGAAGTCAAGCACAATGTTGTAGGACTGACTCTTGAGGTAGCTTGATAGCAATTGCTCTAGAGTTCTTTTGTTTGTGACGTCTGAGTCATCGACTGGGTCTGCTACGTTTTTTATCGCTGAGCCTTGCATGTCTATTATTCCAGACATCCTTCCACCAGTCGCGCTTAACTTAGGGTCTTCGTTCAGATGCCTTTTCGTTCTCTTTAGTATTTTATCGTGAGGGTCGTCAGACTCATACCCATAGTTTAGACTCATTACTACCTGAAGGTGTATTTGGTTACTAAATAGCCAGACACCGCTGAGAACCCTAACACTATCACCAGCGTTGTCGTGTCTGACTCACTTGAGGTGGTAGTCTGCGCAATTTGGTTGGTCGCTGTTTTCTTCACGGGTGGTGCTACTCCCAAGTTAGCCACCACGTTTTCTTGGTGGACTTTTTTAGCCACTGTTTTCTTCACGGGTGACGCTACTAAGTTAGTCACCACATTTTCTTGGTGGACTTTTTTAGCCGCGGTCGTCGGTGTTGTTGCATTCAAGCGGGTGTTCACCCCAAATTTCATGGACTCTGTAGCGACCTTTAATAAGTTGTTGTACCCAGCGATTTTATTCTTGAGAATCACCACGTTACTTGGCATCAACCATGTACTTGGCGACACCGCGAGATTTTGGACAACGTTGGTGTCTCTAATCGATTTATTCATGTTGAGAATCCATGTCGACACGTCATAGTTGATAACACTGTCAGCGAACAACTTTCGGAACTCTTGTTGGGTTTCTAGACTTCCTGCAGAGCCACCAACGACTGATACACGTGTTCTCGCTTGTGCACCAAGTGTGGAGTACACAAAGGCTTCTATGCTTTGATTTAGATATTGCAGCCCAATGTTGGTAAAGCCGTCTGAGAGTCGCGCGACGTATCGTTTGTAGTCGTTATGGGTGTCGTTGAGTGTGAAGACTCTAGATTCGCCTAAAGTGCCATCGCTCAGGACTTTATTCTGGTAGTAATGCTTTTTGGGAATCTTAGAAATCTTACCATACAATTCGGAAGCGTTGAATTCTCTACTTATTGATTTCATGGTCTCACCACCTTCCATTCTTCTGAGAAGTCTTCTAATGGTGAAGTACAAATGAAATCTCATTACACTTGTGACCACAGGATGAACTTCTTGTGACACTGATAAATGTTGCAACGACACTCCACAACAGAAACTCGCACAATACGTCGCGAACACAACACGGTAGTAAGATTCGCTGTCATCCCACTCTGATTTTGTCTTTGACGTAGTGATTTGTAGGACTGGTAGCTTTGACATGAAGTAGCTATTTTGGTTAACAAAAACTTTAAAGTTATTCACTGGATAATTTAACACGTTTTCCGTTGGGTAGCCATCCCAAAGCCCCCAGTGGTTCTTATGACCTTTTGGCAATGGTTGGATAGTTCCACCACCTTGCCATATTATTGGGAACTTGCTATTGTGTAGCCACTTCCACATGTTTTTATCATTTTTGAAGGTTGCGCTGGTTATGTCTGTGCTGAGGATGTCATTGTTTCTGAAATACACGTCGACACTCATGATTTTACCATCTTGTGAAATATTTGGATAGAACTCGAATTTGCTTAAAGTGGCGTGGGGGTACTTTTTGATGAGGTCTGCCTTTGCGTTGTGTGTAGCCTTTGATGTGTTAGCCATCGCACGTTTGTAGTACTCTCCATAGTACTCACGAAGGGCTTTCTGCATATAATATACTGTATGTTATACATGACGCGAAAGTTGACAGTGTTCATTGAAGGTGCGGAAAAAGTTGTGTCCTTTGACAACGCGATGATGGTCATACACGATAACCCGTACATTGTGGTCAAGACAGCCACTGTGTTTTGGGACTATCATAACACAACAAACGACGACAACATTCAGGTCTTCACGCTGGATAGCTCTAGGGCAGGCTCTTTTAAAAAGATTAAAGTGGGTGAAGGGTACTTTAGCTTCGACGCATTGGTCAAAGTCTTGAAACATGAGTCTAGCGAGCTTAAGGTGGATCTTGAGATAGAGAAACTAGTGCCCACAGGCAAATGTAGGGTCAAGGTTAGTAGCTCAGCTGTGTTAGACACCCTTGGGCCTCTACTTGGTTTCGCGAAGGGTGAGGTGATTCAGAATGACTCACAGTGGCACACTAGCCCGAACGAGGTCGACATGTATAAAGGTCTGAAGTACATAGAAGTTTCGTGCGACATTGTTGAGACGGAGAGCGACGTGGGTATTGATGGGAAGCGTAGCGATGTGATCACAACGTTGCCAATACCCACTGAGCAGTCTTTGAAGGGGTCAGTGCAACGCCATGTAGACATTGAGTCAAAGGTGGGCATTAAAAAAGGTGTTTACTCGAGTATGACATTTCGCGTCAAACCAAATAACGGTGGTCTCAAAATTGGCGCGGTGTTATTGGAACTGTATATTGTGTGAATTATATGGAGCTTGGTGTGGAAACAGAACAAGGGTTGAGAGACATTTACTATAATCCTAAGACGGGGTTCAGTGGTGCGGAGAGGTTGTATCAAAGCGCATTGGGAGACGGATTGAAAGTAACTAGAAAAACAGTGAAAGAATGGTTGACAGCGCAGGACACTTACACTAGGTACAAACCTATTGTGAGAAGGCATAAATTCCGCGCGACTTTTGTTGGGTTTCTTGGTGAAGAGCTCCAAATGGATTTAGTGGACATGAGTAAGTACTCAAAACAGAATGGAGGGTATTATTGGATATTGACAGGCATTGAAATATTGAGTAGATACGCTTTTGGAATTGCAGTTTATAGAAAAGACACTAAGAACATGACTAAGGCTGTTGGAAAATTGTTGAGCGACTTTAAAGATCGGTTTGGGGCCACACCTAAGTTAGCACAATTTGACGATGGACTTGAGTTCTACAACGTTGGTGTGAAAAGTTTGCTGAGAAAACATGGTGTTGAATATTTCAGCACTAAGAGTGATAAAAAGGCCGCTGTTGTCGAGCGTTTTAATAGAAGTCTCAAGAGTATTATGTGGAAGTATTTTTATACCCGTGGAACGTACAAATGGATTGACGTTCTCGACCAGTTTGTGAGCAATTATAATAGCAATGTGAACCGCAGTATTATGATGAAGCCGAAGGATGTCGATAAGTCAAACGAAGGCGAAGTTTGGACCACTTTGTTTGGTCATCATTTTGCAGACACCCCATTGCCAAAGTTTAGAGTTGGTCAATCAGTGAGAATTAGTAAGTACAAGAGTGTGTTCACAAAGGGCTACGAAGCCAACTTCACTGAGGAGCTGTTTAAAGTGGTAAAGGTTATTCGCGGTGATCCAAATGTGTACGAAATTGAGGATCACACTGGTGAACAGATTATTGGTAAATTTTATGAACAGGAATTATCGCTGGTCAATAAGAAACATGGCGGCGATGTGTACAGAGTTGAAAAGGTGTTGAAAAGAAAGAAAGTCGGAGGGAAGAAGATGGTGCTGGTCAAATGGTTGGGTTATGAGAGCAAACATAATTCGTGGATACCAGAAAGCGATATTCAAAATGTAAGCTAATGTAATATGGCTGAAGGTGGCTTCGACGACCTCGAGACGGAGGGCTCTGATGAATACAAAAATGTCACTGACGATGAACTAGAGTATAGTCTCGAAAAAGCCACTCAAGATCGCAGACTAGCTCGGGGCGACCCAAACGTCACAGTCGATGAGAAAATTAGACTAATTAGAGTGGAGAGTGGACTGAGGCGTGAACGTGATGTAAGATTTCGTCAACACATGAAGGAGGATTTTAACGATATTACAACGCGGGTTAATGACATCGTAAGAGATCGTGAAGACGTTGCGGCTGAGCGCGCCATTGTTAGACACCACACACGCAGAGTACGTCGACATACCTGGACTAACACCAATCGAGAACCGCGAGCTGAATAGCATGCTCAATCCAGGTGAGAATGCGACGTCTGAGTCGAGAGTAGGCGACACTGGCACATTGCAAATACGAGCAGACCATTTTCAAGACTCGATAAACGAAGCGAGCAAAAAAATAGTAGAGCTTGATAGAGAGGACCTCACGATCGCAGAGAATGAAGAGTTCATCGATCTAGCTGAAAGAATGATTGGACTTAGACGGGCTAGAGACATGGTTATTGAACAGCGAGAAATGGAGGAAGTTAGAGAGCAGCAGGAAGTCGACATTGACAGGTTGCAGAAGTTCAAGAGATGGGTTAGAGAAAATATGGTTGGGTCTAGCGCTTTAGCGATTGCAATAGCTGCAATTATAACAACTATTATTATCGCTGGGAGGACTAACGTTATGAAAGGCGCTATGGTCACGAGGTCGTTTGCACAGGCTGTTAAAAATGCGATAGCGAAGATGGGTCCATGGGCTGTTGGATTGGCGAACTTAGTTTATGACGCGCTGGTGGTAGGTGCGAAGGGTCTTGCCTGGTTAGCTCAAAATCTGTGGGTGTTTGCGGTGACATTCGCGTGGCTTGCGTACAATTATTTAAACTAGAGAGAAAATGTGATTCGTGGGAGTTAGAGAGCGATATTCAAAATGTGAGCTAATGTAATATGGCTAAAGGTGGGGAAGTTTTTGACGAGATTGAGATGGAGAACCTTGGTAGAGCTTACACTGATGATCAAATAAACGTTGAACTTGAAGAGCTCACTAAACGTATAGATTCAATTGAGAAAATATACACCGACGACGATATACCACACATCGAACGTGTCGAGTATGAGAGATTGAATAAGAGAGCGAATAGATTGCAGGGCGAACTGGATAGAAGAGGGGTTCAAGAAGAAGAGACGCCGTTCACCGACACCGACGATGGTAAAACAGTGACAATAAGGGGGACCAACACAGAAGTCCCAGCGGTAGAGTCTGTTGAACAGAAGTCGTATGGTGACGTTAGTGACGTAAGTTTCAGCATAGCTTTTGGAGAGGAGGACGAAATTAGTAAAAGACTTGGAGAACTAAAAGCAGTCAACAAAGAGGTAACAAAAAATCAACTAAAAAGAATCAAGGCGATAGGTGAGAAAATACATAAGTTACACAAAAAAAAAAGACTCGGTCATGACGACGCGTCAAGGGGAATAGTCGACAGATCATATGTGACGGGCACAGGGTCTATTCTTTTCAAACCGATAAACAAAGATGGTAAATATGGAAAACCTAAACGAATTCTAGTACCTGTGGAAAAAGGCTTGATCTACAGTAAAGATGTGAGTAGTAAAAACGCGATTAAGCAATTCAAACAGTTAGTTAGTCAAATCCCTGAGAGTACAGAAACAACAGCTGTCACAGATGACTTCCCAGTGATTGAGACAAAAGTGGTCTATGATGACATACCTGGGCTATCACTAGACGAAACCCGCGATCTGAGTGGTGTGCTTAATCCAAGCGATAGTGTGTTGCGCGAGTCAAGAATAGGTGACACTGGTGCGTTGCAAATACAAGCAGACTATTTTCAAAAGGTGATAAATGAAACGAGTGAGAGATTGGTAGAGCTTAACAGAGAAGGCCTCACAGCTGAGGAGAATAAAGAGCGTATTGGTCTAGTTGGGAGAATGATTGGACTTAAAAAGGCTAGAGACATGGTTATTGAACAGCGGCGAATAGAAGAGGTTAGAGCGCAACAAGAAGTCGACATTGACAGGTTTCAGAAGTTTAAGGAATGGGCTAAAGAAAATGTGGTTGGGTTGAGCGCTGTAGCAATTTCAGTGGCTGGAATTATAACAACTATTATTATCGCTGGGAGATCTGCTGTTATGAAAGGCGCTATGGCCACGAGGTCATTCGCACAGGCTGTTAAGAACGCAATCACGAAGATGGGTCCATGGGCTGTTGGGTTGGCTAATTTAGTTTACAATATGTTGACGTTGGGTGCAAAGGGTCTCGCTTGGTTGGCTCAAAATCTGTGGGTACTCGCGGTGGTACTTGCGTGGTTTGCTTATGATTATTACAAGCTAAAACGGTAGCGATAAAACATATGTAAAGTATATGAACGTCACGTCGGCAGAGTTGAGCCCCGGTTTTAGACGAGCAACCATGGGTGGTATAAAAGGGGTGAGAACGCAACACGTAATCACGTTGAACCCTAATAAAGTCAGTCCTGGTGAGGAACTCTACATCGACATACCGAAGCTTAAGGTTAGTAGCTGTTTGGTGCCTGGATCGTTGGGTCTAGTGTTCGACTTTAAGAACGCGAACGCCAAAAGCTGGTTCTTGAACAATGTCAGCAAGTTGTTGGTTGAGAAACTTGTTGTGAGGCTAGCTGGGGAAACTGTATATGACAACAATGGGGAAAATTACACTGGTGTTTATCGCGACCTTTGGGAAAGTGTTACTGCGCGAGACCAAATGATTGACTATGGTATTGGTGGTGAGAACTTGAGAAAGCTAGTTTCTAAGGATGACAGTGGTGCGACGAGTGGGAACGTTGCTAAAGTTAGTGACGCGTTAATGTTTGGTGTGATTGGGACGAAGCAGCGGATTAAGCTCGGTAAGATCATGAATGACCATGGGTTGTACGCTCCTTTTAGCATGAACAACAACTTGCAGTATGTGATCACACTTCCGAAGGCCACAGACATCATGGTGGCGCAATCCGGTAGCGCTGTGGGCGGATACACTCTGGAGAACCTCGAGCTTGAGTATGAGACGATTGATAACCAGGAGCTCGCTGACGAAATAGCGTCGGGCTATGCAAGTGGTCGTAGTTTGTCATACGAACACATCACGTTGATGAAAACCACCGAATGGGACAAAGGCACGACCATTGTGAATGAAAACATTAATCTTCCAAGAAAAAGCATGAAGGCGATTGTGTTGCTATTCACGAATAAGGTGCGAACAGACAGCGAGGAGTTTCTTTACCCAAATATTGATAGTGTTAGAGTCACAATTGAAGGTGTGCCAAATAGTGTGTACTCACAAGGCATCCCAAAGTCGAAGTTCTATGCAGAAGCGAAACGATTGTTTGGGTTGGGTGAAGAACATGCTCAGTTCATGACCATACAGAAGTTCTATAAAGATGGCTTCGCGTTAGTCATCGACTTGAGGAGCGTCCAAGATAATTACAACGTCGCCACTGGTAAAAAAATTGTGAACACACAATCTGGCGTGCTTCTTGAAATCACTAAGAAAGCGACGACTGCGAATGTTATGTGCAGGGTGTTTGTGATAAGTGATGGGTTGGTCAACTTCATGAACAATGGGCTGCAATCAATCCAGTATTAAATCAAACGTGAGTTAATGGAGACTCCGTTTAATATGTTAATTGTTGGTATGACAGCTTGTGGTAAGACGCATTATTTGCTGGAAACATTGGAATCTGAGTACTTTAGTAAATTTGACTACATTGTGTTGATTTGTCCTACTTTCGAGTGGAACAAAGCGTACCAAGATTGGAAATATGTGCGCGACCCCGACGTGTTAGCGATAGACTGCGCGCAAGACAGTGTCGACGCTGTTCTCAAGTGTGTAACAAATGTTTTTAAAGGCACTAACACTCTGATTGTGTTGGACGACTGTGCGAGCTCTCAAGATGTCAAGAATAGGACTAGTCAATTGGTCAACTTGGCTTTTAGTGCGCGACATTTTATGTTGAGCGTTATTGTCATCACACAACAACTGACGTCGATCGCAAAACCGTACAGAGAAAATATTAGTAAGCTCGTTTGCTTCTACTGCCCAAGTAGGAGTGATATGAAGGTCGTTATCGACGATTACCTTGGAAACATCAGCAGAGAGAAATCGTCGGCGATTGTGACCTCATTAAAAAATAATAAGTACGCTAGACTAGAAATCTCACTGCGCTATCCATACAGTCATGAAGTTGTTATTCCGCAATAAAATATGGGTATAAGTAATAACGCGATGGTGAAACGCAAAAGTGAGGAAAATCCTACGATTGAGGAGTTAGTTGAGGAGACTGATGGCACTTCGACTGTGGAAGACAACATTGACGTTAGGAGAGCCGAGCTTATTAGACTGTCTGGCGATGGTGTGGTAAGTCAATCTGAAGCGTACATTAAAAAAGCGTCCGCAAAGGTTATCGACAAGATATGGCACCAATACGAGTTGAAGAGAATGGAAATCGCAAACGCTTTTCTCACCGACTTGCTAATCAGCAAATTCGCTAGCTTACTGGACGGGTTGAACGCTATTGAAAATCCTGATGAGCTAAATGACGAACTACAAAAAGACCCGTTATTAAAAAAAGACGTCGAGAGCATTGTCGCGATTGTGACGCCGTACGTGCCTTTCTTGGGCTTGTTGTCGGGAGGAATCACAACGTCTAAATATGTGTACGACCATCATTTCAGAAGTTCGACAAACACTGAAAATAGCGAGCGGGTGGACTAATTTGCATGTTAGCAGGTGGCTTCATAACAACCGCGCGAGTCCATTCACACAACGGTTTTTTATTCACGATATTTATAGTGTACAATCATAGTGTACGCTCAAAGTTAGACAGTCTTAGCATGGTGGTCCTCACCCCTTCTTCAAACATCGCGATTCTTCTCTCGTGGTCAGCTATCTCCACCTCGCACGACAGCAGGTGGTTGTATGTGGTGTGTCGCTAACAACAACATTCCATTGCGAATAGCAACCACAACTTTTTGAAAAAAATATTTTAAAATGAAAATATTTTTTCAAAGTGAAAATATTTTTTAAAAGTGAAAATATTTTTTAAAAGTGAAAACATTTTTTTGAAAAGTCGTGGTTGCTATTCGCAATGGAATGTTGTTGCTAGCAACATCAACAGGTGACCTTGATTCGTATAGCAGGTAGAGCACTCTCGCATATGAAATCTATTTAACACTACCACTAAACTCTAGTGGCTCTCTCGCTGAAATTTATTAAACATCGTCACTAGAATCACAATCTAGTGGCTTTTTTTTCGCGCACGAATTGAAACAATGGTAGAGCGCGTCTGTTGTAGTTTGTTGAACACAAATGTGAAAATGGCGACACAAAACTTTCTCTAAATTTGACGAAATGTGTCGTATTTCGTTAAAATAGCGATTTGGTGTTGTCTCGCGTGTGTTTGACATCAATTTAGTAGAAAACGTGGGAGGGGTGTTTAGATTGACTAACGATCGCTGTAGTAGTATAGCAAGTAGGGCTGCGAGCTTATTCGACGTCAATCGTGAATATAAACACCAAAACATCGCCAAATTTGTCGAGTCGCGACTTGGCCAAATTTGGTGACGTTTTGGTGTTTATACTCACGGTTGAGGTCGATTGAGCTCGCAGCCCCACTTGCTATACTACTCAAGTGAAATTGAAGTATTTTACTAGCGGACACCGCTGAGCATTGGGCAATCCAAGAAACTGGAAATAAAATATAACAAAAATAGGAAAAAAGATCATTAGAAAGATCAACAGATAGTTTTCTCAACAAATTTGCACCCCAATCTATAGATATGCCAAATTTTACTGCACAAACGTGAAAAAAGATGGTGAACACGTTTCATATCAAAATCCCAAAATCACGTCACATAGGCTATCAGTAGTAAATTAAAATCAACTGTTATTTCTAAAATAAAGCATTATTGTAAGAGTATAGGGTTAGTATTAGGATTAGTATTAGGATTAGTATTATAATTAGTATTTTGGGTTAGGACGTCTTAATATACGAAACGTCAGGCCAAAAGATGTTGAACATTTTGAACATTGGACACACGATGAAACCTGCAATTGTCTGAAGTTTCATGTAATATGACAAAAACTCGTGCTTCGTGTTGCACTGCGGGGATAACAGGTTCAACACGAAGCACGAGTTTTTGACATAGCTCTTCTCAAACAATTGATGGTTTGAGATTCAGCAGACAAAGGTTTGGTGGCCATATCTTGGAGCGGCAAACAAAACAGGGTAATGGTCTTATTAGCAGATACAACAGACGTGTGTCTTTACAAATTGTTTTAGCTCGAACGTGGCCGAGTCGAAGGTATGTCAAAGACGCCGCAGGCTGCCACCATACGACCTATCTCTGACCACGTGGCCGCCGAAACGTAACGCGCATGCAAACCATCAATACTTAAAAGTTTATTTAGGTCATCGTGTTTATGCTTTAGAGACCCCACGTTTTCTGGCTTCTGGGGGGACACGTGTGAGTAGTACAAGACCAGCTCTCTGGAACAGCTTACCAAATGAGTTGAGGATGGTGGCCTCGTTGGCCTTATCTTAAAACATTTTTATTCACTCAGCATTATTCCTAGTTTTAATCAATTCATGTAAATTCATGTAAATTCATTGAGAACGTTTTTAAATGCGCATTTTTAGAGTTAAAAAATCAGAACATATATCTCCCCTGTGCTTCGCAATCTTCACTGGTTGCCAGTGAAATCAAGGATTGTTTCTAAGATACTGATAATTACTTTCAAAGCTTTACATGGCCAGGCACCTATATTTATATTACTGATTTACATGAATACACAAAACACCAAGAGGGAAAATTTGAAGATCGTCTGACCGAAATCTGCTACTGTACTTGAGCCAAAATCCAAAACGGTGAGTCATGCGTGCTCTTCTTCTTCGCCTTGTGCTCTTCTTCTTCGCCTTGTGCTCTACTTCTTCGCCTTGTGCTCTTCTTCTTCGCCTTGTGCTCTTCTTCTTCTTCGCCTTGTGCTCTTCTTCTTCGCCTTGTGCTCTACTTCTTTGCCTTGTGCTCTTCTTCTTCGGCTTGTGCTCTTCTTCTTCTTCGCCTTGTGCTCTTCTTCTTCGGCTTGTGCTCTTCTTCTTCGCCTTGTGCTCTTCTTCTTCGCCTTGTGCATGCTCTTCTTCTTCGCCTTGTGCTCTTCTTCTTCTTCGCCTTGTGCTCTTCTTCTTCTTCGCCTTGTGCTCTTCTTCTTCGCCTTGTGCTCTTCTTCTGCTTCGCCTTGTGCTCTTCTTCTTCTTCTTCGCCTTGTGCTCTCTTCTTCCCCTTGTGCTCTTCTTCTTCGCCTTGTGCTCTTCTTCGCCTTGTGCTCTTCTTCTTCGCCTTGTGCTCTACTTCTTCGCCTTGTGCTCTTCTTCTTCTTCGCCTTGTGCTCTTCTTCTGCTTCGCCTTGTGCTCTTCTTCTTCTTCTTCGCCTTGTGCTCTTCTTCTTCTTCTTCGCCTTGTGCTCTTCTTCTTCGCCTTGTGCTCTTCTTCTTCGCCTTGTGCTCTTCTTCTTCGCCTTGTGCTCTTCTTCTTCGCCTTGTGCTCTACTTCTTCGCCTTGTGCTCTTCTTCTTCGCCTTGTGCTCTACTTCTTTGCCTTGTGCTCTTCTTCTTCGCCTTGTGCTCTACTTCTTTGCCTTGTGCTCTTCTTCTTCGCCTTGTGCTCTTCTTCTTCGCCTTGTGCTCTTCTTCTTCTTCGCCTTGTGCTCTTCTTCTTCGCCTTGTGCTCTTCTTCTTCTTCGCCTTGTGCTCTTCTTCTTCGGCTTGTGCTCTTCTTCTTCGCCTTGTGCTCTTCTTCTTCGCCTTGTGCATGCTCTTCTTCTTCGCCTTGTGCTCTTCTTCGCCTTGTGCTCGTCTTCTTCGCCTTGTGCTCTTCTTCGCCTTGTGCTCTTCGTCTTCGCCTTGTGCTCGTCTTCTTCGCCTTGTGCTCTTCTTCGTCTTCGCCTTGTGCTCTTCTTCTTCGCCTTGTGCTCTTCTTCTGCTTCGCCTTGTGCTCTTCTTCTTCTTCTTCGCCTTGTGCTCTCTTCTTCCCCTTGTGCTCTTCTTCTTCGCCTTGTGCTCTTCTTCTTCGCCTTGTGCTCTTCTTCTTCGCCTTGCATGCTCTTCTTCTTCGCCTTGCATGCTCTTCTTCTTCGCCTTGCATGCTCTTCTTCTTCGCCTTGTGCTCTTCTTCTTCGCCTTGTGCGCTTCTTCTTCGCCTTGTGCTCTTCTTCTGTAATTAGTTTTACAAGTAATATTAAGAATATATTGTTGTAAAAGCATTGAGACTATTGTATAATGCTCCTAATACGTCTTTATTATTATTATTATAGAGCTATTAGTGGTGCAGTCCCAGCTCTCTGGAACACCTCGTTGGCCTTATCTTAAAACATTTTTATTCACTCAACATTATTCCTAGTTTTTAATCAATTCATGTCATGAGATTGAGAACATTTTTAAATGCGCATTTTTAAGAAATAAAGTTATTATTATTATTATTACTATTATAGAACAATTGAAAATTTTCCCTCTTGGTGTTTTCTGTATTCATGTAATAATATTTACACGAAATTTTCAATTGATAGCGTATAGCCGGTTGGAAAGTTGGAAAGGCAAAAAAGCCCAAAAAATTGAACGCCATTTTGAATAATTTAATGTTATTGCACTCCTCTCGACCAATGAGTTCTCTACAAGTGCTTCTTGCTTGAAAAATTTTAATACATAGTCAAGGAGCTGGAATTCTTTTTGATCTATCATCCGTAATATTTTCCAACGATCACAAAGATTTTCAGACCAATGCAGACGACATGTCTGCCGCTTGCCTCAAGAATACCTGTTCTATACGTAAAGATGTGACAAATAAATGTTGTATATCGACAGACAATCCGAAGAACACTTTAGAAATATTCATTTTCAAGCATTTAAAGATCGACAGAATATTACAATTAACTTAAATCTCGCATGTTTATAGCCAATCCACGTGACAATACAAGCTTTCTCGCTCCGTTACGCAGACTCTACCTGATATTATCAGAAATATGCATGCGGTTACACACCTGTTTTATATGTCGCATATCGTCGCAGTCACTAGACAAATTTAATTAACGAAGTTATTCGTACTGGAGTTGTACGGGGACTTCCATTTGCTATTTGTACCGCTGGACTAGTCAAAATATTTCCCACAATTTTCTAATAAGTACTTGTTTCAAATGATTTTCATTACTCTACCTTTGTTAAAGTACTATTAGCGATTCCGCCAAGCGTTCCCACTTACCATAGTTTATCGACACTTTAGCAAATGTCTTTCATATTTACGCCTTGAAAATAACACGCGGGCTCGCACGCGGGAACGAACGCTGAGTGGAAATGGTATTGTAAAGATTTACATTGATTAACGACATGCAAAAAGCAAACAATTCCCAAATATCCATAAACTTACTCATTGGAACTCGAAGAGTTTTTCTCAGATTTCTATACATTTTCCCGGGATTGTGTGTTGAGATGACAGAAGTGAGAAGTTCGTCGTTTATGACGCGAGTGTGTCCTACGTGCTGGTTCCCGCGTGTTATTTTCCAAGCGTAAATATGAAAGACATTTGCTAAGTGTCGATAAACTGTAGTAAGTAGAGAGTCTAGAAATTCGTTTTGCGAACGATGGGAACACTTGTCGCAGTTGTCGGAATCGCTAATAGTAGTTTAACAAAGGTAGAGTAATGAAAATCATTTGAAACAAGTACTTATTAGAAAATTGGGGAAAATATTTTGACTAGTCCAGTACAAATAGCAAATGGAGTTCCCGTTGTTAGCCACTTCGTTTAATTAAACATGTCTAAAGCTTCGTATATGATTAACAGTGTGAGTAAACCCCATTATTTCGCTTGAATCAACACCGAGAAGGAAATGCCCTCCAGGAAGAATAAGTCATCAAGTGATGCAGGAGTTACCATGGCCTTCTAAAATAAAGCTTATTATTATTGTTAACAAACAAATCACTTGCTTTGACATATTACAGTTGGTCGCGAGTGCTTTTGCAGTGCCTGCATGTGAATAGGTTTCCAAGGTGTTCAAAGGGCGGGTTTTTTTTCGTCAATTGAAGGTGGTGAGTCAGTCGTTGACAGATGAAGCTCTTTAACAGCTGTGGAATGGGGTTTTGGACATCCTGTTTGTCTGCCATAGACTGGTACGACGTATTTATATAGCTTGTTGTCGAAACAGCATTCATTTCATCCACGTTTAGTGTGATAGATTCAACTGTAAAACTGTTTACGAAAAGCGAGATGAACTTACGAAGGATCATTTGGTTGCTTGTACTGGTGGGACCTTTGTGTTGCAGCGGCGGATTAATTGCATGGTCTTCTATCATGACGAGATTTTGCGAGGCGAAGTACGGTACGTTTGGTCGAGATAGTTAGTCTCCCGAGTTAGGATTCGAGTTAGGACTCGTCAGTTAAAATTAAATTCAACGCGCTAGTGTGTAGCCAGTCATCTAGCGCAATTAATATCACCGAGAAAACTAGTCTAGAGGCAGAAAAACCAACGAATGCTCGCCGCTAGCAATCATTAAAGACGCATGCATGTTCGACGTTTCAAGCAACACCCTAACGGAAACATCATTTTACCGCATTTAATAACCCAAATATTAATGACGGCCAGTGCGGTGCGTGGGTAAATACGCACAGATATAACACATTTTGCGTATTCACTCCTTTGTGTTTTGTAATGCCACCCGTGAAAAGTGGATAGAAAAATAAACTCCCAATGAGTATATATTATTTTCGATACCAGTCTTTGACCTTTGTTTAGCTGTTCCATATGACACATGCATATACATTTATATTTTTTATTGCTGCCACCCACCCTACCCCGTTTTGCGGCAAAGATTCGCGTCGACCGAAACTGCCGTAAAGTTCACCGGTTTTTAATGACTTAGATACCGCATATTTGTACTAAAACGCCGCTGAGAAAAATCGTATATCGAAAGACGTAAAAAATACGTCTTTAGTACTTTACACAGAAAGATATGAAGAAATCGTAACTCGAATCCTAACTCGAATCCTAACTCGGATTCTTGCTGTCTTACGTTTGGTCATAACTAGTGTAAGCTTCTGTAGACGACGTCAAGTGCTTAATGTTTAAAACAATGAGACCAACGAGACCAACAATGGTGCAACCGTGACAACAGCAACAATACCACCATTACAAATACGTCAGAAACTATTGCACTTATTTAACCACCTCACATCTGCGATATATATGGACTAAATGAAAGACAAAGAACAGTCTCACGCCGACAGACAGGGTGGACACTCATATTTGTGAGAACGGTAGAAACCTGAAAATCAGACTAACTGAACAAAAACGAGATATACTAGAAACGGGGACAGAACTAATCCATTGCTGGACACAAGGAACAAACACTAGGACTGGGCTGGATGAATCGCCTTTAGTACCAACTACAAACAACGACTTACATTACAAAAGATCCGCTTAACGTTTGACGCAACACCCCGGCTGTCGCACTAATTGTGACACAAACAAACGATGATCGTACTATGTATAGGGAAACCTGACAAACACGTAGAAACGTCAGTCACCAACAATAGTCTTTCTCATTTAAAGTGGCTATAACGTAAACATTTTTTATTGTTTTATTTGGAAGAACTTTTAAAATGATAAAGTAACTTTAGATTTTCGTTTTTCACGCTGGGTGTATTTCAATTTGTTTGATGCCTGGAATTTCGTCAACATGCATAATTTATTTATTTATTTATTTCGTTTCGCCACAAATATTGGAATGTGTAGTGATTAAGATTCTATGGATTGATTAATAAGTTATTTGCTAAGGTTGTATTATAAGTATAGTACGTGCGGCAGGGTGGCCGCAACAGCAATCACCAATTACTGCGGTCCCGAAGTGAGTTGAGAGAAAAAGGAATTAATAAATTAGGTCCGCGCGCGGAGCGAGACGCCCTGACCTGTGAGCTTACTAAGAGCTCAAAAGACAAAGAAATCTAAATTGTCAAAATTCTAAAAATTAGTTGCTACAGCAACAGGTCGCACTCGTGAGACCACGCCACGCGCTGTGTTACATCTGGTGCAGATAGATTTCCATGTCCATGGTTCTTCTGGGTCGTATAGCTGGTCTATTGCTGTTTGGTAGTAAATTTGGAGCTGGCTCTTGAACTTTTCAAGGGTGAGACCCTTCCTACGCATTAATAATGACATTTCAGAGAATGTTAAAGTATATATCTTTGCCTTCATGAAATGAAAACACTAAAGTGTGAATAACATGTGCGCGCGCGTTTCTCCTGCACAACACTTGATTTTAAAGGATTTCGTTTGAGAATGAAAGTGATAGACAAACTTCTCCGGTAAGTCATTATGCATGTGTGACGAAATTCCAGACATTTGCATATCAAACAAACTGAAATATCTAAAAACAAAACGAAGAAACAAAAATGTTCAAAACAAGTTACTCTATCATTTTAAAAGTTCTTCCAAATAAGACAAATGCGACCATTGTGCGACGGGAGTGTAACAGCGCTTAGTAAGGTATATACCCGTGTGTGACCATATAGTCACAGGTCGAAACCTTGAAAAAAAAACACGATTTCGTTTTCCAGCGTTCAAGTTTCGAGTCATGTCACGCTCTAAAGGAACTTGCATGACAGAAGAAGATGCCGTTCCCCCAAGCACTGAGACACCAACGTTTACCACTGGAACACACCAAGTGAGTTCGACACCTGGACCGAGCGATGCCACATCAACGGAGGCACCACCAGTCTCGCAAGTCCTATCAACAAGCACACCACTAACAGATAAAGTAACCACCATGACAGATAAAGTAACCACCACACCACTGACAGATAAAGTAACTACCACACCACTGACAGATGAAGTAACCACCACACCACTGACAGATAAAGTAACCACCACACCACTGACAGATAAAGTAACCACCACACCACTGACAGATAAAGTAACCACCACACCACTGACAGATAAAGTAACCACCACACCACTGACAGATGAAGTAACCACCACACCACTGACAGATAAAGTAACCACCACACCACTGACAGATAAAGTAACCACCACACCACTGACAGATAAAGTAACTACCACACCACTAACAGATAAAGTAACCATCACACCACTGACAGATAAAGTAACCACCACACCACTGACAGATAAAGTAACCACCACCCCACTGACAGATAAAGTAACCACCATCCAAGCAGTCACAACGTATGAGACTACAGAAAGAACCACAACCGTAACAAAGTCTGCAGATATCCTTACCGATCCAACAGTTCAACAAGCATCGTGTGCCAATCGCGGGGGAACCAATCCTGTGACTCCAGATCCGAGCCATATCGCCGTGGGCAGGGATACTCCTGAAGTGAAGAACATCACGCTTAGAGGAAAGCGATGCATGAAGGTGTATGAGCAGACAATTCGCATTTATGAAAGACATATTTTTAAAGGCAATGATGGGTTGAAGTTGATGAAAAGAGTAAAACATAAAAGCGACCGTTACGTTACCAACATCAGAATAGGTAAGTAGGAAATTAGTGACGACGTAAGCAAGGCGTAAACTTGATGTAAGTACTCTGTGAGTCATGGTCGAGTTTCCACGGAATGCTTTTTAAAGTGTCGTGGTTTGATTGAAAAAGGAAGACATTCACAAAAATCCTCTCTCGCACTTATACACAGACGACGAGGGCTCGATAAAAATTTCGCTTACCTTGCTTATGAAAATTGAGGTGAACGAAAATTGAGGTGTTTTTTTTATTGATTTATTTACTCCTCAAACGGTAAAGAATGGCGTTTGTAGTTCTTTAATATCTTATCTCGTTCTCGAGTTATTCAAGATTGTGTGATATGACCTATGACGTCACTAGTTGTACCCACCATTAATTATGATGAATAAAAAAATGAAGCATATCTTCAAAAATATTGAGCAAAATTGTTTGAGACTTTACATGCACAAGTATACAGGTCACTAAATTGAATATCCCCACGTCAACTTTATCGTTACCATAGCAATATATATTAGTTCCCAGACCTTTCATCCTGCAGCAAAAATTTTCTGTTTTCCACCATGCCCTACAAAGATTTTGTCTCGAAGTTGCTCTGTTTTGTTGGCAATACCATTGAAAATATACCTCACTGATCAACAGTTAAATATTGGTTTAGAAAAGGCAGAATATAAACAAGTTTATGAGGAATAAAGGAGGAATAGAGAGGAATAAAGGAGTCTGGGAACTAATCTGTTACCATGGATGGCAAAGATAAAGGTTACGTGGGTTATTCAATTTAGTGACCTGCATACTTGTGCAAAGTTTCAAGGAATTTTGTTCAATAGTTTTGAAGATATGCTTCATTTTCTGACTCGTCATAATAGTGGGTACAACTTGTGACGTCATAGGTCATATTACACAATCTTGAATAACTCGAGAACGAGATAAGGTATGGAAGAACGCCATTCTTTATCGTTTGAGGAGCTCTTTCAAATAAATCAATAAAAAGTCATCTCAATTTTCGTTTCATAAACACTTGCCAAACATGCCAACTATTCTTTTTTTCTTTATGTTGTATTATTATAGATGTTAATTACTGGGGTAAATTGACAAAGAACACACATTATTTCTTTGCTGGGAGAGCAATACCTGGGACAGATGTGCAAGACCACGTGTTTATGGCGAACCGTGGTACCTTTGAATTATGGAAGGATGTGAAGCATTTAAAACCGAAGTTTAAGTCGACCAATCTCTGTCAATAACCGATCAACCTTGAACCAAAAGTGATTGACCAATTGAAAGGCCGTCCGTGGTCTGTCTGACATGTTAGAGTAGATGCGCATGTAATTATCGAAGGGGAAGCTAATGTAGTTCACGAGTTAAAACTTATGAGAGAATAAGTATACTGTAATCATGGGATCAAGATTATTGCACTCTACGCAAAGGGTTCTTTGCCGGCGTGGCGTTGTATATAATGCAATACCATGCAATACATTTTTACATACGATTTTAAGGTTTATGATTGCGTGGTATGGGATTGTTGTTGCTAAAATATCGTAGTGTCCGCAAGTGGAGCAGTGAACTCAATATATATAACTGGAACGATAACTCGTAAAGCAAACTAGTGAGGCAAAAAGTTCCAGGCCCCTACGCGGTTTGCAGGTAGATTTCAGGCCCCGTACGCGGTTTGCAGGTAGATTTCAGGCCCCGTACGCGGTTTGCAGGTAGATTTCAGGCCCCGTACGCGGTTTGCAGGTAGATTTCAGGCCCCGTACGCGGTTTGCAGGTAGATTTTAGGCCCTGATATATTCAGTCTCTGCTTCAAGGTAAACGTTTTTGTAGTTGTAGACCTTATAATATTTTTGGTAAATAAATTACTTGAACCATGGATAGCTAGTAAAATTAATTTATTTCACTATCCATGCTTGAACTGGTGAATCGCTCAGTAACTGACTTCGTAATACGCACGCCATCTTCAAAACAAAAACACAAACTTTCGCCTATGTTTGGCAAACGTTTTCTTCAGAAATAAACCACCCCCAAAGCTATAGAATATATTAAAGGAAAGATAAATTATCTATTAACAATATACGTACAGCTTTATCCCTGTAGCTAACTTAGTTTTCTTTAAAAGCGGTAACCGAACATGCCCAAAAATATAATTTTCGTCACGGATACCATCTTGTAAAAAAAAACACGAACTTTCGGCTGTCTTCGACGAACATTTTCTTGAGAAATAATCAACTCCCAAAGCTACAATATATATTAAAACAAAGATAAATTATGTGTTTACAATATGCGTACAGCGTATCCGGCTAGCGAACGTAGTTTTCTTAAAAAGAGCGGATAATCTAACTGTTCTAACATCCAAAAATAAAAAATTCAAAATGTACCTGCAAACCGCGTGGGGGCCTGAAACCTTGCCTCACTTTTTACCCGACTTATGATTGGGAGTTAGCGTTCCATATATAGAGTTCACTGAAGTGGAGTTGTCCGCTTATGGGAATAGTTCTCGTAAGCGGACACTTGAAATATTACGAAAGAACACGAGAAGCCGCGAAATAAAGTGTGCGGGATTGGGAACCTTGGGACCACGAGGAATTTCACTCCGCTTACCCAACATTCTATGAGAGCTGGGATGGTAACGACGCTTTGGGATGGTAACGACCGTTTACGAAAGGGAAAATTGCTTCGCCGACAGTGAGGCGATAACTGTTTAAGCATATGCCAAAAGTTGATGAAAATTAGGGTTGGTTGTCACTTCCTGGTGTCCTTTCTGGGCCTACCCTACAAATCCTACAGGATTTCACCATTTCTCATAACTAATGAACTTGAGGACTACGTTCTAAACTATAGGAGTTCTTATCAGAAGTGAAATGATGCCTCTGAACATACACAGGAGCAGTGGGTATATTAGAAGGGTATTCCCGTTCGTTTGATTTGAAATACGACCGCTCGACCGCCAGATAAGTCGTTCAATTCAGAAATATGGCAAAAGTGTCGCCTGAATGGAAAATTTATAACTTCGCGAGGCTTAACTCGTTTCGAGTAAATGTTGTGGTTTAGATTGTTATCGAGTGGAACACGGCAACAAACGACAGCGTCTTAATTCAAGGAGACATTATCACATTATAACCTCAATGTTTTCGACAACGGTGACATCCCGCATGATTTCCGCTTGAATGGAAAATTTATAACTTCGCGAGGCTTGCTCTTTCGAGTAAATGTTCTTCGAATTAGATGTATGGCATTTAAATGGTCACATTCAATTTTGACATTAGAAACGTGCCATAAAATACAATTAGAAGTTCAGCACTAAAGCAGAACACGTTGCGGTTGGCGAGTTCCGAACATTTGATTCGGATACTTTCCGCATCCGGCGATTAAACGAACATCTACGAGTTACGTCACAAAACGTCATAAAAAACTGAACAAATAAATATCTCTACAAAGGGCAATTACATAGTTCCGCGAAGAGGTCTGGGCACGAGACACAGAACCCAAGTCAAGATTTAGTGTGCCCTAGGGGGTTAAAGTAACTCCAAACCCGAGGATTCAATCGGTAACCTCCGAAACATGGGCCATATTTAACCCCCCAAATCGAATTATCCTGTACCCTTTTTGCTGAACATTTACATATCAAACAAACTGAAATATTTTATATGTTACTCTATCATTTTACGAGTTCTTTCATATTAGACAAACTTAATTTTTGTTGCCAATGTCCTTAACTCTTCCCTGTCCGGCTGAAAAACATCCAAAATTGAACTACCTCTTTGTTCTATTGATATCTCGGGAAATATTCATAACTATTGCGAAACCTATACCTTTTCTGAAAGCCCAATAAACCGGCTGTTACCAATGCTTTTGAATTTTCCGAACAAGACACATTATGTTAATATAAATTTGCATTAATTATCATAAATCAGGTTGAAAAACTTCCATTTTTCTAGAAAAGGCCATCTTGCACGCCCGCGTAGCATCATGAAAATTCAAAATGCCACCAATCGCAGAGTTGTTTATGAAATCAAATCAAATTTGGCGTGTGAGTGGATCTCAGTGTCCCTGGCGCTTGTCGAATTTCAATTTTTAATCTTGCGTTACCGTGTGCCGTGTTTTTCGATTGACGACTTCGGGGGTCTTCTATGACCCCTTTTGACTGGGCCGGACAGGAAAGAGTTAAATTGAAAATAACATTCTGCTATATCGTTCTGTTACACTGACCAAGCAACATCACACAACAGCCAGAGCGAATTATAACACACCGTACAGTGGTCCACTGCACACCAACCATCTTACCTCAGCATGTCTGCTCGTTGAGTCAATCTCTCTCAGGTCCAGGAAAAAGTCCGGACGCTTGCTTTGTACGGAAGAAATCCTGTTCATCATCTAATGAAGTGAACATAAAATAATCTGTTTAAAATACTGTACATAATTCATAAAGAGATAGAAATGATTGCAAAATGTATACATGGAAATCAAAAACACAGCCAAAATAGCGTGTGTAGGATATCTAAAGTTTTTGCTGTATAACTGAATGCAAAAATTTAGATTTGAAATTCATTTTGGTAAAGGGCGACTCGTATATTTTAACAACGCCTAGCATTCTAGATTTTTATATTTTTATTCCTATACGTATATCTAGTGTGGAAACGTCTTCCGGCTGACGACCCTGACATAAACTAAATTGTTATTCACAAACCCACAGCAAAATATATCATTAATTAAAATGAAGATTCTGCTTATCGAGTAGATCACCTATACCGTTTGCCCACCTTTTAATATATGCACTGCAACGATTTTCAAATTTTCAGTTACCGGTTTGATTAGATCAGTCAAGTCTATGATCTGCTGCGTTCATACATTGCATGTTATGACGCAGAATGTAAAGTGTATGACGCAGTAGCGTCAAGTGTGGTACGTCGAACACGCACATAGCTGAACAGATCTGCCAAATGACGAGATAACTTTCGTCATTACTTGTGGTTCTAGCCTGCGTGCAGTCTCTACATCGGAAACGGTTTCCTCTACACGAAACCATTTTCCGAAGTAGAGACTGCACGCAGGCTATTGTGGTTCTATAAGCAAGTTTGTCAAATGTCGACTGCGCATCAAAATGACGTGTTCTGCGTCGGGATAAAACTTCATAACATCAATTCATAACATCAAGCTAAAACCACAATAGACATTTGCATTTCTATTTACACTTGCAAATTCGTCACACTGAATTCCCCAGCCTGTACTGCCCTCTAAGCCGTGTCCTGCTCTGGCTACGGTCAGTCGCTAATGGTCGACCTTATCCCAAACATGCTTGTCATATGATACTCCGATGTCCCCCGCACTTGCGCAGTTCCCTTGTTGTTAACCTTGGTTATTACATAACCTCATATAAGTTTTATCCCAAAGCAGAACGCGTCATTTTGATGACGGATATTTTAAAATGCCCATTGTCCCATTATAAGTTTGATGATTAGTTAAAGTGTTTGGTATAAAAACTTTAGCCGAATGACCCAATATTCTAATTTTAACATGTAACATATTCTTCCATCGACTTTCGAACATTTGACCAAATGCTTTTGAAAATACCTGATTAGCAGATCTTTATGCTCTATGTAATTCACTGTAAAATGGGACAGCATTTTCTAATAGGCTCGGCTAAACTGCTAGTGTAAACAGCCCAGGCCGAGCCCAGTTTGTGTTTATACACGCAATTTTCAAAGCAATCATATTGGGTCTATATATTTCGTGTGTAAACGCAAACTTGGGCCGAGCTTGGGCCGGATTATAGTAAATTATTACTGCGCATGTTCGAAAATTAGCATTACAATTAGAATTACAAAAATTAGCCCTGGTCGAGCGCTGTTTTAGATATATAGATAGATAGATAACTTTATTTAAACACGCTTACGTCAACAAAAGCTGATTTCCACGATGGGCGTGTTCCACTGACCCATATATAACAGTTATACAACCGACCACTTACATGGAATGGTTATATAACGATCATATATGGGTCAGTGGAGTGCACACTAAGTAAAGAAAATTTATAAGCTATAGTACAAAGTAAGTAGTGGGTGCGCTCCACTGACCTATATATATATATAACAGTTTCAAACAGACCTTTCATAGTTATACATAGGACAGCGGAGTGCACACCAAGTACAGAATAGATCATTTATATGCTATACTGAGTATAGTAAAAAGTAAGTAACTGGTGTGCACCAGTAACCTACACATAACAGTTTTAAACATTCACAGTTATATATAGGTCAGTGGAATGCACACCAAGTAAAGAACAAGATAATTTATATATTTTAATATATATAGTAAATTTAAAGGCTATTTAGAAGTGTCAATATTTACATGGTCATTATATTTACATAAAGCTTATTCAAAGGTATGAGTAGCGATTTTATGTTTGAAGTATGACAGGGTCTTGCTCTCCCTAATTTCTGTGGGTTACACTGTACGTTTACACTGTAAAATACGAGGCCCAGGTCGAACCGTATACCCAATGAAGAAAAATTAGCCCAGACCGGGCCCAAACGAGGGGTCTAGTTTCGACAGTGTAAACGGGGTATAAGAACCATATATTATGTAAAATACCTTCAAGCGGCGCGCCCATTTTGTCGTGGTTTTGACGGAGATTAGTGATTAAATGTACCCGAAAGCCGAGGGAGGTTCAGTTTTACTTTTACTTTTGCTAAACCTCCCGAGGGTTGAGGAGAATTTAATCACTAATATCCGTCAAAGCCATGCGTTTAGTTTGTAATTACATGGTCACCGAGGAAATAAACAAGACAATGGAGACTTTTGTTTTGTGAAATCTCTTTATCGAATTGGTTCAGCGAATCTGTGATAAATTTGGTTTGCAAATACACGTTAGTATTTTTTAGTCGGAGTGATTGATGGCTGATGCCCGCTTTTCGTTTGCGAGCGATAAAGAAGTTGCCGAAGCAAATGAAAACCGAGTTCCTTTAAGCACCAAAAGACATACATTGTGGAGTAGGGACAAATCAATTCGTTCTTTGAGGTATATTTTTAATGAATATTGGATGAGGGATATTTAGTTCTAAAAACGTCCCTCATGAATATATTGATGAGGATGTTTAGAACTAAATATCCCCGTATTCATGGCGTAAATACGAATTCTGGTAATAGTTATTGTCCGAACAAAGATAAATGGATTTGTTCCTCAAGAATTAATTTTTCATGCCGTTTTCGGAGTTCATCCCCGACGAAATTTAAATACTTCCTTCGAGGAATAAGGAATTATTTTTTGATAAATAACAATTCAGCTCCCGCTGGCAGGATTTCCTATTCCATGCATGCTTACGCGCGGCCAACCACTAGGGCAAACGTATAAAGGAACTAGAATTGATATCCACGGTATTTCCATACACTCTGATCGACGTTGTGTCAAGGTTTACACGAGAGACCAAGTCGATCCAGAAATTACAACGTCCGATCGATCTTGGCTTGAGCAAAATGAAAGTCAGCCTCTGGAGAATCTTTTGTTTACTTGGATTGGTGAAGTCGTGTATTGCGGGTTTAGCCCGACCATCTTCTTTGGGAAAGAGATTATGCAACGCTGATTATGGTAAGGTTACAACGTTATAACCGAGTGTATTTTCACATTTTCAAAACGATGTTATACCGCCCTGAACTTAGAAAACTTGGGTTTCAATCTTAGCCTTCAACAAAGATTGTTTTGAAGGGTTTCCGAGAGAGAAATTCGATATTACAATGTGTAATGTTTTGTTTATTATATTGAAATCGACGAAATAGCCATGAGGATATTAACTTCACGTTGTGAAGATATCATGTTTTTTGAATACGAGAAAATCTAGTATTTCGTAGCGTGCGTAGATTCTTGCATGTTGTACCAACGTAGACGCGGATATAATCAAATTAGGATCTGACGACATGTTTCTCCCTACAGTTAAATCCTTAGGTGTTGAGTGTTACTAACACAGAAGATGTGAATGACGTAGTTCCTTTTATGGGATCGTGCATTGCGCGTTTGTGTTTATCTTTCCGTACGATAACGAAGTGCTTTGGAGTCCTTCGTTGCCAACTTAACGTGGTAAATACTCCGGAAATTCGACGAGTCTTTTCAGAAAACCCTATAGAGGCGTTCTTATTTTACGTTCACTCGCGGAACCTGTTATTTTTTGTTTGAACCTCGTCACTTGGTCTTCCATTTCGCGTCAGTCAAGGTTGACATAATTCAAAACGAAAGTCAAGAAAACGTCGAGTTTTGTGAAAAATGCAGAAATAATTACTTTCTAATGTATATCTTCTTTCAATTAAAAGACAAAATGAATAATTTATATCAAGGATTGACAAGATATTTACGTGCTTCAAAAAATGGCCGACTCTTTAAATGAGTGTTTTCCAATCCGACACGAATGTCTGCTGCTCTCCACTGACCATATTCGTCTTCCCTGTTCTCTCTGTTCCCTGTTCTCTCTGTTCGCGCACCTAGTGTGCTGCACCTCGGTACGTTATATCTAGATAATAAAATTAAAGAGCAGTATTCAGAGTCGTTTAATAATTGAAGTGTCCACGCTGTGGAATTTGATTGAAATGCCAAAATAAGTCATTTTATTTTGGCACCGTACCGTCGCACATTTGGGCATCTCCTTCGTGTACTGGACACACAATGGACACAGACTACGTCATAGACACATCAAGGTTATTTTCTCGGGATTCAGAAGCTTTACAAGAACAAAAACCCTAACCGTAACCTTAATACTAATCCTAACAAAGCAAACAAGAAAATAAGGAAGAAATTAGCGAGAAATATTCACGACAGACGGAAGAAACCACCCCTTCCGCTCCAACAATCTAACACACTAGCCAACGAGGAAATGTTAGATGGGGTGACTGTGGGACATTTTCCGAAGATGCGCCCAGTAGGTTTTGGTCGACCTATAAGGTCTTCTAGGATTAGGGTTGGAATTTAACCAACTTCCGGCTCTTTAATACTTCGTGTACCGGACACAGAATATGACATCATTGAAATATTTAGTTTAGAAGTAGGGTTAGTATTCCTTTATTTCAGGGTTAGGACTAGAGTTTTTATTTGGGTTATGGTTAGGGTTTTTGTTCTTGCAAAGCTTCTGAATCCCGAGAAAATAACCTTGATGTGTCTATGACGTAGTCTGTGTCCATTGTGTGTCCGGACTAAGCTGCAATGACGTACTGGGCGCCATCTAGTCGGAAAAGATTCCAAAGACTCGGATCATCTAACCTCTTCCAATCAACAAAGAGAACTCCGACGAAAGCAAATGGGGACGCGAAATAAAACTGTATATGCATATGTATTAAGGTTACTATTAGGTTTAATTCTGTTTTTCTGTTCTTTTGTTTTTTGGTGTAATCTATGGATTCTCCTGAGATAAATTGTAATATATCTTGTCAGCTGAAAATTTCATCTTCATAGACTTTTTTGCTGTTAAATTTGACGGAAATGACGTCAAATCGGGCATCTGTAAAGAGGTTTTCATATAGACAGATTCCCGATTTGACGTAATTTCCGTCAACTTTAACAGCAAAAAAGTCTATGAAGATGAAATTTTCAGCTGACAAGATATATTACAATTTATCTCAGGATAATCCATAGATTACAAATATGTTAAATCCCCACAGACGTTATAGGCACTTTAAGATCAAGATTAGGGTTAGGCTAGTTCGTTGTTTTCAGTCATCCCTTTTAGCCTTGTAATTAATTTTGGTGGGGATGCAATGGCATTGGTCACGCAATGGTGGCATTGGTCACGCAATGGTGGCATTGGTCACGCAATGGTGGCATTGGTCACGCAATGGTGGCATTGGTCACGCAATGGTGGCACTGGTCACGCAATGGTGGCACTGGTCACGCAATGGTGGCACTGGTCACGCAATGGTGGCACTGGTCACGCAATGGTGGCACTGGTCACGCAATGGTGGCAATGGTCACGCAATGATGGCAATGGTCACGCAATGGTGGAATTGGTCACGCAATGGCATTGGTCACACAAGGTCACAGGGCAGGGGAATGCCAAAATCAGCGGGAAAAAGTGTCACGCATTTTGCGCACAACCCCGCATTCTTTAATAATACATCTGTATTTTTACAATTCATAACGTTATAATATATATATTTATATATTATATATATATATATATATATATATATATATATATATATATATATATATATATATATATATATCTTTTACACACAGTGTTCAAGTTCTACGTCACATCGGATGCGAGGAGGTCTTGTTTGAACATACATCGGATCAACACGAATCTCCCAACAGCAAAGGCAAGTCCAGCATCCTCAGATGCACCCAGTATTGTCACATCGCCTGTGACACCTCGTGTGGTATCTAACATCAAAACACCAACACCGTCGCTCAGGCCGCCAAGTACGGCTTCACATGGTAAAGATAATCGATTGAGTAATGATTCCTCGTTTGCCTTACGACCAAGTCGGGTGCGTCTTCAACCCACGACCTACTCTGCATCAAGTTCCGGGGCAGCAACCGCACGAAACCATATGGGACCCGGCGGCTTTTGCATTCAGGTTGATCACCAAAACATTACAATAAAGAATCAACAAGTTTATAAAGGCTTGGCTGATCTTAGAAATATGAACAACGTGAAAGTTATGTCTAGCGGAGATGATCTCGAGAGTTCGGTGAGACTAGGTAAGTGAATGAGGAAAAGATTTTAGACTTAGTGCAGGACTGCTGAGGTCAGTTTTACGTTGTCAACGTCAATGATACAAAATGTAATAACAATAATAATAGCAATAATGGGGTTAATTGAAAGACGTTAGTGATTGTTCGCTTTTGATTGTATGTTTATCATTCTTAGATGGCAATATTTAACAACAACAACAACAACAACAACAACAACAACAACAATTTTTCAATCAATAATAATTTATTTCTTATCATAATTTTTAACAATAATATTTTTGGTCAAATTTTTGGATGTCCAAAAATGACTTTTACGCTAGATTTTTATAGCACATTATTTTGGCTAAATTTCCATATTTTAAGCTTATTTTGATAATTTAAAATTGGTCGAAAAGGTGCCGTCAAGTCCCTTCTGCGCATGTCCACGTTTCTGTTTACATCGTTTGTTTACATTGCATTATATAAACATTGAACATGAAGTATTGTGTATTTTTTCACACGCTTGAGCTTTTCTGCTTAAAAAGCGTGTTATAAGCAACCTCGTACCCAGGGTCTTACCTCCGCTCCCCCGAACGCCCGCCCCCCCCCCTCGGGGGAGCGGAGGTAAGACCCTGGGTACGAGGTTGTGTTATAAGAAGCTGTTCTGTTCCTAAATGTAGATAATATATCAAACTATCACTTGCGCCTTCGCTACCTTTGACTGGAATACTCGCTTTCGAACTGTCGCAAATCTATTCCGTTTGAAATATCACACATGCGCAGAACGGACTTGACGGCACCGTTAAGGTCAAGTGTGTGCTAAATTCGACAGCTGATTTAGTCAATATAACGCACATTCATACAACCAACCTCGTACCCAGGGTCTTCTCAGGGAGTGGAGCGAGGGAAGAGAAGACCCTTGGTAAAGGCTGGTCACGTGACTCCAAGGATATTGGATTATTTTGTAACCTGGCTTATTCTCGCTTATATCATCCGGGGGGCGGATCGCTGTGAAAACACACCATAATACCATTTACAATTTATTGGAAAGACAGTACGGACTGCAGACAGAAGTTGAAAGATGGTGGATCACTTCGAAAACTACGTTGATTTACTGGACATTTGTTGCTGTCATATTAAAGATAAATGATGATCAACGCCAGAACAGTTCGAATTTACAGTCGGACTGTTGAAAGCATTTATAGGGATTTCAGATTTCTGGTGTGGTTTCGGTCTCGACGTTTTATATTCAAACTGCATATAATCTGTACTTTCAATTATAAACGTTTGTGGTATGTTTTCACAGTGATCCGACCCCCCGGATGATATAAGCGACTTAAGCCAGGTTACAAAATAATCCAATATCCTTGGAGTCACGTGACCAGCCTTGGACTTCTCTTCCCTCCCCTCCCATCACGTGGGTATGAGGTTGTACTGCACACATTACAGGTCAGCGGTTAACAGAACCACAACACTGCGCGTTGCGCAGAATGATGCGTTAATATACACAATATTGTAGTGAATGTGGGAGAGCTTGGAGTACGGGACGATCGTCAAGCTCATATCCTCAGAAAAATGATTCTGAGTACCGTACAGGAATCGAACCTGTAACCTTCTGATTGCCGGTGAGACGCTCTAACGATTGAGCTTTAAACGAGACGTAAATCAGACGCTTACAGGTTCGATTCCTGTACGGGACTCAGAATCATTTTTCTGAGGATATGAGCTTGATGATCGTCTACGTATCGTCGACTCTCGTCGAAAGTAACGTTTTCGTGATTCTTCCTGTTTACTTTTAGGTCTGAATTTTGCAAACACCCTGAAGTTGAACACGTGTTACTTGTTTATTGGGAGACGGATACCAAAAGGCAATGTAGCAGACCACGTGTTCATGATAAATCACCACACCGTTGTACCTTGCAGCAAAGTCAAGAATGAAGTGATAAAGTTTAACTTTGATATCAAATGCAAGTCACAAGGCGTAATTTGAAATTTCGTACAAAACATGTCAAAAGAGACATAAACAATCACAACGAAAAAAGGGACAACGAAACAATTACAGACCAATACGGAGAATTCTTGAACCATTATTGACCTCGTTTGCTTTTGCTTCTTTACGGCAAAGTTATTCTGCTCGCGGTCTTTTAGTACAGACCAAGCAACGAAGGAGCGAGGACGACTTTCACGATCATGCGCAGTAGCAACAAATATTCAAATTTTCATCCTGTTTAAGCTGGAAAGAGCATATTGAAAATAGTAGAAGTGCAAAGTTTGAAAGGAATTATGTAAAAAAGGAAGAAGTTACACAAGCAGAAAGTTGGCCATTTCAAAAGGGATTTATTAGTGATTTAATAAGGATTTTGGCTTGGCGGGCGGGCGTTGCACGCCAAGCCAAAATCCCTATTAAATCCATAGTGAAGAGCAAAACTTCCAAAGTGTGTAGCTTTCGCACTATTTGCCCGATTAGTTTCAAACTTTGCACTTTTACTATTTTTAATATGATCTTTCTAGCTAAAACAGTTGTTTTTACGTAAGTATACACATTTATACGTAAGTATACACATTTATACACAGTTCATTCAGTATTAGGTTACAAAACAGTCAAAAATTTAAAAAGACTTTCCCTGAGTACCACTTTAAAAGGAGGGAAGTCTTATGATTTCAAAACTTAAGCCAAGTCTCAACGCCAACCTAAGTTCTGTCCCACTTTCCCTATTTGAATTTAATCTCTTGACTAATCGTTATCATATATATTTGACGGTTGTAATCGTTTTTTAAATTTTTAACCGTTTTGTAACCTAATACTGAATGAACTGTGTATAAATGTATACTTACTTGTATCAAATAATTTAAATCGCTCTGAAGATGTTGCATCTCGCAACGAGACGTTAGCTAATAAATTTCAAATTTCTCAAATGTCTTGTCTAAAACTGTTTACCAGTTTGTAAGGATCGCTCAGGAACCAATCAGATTGCAGAAAAGCTACGTTAAGGTGGCTCGATAGAAAAGAACTATAAATAATCATATTTTCCCCTCTAAAACGTTTCAGATTTGTACTTCATTCTAGTTCCTAGCACAGCCCTAGTGTTACTCTTGAGTTTTGAAAAGTATTAGACAGTGCTCAGTTTTCAGGAGGGGAGAAATCTTTGTTCTAGTGAGTTCATGCAAATTATTGCATGACATTCACATATCACAATCAACGTGATTTGTTCAGATACAATTTAATGCTGCAAGTGTAAAACTTTTCAATTATCAACACTGACATTAGAGCTACCCTGTATGCAAGGAACTAGAATGAGGCAGAAATGTACACTGTGAAACGTTTTAGGGGAGGGGGGAGGAATGTTATTTTTCATAACTTTTTCCTATCAAGCCAACCTTAAGATCGCAAACGAACCAAGCCACATAATAATGAGCTCCATAATCCATATTTTTTTCTTATTATTATCAATAAAAAGTAAACATAGTTGAGATACTGACTTAATGTTTACTGAGCTTCGAAAGTACATGCTATTTTACATAACTTATTCTCTTTGATCAGCTTACCTTAATTCCCTTAGAGAGAAACAGAAAGCAATGATTCGACAAGTGGAAGGGATACTCCAGTCAAAATACAAATGTAGTTCATATAAAAGATCTTACTGACTTTAGGCTCCCTATAGTTATTTTAGCGGGGGATTGGTAACTAAATATCGCGTAGCGGCTAACCCTTGACTTCCCAATTTTAATAGTGGCCATTGGTTGTGAGGAGGGACTTGCCACAGCTTTCACAGGACTGACCAACATCTCCTGTTCAAAATCTTGATGGCGTAACCAATATATAAATTGTTCACGTTTATGATTGCCGATTGTGCATGTATATTTATCTTGACCAATCAGGCTCATCATTCCCTTTATACATAATGGTAATAATAGGAGAAAAGTAATTTAGAAAATGTATTAAATCAGTTTATGATATCTATAGCATTCTCTAAAACACACCTTAGATAATGGACAGCTAGCAGCTGCTAGCGTCGCTAATGATTTTGTTGTGAGCAGTTCTCGTACAATTGTTTTAACTTCTTCATCATCCATTCTGAATGTTATTACATGAAAAAAGAAAAGTTGCCATGTTAAAAATATGCAAAAGTTGAAAACAAATTTAAGTCAGTTTTCTAGAACTTTGCAATTACAAAAAATAATGACATGTTGCTCACTTACTCGCTCTTTGGGGTTACTTTTAGTTCAGGTTTCAGATTTCCATTAACCAATTGTTAGCGAATCTTTAGTCTTTTCGTAATCTGCAACAAATTCATTAAACTCAAGCCATTTCCAATTAGGTAAAACTCTGATAGCACTAGAAAACAAAAAAATATATATAGAAATAATATATAGAAAAAATATATGGGCCATATCAGGTTTAAACATAATGATATATATAAAACAAGCGTTCACAAAGTTTAAGCGTTTAAAACAAGGCTGTAGTCTGACAGCCGAAAGCTCGTTTCAATAAACTTTTTATCAGTGAATGCTTGTTTTATATCATTACAAAAAATATATACTATAATATATTTATTAGAATACTACATTATTAATGTTATCATGATATTTGTTAATAGTACAGTATCTATGAGCATGATACAATTGGTAATATTATTGGTGATGATGCCAATATGGGGATATATGCTGAATGGGGGTGGAGGAGCAAATTCAGCATCTGTGGCAAGGGTACGTTGTGCATGGGGAAAGTTTAAAGAGCTCTCTGGGATCCTGACAAGGAAGGAAGTGTTGCTAAAGCTGTATGTGGCCTGTGTGAGGAGTGCTATGGTGTATGGAAGTGAGACGTGGGCCACTGTGGAGCTGAATAATAGACTGGAGAGGACAGAGATGCAGATGGTGCAGTGGATGTGTGGCGTATCGCTGAGGGATAGAGTGTCTAGTGAGGAGCTGAGGGAAAGAATGGGTACTGAATTGGTGGCGAAGAGGAGCCGATTAAGGTGGCTGGGACATGTGCTGCGGAAAGATGATGGTGACTGGGTGAAGAGGTGTATGATTGTAATGATTATAAATAATAGATAAGAATAGAAATGCCGAATATAAGGCTTATATGTAATATAGTATCATTATTTTACTATTTTGATTGCTTGCAAAAGCATTTTCAAGATTGTTTATATGCCGACCAAAATCACCAACATGCCTTTGGTTGAAAATTCCATCTCGGGTGGTTGAAACCAGTGTGAAAGTTCAAAACGTTCAAACTGGGTCGAAAGACCAAACAGGGTTGAAAGGCCGAACCTTTATAGACTCATTGATAAGTTCCAACAGAAATACAGTAAAATAGGCATTGAAATTACTAGTTCCCAGGTCCGTACGCGGTAAAATTCAATATGGCGGCCAATGTGAAATTCCTCTTATTTAGCTGCTAGTTCATTAGGCCAACGGCGGCCATTACTAAGGGACCAAAGTCGCAGTAAATCTGTAGATAGGACATGAATCATTTTACCCAGTAATTTGAAAATTGTCTTCTGGTCCTCTTTCTAGTAAAATTATTTTACTTTGTCGATGGTATTAAGAGCACATAATCCGACAAAAAACCTCATAGGATCCTCACTCCTCTTTCGAGATCAGTGTTTATTTATTAAAGATGACAGCACTACAAGCCCTCGGAAAAGCACAGATTGGACTCGTGCTCCTTAAAATCAGAACTAAACAACAATACATACCATTTGCCCGCATGTAGCTACTGTGGCAAGTTTTCTGCGGGGAATAATTCTCCTTAGAATTTTGCCAAATGCTTGTTGCAGCACTGTGAAACTTATGGTTCTCCCACAGACCTCGCATGTCTGCTAAAACGCATGTCTCCGACAACTTTACGTTTTCGATCTTTTCGTCCTTTAGACGCACATCAAAAAGCAAGTATCGCAGGCAACTCTGTGTCTTCCCAGCGATCTGGGGATTGCGAGCTTCGTGCTCGGCCAAAACCAGATCGCAGCCAAAACATTATTGAAAAGCCGCCGTTTAGGATCTGTCATTTTTGGATGAACATTTTAATCGCCCGCGGTATTTATTTCCTGACAGGGCGTAGCCAGGTACCAGAGGCGTAAACATATTTAAATTCCGAGACTAATGTAAACAGTTTGACTTTTTCCGTAGCACAAGTACTTTGTTTTGTGGTGAATTTATGTCGCACTCCCCTACACACACCCCCCCCCCCCCCCCCCCCCCCCCCCCGTAGCTCCCAGGGGGCCGCCCGCATTCATGAATTTTTGATTGGTTGTTCGGCCGTTTATTTCAAAATATTTCCCTTATGGGAAATTAATGTGGTCTTTATTCAGGTCATTTGAGTCTGCCATTACTACAATATCCAGCACTCCTCGATACTATAACAAGTAGCCTGCGCAATCTATATAACAAGACGCCCGCTTGGCGTTAAATCGGGTATTTAATTGGTGGATATGGCGCGCATTTGCCTGCGGACATCGGTACGCAATGGCCCCCAATGGGCATGTTAGACAGTTTGAATTAGAAAACCCGTTCTGTTTATACACCGTTTTGATAGTGTTCACGATTTTGATTTTTTTAAACTTGTCTCGAGATGCAAAACTATTTTGATGGTGTTCGCAATTTTCATTGGATATTTGGACCAGGATAATGGTCATATGACATATCAGGGGCCGGGTTGTATAAAACTTTTAACTAGGGTTTAACTACCCGTTGGGTAGTTAAATCCTAGTTAACTTTAACTATCAAGTTAAACCGGTTGTATAAAAGTGTAGTTAGCATT
Source organism: Chrysogorgia sp. JL179-B06 (assembly GCA_035772405.1). NCBI lineage: Eukaryota > Metazoa > Cnidaria > Anthozoa > Scleralcyonacea > Chrysogorgiidae > Chrysogorgia > Chrysogorgia sp. JL179-B06. The sequence goes on from JAYKKM010000242.1 coordinate 466,385, forward strand.
AACTATAGTTAAAACATAGTTAAAGTTAACGATGGTCTCGGCGTATCGTTAACTTTCTAAAATTTAGTTAAAAATCGCGGCTTTGTTTATAGATATTTAATTTTTACTTTGGAAGAGATGCAGGTTTGGCAAAGAGTCGCTAATATATATAGCGACCGAAATTAAAATGGCTAAAGCTAACAATTTCTGCCGAAAAACAAGTCTTTAGTTGCTGGCTTCGCTTTTATGCATCGAGAAGTTTTGTCCAACTGGTAGGCGATACGTTTGCGAATATATTCTGAATATGTCAACAAAAGCAATATGCATGAAGTTATTAAACTCTTACGAAAACAGTTCAAGATAAAAATATTACGGCAAAATTTTCCCGCATTCCACAACAACAACAACAACAACAACAACAACAACAACAACAACAACAACAACAACAACAACAACAACAACAACAACAACAACAACAACAGTGGGGTTAAGTCAAAGACGTTAGTGATTGTTCATTTTTTATTGTATGTTTATCATTCTTCGTTTATGTATATAATATATAAGATGGCAATATTTGGCGTTTTATACGAGCTAGCTGGGAACCAAAATATGAGGTCCGGCTATCCTTTACAACAACAACAACAATAATTAATAAGGATTATTAATAATAAGGATTTTTAATGAGGATTTTGACGCCATATTTGTTTTGAAAATATGACATAATTGATTGCTTCTTGATCGGTATAGCTGTTGTGAGTGCTCTTTGGAGAAAAATTAGTCGAACGAAACTAGTCTTTATACAACAGGAAAATTTTAATTTTCGCATTTACACTATTCCTTCAGTCGAGAGGGGACGACTATTCTTGACTGAGTTTATAATTTCTATTTATAATAGCTTCGACGATACATTTCTAATCTTTTGATAAAAATATAGAATTTTTTAAATACAAGCAATGCACGTCTAACTTCTGTACAAAATATTCACACTCTAGAATTCGATTCTTGTAATCATTCGGCGTTGCGGTTTATCATTAAAAAAATATCGTTGCCATTGGTTACATGTCGGTCGACGGCTCGTAACTTCCTGTGCGGAAGATAGTCTTGCCAGTCCTTTGTCGGAGTTGAAAGTCGTCTGACTAAACAAGAAAACAATAGATAAATGGTACGTCAGTGAAGTCAAGTCAAGGAACAACTTAATGGTAATACAGGTGGTGGTAGCATTGATAGCAGTGGTCGTTTTGAGGGTGGTGTACAGGGTTGATGGTAGTTGTGGTGGTGATAATAGCGATAATAGCAGTGATAACAGTGATGGAGGTGATTGTTGTGGTGGAAATGATGATATAGATGTAGTGGTAGAGCTGATAGTAGTTGTACTGGTGGTGTTGGTAGTATTGATGGTGGTGGTAGTACTGGTGATGGTAGTAGTGGTGATGCTGGTAGTTGTGGTGATGGTAGTGGTGGTTGTGGTAATGGTAGTGGTGATGGCAGTGGTGATGGTGGTAGTTGTGGTGATGGTGGTAGTTGTGGTGATTGTGGTAGTGGTGATGGTGGTAGTTGTGGTGATGGTAGTGGTGGTGATGGTAGTAGTGGTGATGGTAGTGGTGGTGATGGTAGTGGTAGTGGTGGTGATGATGGTAGTAGTGTGGTAGTGGTGATGATGGTAGTGGTGATGATGGTAGTTGTGGTGATGGTAGTAGTGGTGATGGTAGTGGTGATGGTAGTGGTGATGATGATGGTAGTAGTGGTGATGATGGTAGTAGTGGTGATGATGATGGTAGTGGTGATGATGATGGTAGTAGTGGTGATGATGATGGTAGTGGTGATGATGATGGTAGTGGTGGTGATGATGGTAGTGGTGATGATAGTGGTGGTGATGGTAGTGGTGATGGTAGTGGTGATGGTAGTGATGATGGTAGTGATGATGGTAGTGATGATGATGGTAGTGGTGATGATGGTAGTGGTGATGATGGTAGTGGTGATGATGGTAGTGGTGATGATGGTAGTGGTGATGATGGTAGTGGTGATGATGGTAGTGGTGATGATGGTAGTGGTGATGATGATGGTAGTGGTGATGATGATGGTAGTGGTGATGATGATGGTAGTAGTGGTGATGGTAGTGGTGATGATGGTGGTAGTGGTGATGGTAGTGGTGGTGATGGTAGTGGTGGTGATGGTAGTGGTGGTGATGGTAGTGGTGATGATGGTAGTGGTGATGATGATGATGGTAGTGGTGGTGGTGATGGTAGTGGTGATGGTAGTGGTGGTAGTTGTGGTGGAACTGGTGGTGACATGGCTATAGTGGTTGTGAAGAAAATAGTTCTTGTGGCGAGTGATGGTAGGTGGCAATTGAATGATTTTCACATGATTTTCTATAAATTCTCAAGTTCTATACTTCCCATACCTCATAGTCTGCTTCGTCAGTACTTGAAAATGCCATTCCGAAGTTACTTCGATTTTGTTCACTTAACAAATCCTCGTGGTCTCCGAGAGATATCGACCGGTGACGTGGTGGCTGGTGGGCGCCGTCCTCGTCGTCGTCAGAGGTTTCGTAACCTTCAGGTAAAGGCGTGATAAATTTAAGGGGTTTGTGCGGGTGGTCGACCCGCGATACGAGTTTGGCTAAATCCGAGAATGACTTAGCTTGGCTGACAGCGCGTTTTTCCTGTAACTGAAATAAGAGATCGAGACAAGGTTACAAAGGAAATGAAATAATGTCGAGGGAACATGGTGATGCGAAATAATATCATCCCTTACATCAGCAGGTCTGTTCGTTGTGCCAGTCTCTCCTAGGTCCGGGAAAAATTCCGGACGCTTACTTTCTGCCCATTTTGTGAAGAATTCCTGTCCATAATCGTAACCTATTTTCTACAACAGAAAACATAAAAAATATGTTTAAAATCTTTTTCTTTAGATGAAAAGAGGATTTATTAATGGTCATTATTTATATATGTATATGAAAATTTGACTGCCCCAACCGGGAATCGAACCCGAGGTCTCCGAATCAACGCATCGGCGCTCTAACCACTGAGCTATTGAGACACGGTCAGAACAGTCAAACATCATATACATATTTATACATCGCCCTGACTCTCAAATCTCTACATGAGGAAGACATCTCATCTTCGACGAAGTAGAGCGAAGCCTCTCGCAGGACTTGTGATAAGCTCGCTACTTGAGGAAGTCCTGCGTGAGGCATCGCTCTAGTTCGTCGAAGATGCGATATCTTCCTGTAGAGATTTTGAGAGTCGGGGCGATGTATAAATATGTATATGATGTTTGACTGTTCTGACCGTGTCTCAATAGCTCAGTGGTTAGAGCGCCGACGCATGACGTCATAGATCATGTGATAGAGAACCCTAATTCACCTTTAGTACGCATTACAGATCAAGCAGATATACATAACAGATCAAGCAGACATGCCAGACACTCCAAAATAAACTTAGTTTGTCCTCGTTACAAGCGGGAAAGTGAAGGTGGGAGAACTTTCCTAGTAATAGGGACGAAATTATGGAACAGCATACCAGCTACTATTAGAAATAAAGACTCTTTAAATTGTTTTAAATTAGGTATTCGTAAATATTTTTTAGAACAATAATTTACTAGATAATTGATTTTTATTATACCTATACCCTATCATTGGAATAACGAATCTGTACTTTTTAAATTTGCTCAGTATGTATAGTTATTTTTTTTGAGGTCCGTAACTCAGGTCCGTAACTAAAATAAAGCTTTTGATTGGCTGAGTACGAGGTCCGTATCACACCAGTACGGACATCTCGCAACTTTTCGCGCCAAAAAATTGCAATTTTTTTGACTTTGCTCGAAAAAAATAAACACGTTATTTACCGTTTTGGTCGGTCCGTACTGGAAAAATATTTTCCCTCAGTCTGAGACTTCGGGAAAATATTTTTCCAGTACGGACCTCCCAGCCGGTAAATAACATATATATATACTTATTTTTTGTTGAATTTTTTGTTTTCTTGAACGACTCAACCATGAATACTTACCAAAATTTCATCAAACTTGCCAAATTCTAACGTGTGATACCTATAGAAACAATGGTGATATCAGTTGAAAAGGCGTAAACTCCCCTTTTGTAACATAAATTATTATACAAGCTGCAAATCCTGCAAATCCTGCGTCGGATTCGACAGTTCGACATTTGAAACGGCCCTTACGATTTAAAGGACATTGGCAACAAAAATTAAGTTTGTCTAATATGAAAGAACTCGTAAAATGATAGAGTAACACCTTTTACAACTTTTCCGTATTTTACTTCGTTTGTGAAATATTTCAGTTTGTTTGATATGTAAATGAGATGGTCTTGGGTAGAGAATTTTTACTCATTAAAATATTAGTTCAATCTTCAAGTTTGTTCCACAAATTTACTTGAAAATGTGCGTATAATAACTCCTCATGATAATGAACGTTGTAAACTTAGCAATCACTGAGATATAAGACATTTTTTAATGAGTGAAAATTCTCTACCTTGCACCTGACGTCAGAGACCATCTCATTTACATATCAAACAAACTGAAATATTTCAAAAACGAAGTAAAATACGGAAAAGTTGTAAAAGGTGTTACTCTATCATTTTACGAGTTCTTTCATATTAGACAAACTTAATTTTTGTTGCCAATGTCCTTTAATAAAAGTGGGATTTTTATAAATCATCTAAAAACTCCATTTTTTAACATTTTTTTCATAATTTTGAACGCCAGTGTATTGCATACCTGTTAATGGGTGGTCTAAGATATTCACAGTATTGTTTTTCTTTTAACTCTTGAAGTTGACGCATACAGGAGATATAAGCCAGACGGCTCTGGATCTCAGCCATGTCAGGAATCTGAAAAACATTTTCAAACAATATTTTAGGGAAGTTACGATGCAGCAGAGCAACGGCTGCTAAAGTGCATATGAAATTTAAAATTAAGTTTGTGGTATTCTAGCGAAGCAAAATCACTAAGACCTATCCTCGCAATATCATACAGTATGCCACCAACACATCATGAGAGTCATGAGTACTTACATAGACAGTTTCACTGAACGGGTTCCATTTCTTCCACAACAACCACCATCCCGACAAGTGGTCACCATAATTGGTTAACTCCGCTGGATACTCAGAGCCCACGTCAACGGCAATGATGGTGCTTGCTCCTTTGGACTTCATAACGTCGGCTAGAAACAACAGGACCGCAGTTTAGCTTGGGAAGAAACATCGAAATGTACTGTACAGTATTGTGTAAAAGATAAAGAACTAGGCTTAAATAACTCGGTCCAGTGTGTATCTGAAATATACAATACTGTAGTGATTTATGTGATCTAAATGTACTGAGCCTGAATTTTGTGATCTTAATGTACTGTACAGTATTGTGTAAAAGATAAAGAACTACAACAAGATTTAATTTGTATTGTCCTTGTTTGCGACTTTGCTACAATTAACTGATTTTTAGAATTAAGAACATGTTTCAAATATCAAGCTTAAAAGGGTTCTTATTTAGTGGGGCCCAAAATTCAAAATTTCACCTGAGGTTCTTATAGGTGGAAGGTTCTTATTACTAGCCCTGTCCAGAGTGGGGTATTTGCATCGTTTCCGCTTCGATTTAATATTAATTCGGTGTACTACAGAAAGGTGTGGACAGTTGGATTCGTTTTAGAATGGTGTTAAAGTAATTCGATGCGAAAAACATGCAAGGGGGTGGTTTCGCTTCGATTTAAAAAACTTCGAAGTAATTCTAATGTGTTTTATATGAATGTGGACAGATGATTCGCGTCAAATCTAATGATGATGCACGTTGCCGTAAATGCCTCGGAAAGCAAATGCACAGAAGAGAGAAGAGAACACAGAAAAGCTACTTGGGGACACGAGGAAATAATAGCAATGATGAATTTATATGCTGAAGAGACATTAACTTGTCATAAAAACACTGATGTTTATGATCAGATATAGAAAAGCTATGCCAAAATCTCTTATTTCTGATCATCATCTTTTCCTTATATGTCTGATAAATGTTGGTACTTCATTGTACAAAGTTACAGTTACACCAGGGGTGGCGCCAGGAATTCCCCGACGGAGGGGCTAAGGTCCCCGACAGGGGGGCTAACAGGTAGTGGTAATTTTTCCAGGGGGGTCGGGGGTATGCTCCCCCGGGAAATTTTTGATTTTCTAAGCCTCTGAAAAGCTATTTCCTGCATTTTTTTCTAACAAAAAAATTAAAATAAAGTGAAAATCATGATTTTATATTCCGTTTTTCCTTACTGTATACGAAACTAACTCTAACAATAATATTCACGCAAAAACTAGATGACAATGAGCGCCGAAACAACACAGAGGTGATAGATTTGTGGTTTAGCGAAATGTTTGTTAATGTTTTAAAAACTTTTACGATTCTAAGAAAACAAAACACGAACTTTTTTCTTATTTTCTTCTGGCTCGTTCCCCGACGAACTGTTAATTTTTCCCCGACAGGGGGGCTAAGGTTCCCCGACGAGGGGGCTGTAGCCCCCCCTGCCCCCCCTCTGGCGCCACCCCTGAGTTACACTCTCCAGTTAAAAATATTTGGTGGTGTCAATGAAAAAATACGCAGATAATCATACCACATTATGTTATTGATGAGTTTATGATGTGTAAACTCTAGTTTAAAAATGTTGATATACATGTAAGATGGACAAAGTAGAATTTCTCATTTAACAACATTGTTGTAGTGTGTTAAAGAGATAGGTTACGGAAGGAGTTTGTGCGGAACAAACAGCGCCATTTTCAAATATCCTAAATCGTTGTAAATGAGGACAGGCAATTCGAACTAGAATCGGATGTAACAATTATAACGTGGACGCAACGTGTTGCGAATCCGTTTTAGTTTAATTCGTATTGATCTAATTCGCATCTTATACTATGTTAGTTTGGACAAGGCTACTGTATCCAACAGCGGAACGACTTATCTTGATGCCGCAAGCTTCTACGGGGACATGCACTTTATAATATCAAACAATCTGATTATATATACAGGTCAGTGATTCCGCAAGGCCTGTATTTACTAGTCGGCTTGGATTTTGACAAAGATGCGAATTACCTGGCAAATTATTCACATAAGCGCCATCGACGAGAAGGTGCCCATCACACGGGTCACATATCGGTGGCAGGACGCCAGAGATGGACATACTAGCACGGACGTAACGCCATACGCTGCCTAGAGCAAACAAAAATAATTACCTGGGAGGTTATTACAATATCCACCATCCAACAGCATATGTCCGTCAATGGGATCGCAAAGGGGGGGCATATAGCCAGCCAACGACATGCTAGCACGCACATATCGCCATAAGCTCCCTGTAAAAGGCGACAACGACATATTTAAGTACATTAACGAACTTAAAAATCGCTGCCGCAATGCACCTGAGTGACTGTGTGCAATTCTAGTCGCATACAATTAAAACCAGATACAGTGCTAAAGTGTGGTGCCCTTTGGCGTTCGTTAAAAATGTCGAGTCAAAAATGTCGCGTCAAAAAATCCATTACTATTGATTCCTCACGAACGAACGAACTCACACCCAGAATATAAAGCGCTACCAAAGGGCACCGCAATTGCATGTGATATTGCACCGTGCGCGGCAACCAGTTATGTAATTTTTGTTGCATGCAATCAACCGTGTACCAAGGGCATTTTGCCTCCACGGTGGAAGGTCGGCGAAAATGGCCCTAGGATCGGCTGGGTACATGACTCCCAGAATATCTGGGTGTTTTGATGATATTTTATTGGTGAATGGTAGGCTGACGTAATAAAGTGGTAAACTGACGTCATAGGTTGGTAAGTGGTAGACTGACGTTGTGGGTTGGTAAGTGGTAGGCTGATATCATACGTTGGTAAGTGGTAGGCTGACATCATACGTTGGTAAGTGGTAGACTGACGTTGTGGGTTGGTAAGTGGTAGGCTGACGTGATAGTTGGTAAGTGGTAGACTGACGTTGTGGGTTGGTAAGTGGTAGGCTGACGTCATAAGTTTGTACGTGTAGGCTGACGTCATAGGTTGGAGAGTGATGATAGTGTTAGTGAGTGGTAGGCTGACGTTATACAGTAGGTTGATGTCACAAGTTGGTGGGAGAAAGCGACGTCATAGGTTGGCAGGGGGTAAGTGATCTGTTTCGCACGAACATGAGTGAGACTCGTATTTCCAATTAACGTTCATAACTTTTTACCGTTTGAATGAACTCTCATAGCGGATGACGTAATATCGGTGGTGATGTTGAAGTAAGGTAAAAGTAAATCCTGAAAAGAACAAATTATCAAAAATAAGTTAAGGTTTTTTTAAATGTTATAATTAGAGCATCTCGCCAGCGATCAGAAGGTTTTGTGTTCGATCGCTGTCGGAGACTCAAAAACAATATGTGAAAATCTCGTACCTCAATTTGTTTCTCTCCAAAAACACTTCTTATGCTGGCATTAAAACCGTTACCTGGAAGATAATGAAATTATTAAACATGTTAAGTACTTTGATGTCTGGTGTCAGTCTACGAGTATCGATTAAAAAAATAACCAACCTGAGAAGAACGAAGTAAATGGGTAGGTAAGTTCTAAGAGCAATTTAAAAGTAGAGGTCATTCCCTGAAGATAAAAAAAAGATGTATGTCATCGAGGACGGGGAATATAGAGAGTCAGCAGCGTCAGAGTTAAGAAAGAAGCTCAAAAGAAGCACGATCCAGTCGAAATACAAGTGAATGATCTTACTGATTTTAGTTTATTTCCAAAGTTTCAGCATTCAAATCAATTAAGTTAAGAAGATATTGCAAGTTGAAGAGTTTGTCCAATTTCGACGCCATATTTGTTTCTCAAATATGACGTCACTGAGTGATTCAATCGTATCTCGTATTATGCCTGAGAAGCTCCTCTACTTGTCTGTACGAGGAACTAAATAGTTTATTTCGATTAATTTTCGTCCAAAGAACACTCACAACAGCTATCACTACGTGATCGCCATCAAAACAACTTCACTGACGATAAAGAACAGTGAGAAAGAAGCACTCAGTGACGTCGTATTTGAGAAACAAAGATGGCGTCGAAATTGGACAAACTCTCCAACTTCAACTAGCCATATCTTCTTAACTAAATTGATAGGAATGCTGAAACTTTGCGAATAATCTAATATCAGTAAGATCGTTTATATGAACTACATTTGTATTTTGGCTGGAGTAACCCCTTTAAACTATGTATAGTCTAAGAACTAGCTTTGGGGGCTAGATCAACACACGCCATCGCTTTTGGGTTCGTTCGCCAAATAGCCTACAATGATTATTTATACTGCGATATAAAAATGCTGTGCTGTGGGCTTTTACCTCGTGTACCCGACACAGAATATTACATCATTGAAATATTTAGTTTAAAAGTAGGGTTAGTATTCCTTTATTTCAGGGTTAGGACTAGAGTTTTTATTTGGGTTATGGTTAGGGTTTTTGTTCTTGTAAAGCTTCTGAATCCCGAGAAAATAACCTTGATGTGCCTATGACGTAGTCTGTGTCCATTATGTGTCCGGTACACGAAGGAGATGTCGTGCTGTGATACAAAACGAAAACTATGAAAGGTTGGTGTACTACCGAAATAGTGTGTATAGACCTCTTTCATAATGGCGGACAACTTATATATTCCTTTGTGTGCATCTCAATTAGTATAGCCTCGTTTGTGTGTCGGCAATTCAAAATAATCTTTGCTTCCTAACGAGGTTGTAAAGGCTAATTTATATGCACATAAAAGAATATTTAAAATGGCAGCCATTATGAAAGAGGTCTATGAGGTCTAACGTTTTGAGCGAAGGTCCTTCATCAGAGAGTGAAACATAAGGCGACTCTCTTTATAAATAATATAAAATTTGGCATTTTAGGTAATCTATCTGCCCACTCGTTTTCGCAATCTAAGAGTGAAGACTTACCATGGACCATTCTTTGCATTTTGTTGTTAGCTTGTCAGGGTCGGCTTCGGAAGCGTAAACGCCACCAACGAAAGCACCAATACTTGTTCCTCCAACCATATCAATAGGAATACCTGGCAAAAGTATACAGAAAAACCAACCGTCATAGCAATTAACAATCTACGCAATATTACTCCAAACGCAATATTTAAGCTTTTTACTGCGTTAAAGTTTAATGCTTCCACGAATGTAATCTGGTATCCCATCATACAAAGCGCTCATGCGTATATTGAAGTTCGCGATCAGTCAGAACCCCATTTTCAAAACCCATTCTCAAACCCCATTTTTGCAACAAATACAAAAGATTCGTCTCATTAAGGCCACCATCATTGCACACACCTGCTTCATGGAGTGCTCGTATTATGCCAACATGAGATATCCCTCTAAAAAAAGAATAACAGAACGAACGAATCATACGAATAAACTATTGAATAAACGATTTGCGTTTTCAACTTATTCAATTGCGTTTATAAAATAACATGTATGCTACGCAGGCTCTGATTGGTCAATACCCGTGTTTGGATCAAGCCCACTGGTCTCTAAATAAAGACTGGATTGAGCTTTCTATTGTATCTGATGAGCTGATTTTGAAGCCTGCATATTTGCATAATGTAAATTAACGAGAGATCATTAGAAACTCCGAGTTTGCAAGCAAATCAAACTGACGCTAGCAAAATAGGTTTAGTGTCTGGCCAATATAGTTTCTTTGTTAACATTAAATGCATAAAATCTTCAACCTAATTTGACGTCTCATATCAGGCTTCTCTCACTGGATAATTAGAGCCAACGGCGGCCATTACTAAGGGACCAAAGTCGCAGTAAATCTGTAGGTAGGCGATGAATCGTTTTACCCAGTAATTTGAAAAATGTTTTCTGGTCCTCTTTATAGTAATATTATTTTATTTTGTCGATGGTAAGAGCACATAAACCATCAAAAAACCTCATAGGATTCTCAGTTAGTCCCTTAGTAATGGCGGACTTCCGGCTTCATTTTCTGAGCAATAGTTGCTCGATCCAGTCTTTATTTAGAGATCAGTGATCAAGCCAATTTCCCGCCAAAAATATCCTTAAGTTTTGCTGCTCGTTCTCTTGTATTATTTTATTTTATAAAAGAAATACCTAATGGTTTTTCCGTGTTTGGACACTGTGATCCAAACAATTTGGAAGTTGCTCGACTTTCGAAAAGCTAAAAACACTCACCTAGCGGCAAGTGTTTTTTACGCTTTTCTCCAGTCTCACAACTTCCTGTGTGTTTGGATCAGAGTATCCAAACACGGAAAACCATTAGGTAGTTCTTTAGTACCAAGTAGTATAAATTTACTAAAATGTACCTAGCTCCTCCTCCACCGAGTACCAAGCCAATTGAGGTACCAGTAAGACGTCGAGCGAGCCTTGAAAAATCAGAATGCCTTGTAAAGAGAAAAAAAAGAGAAATTACTCAAATGTGATTGAAATAAGGAAGAAAGATAAATGACTCAAAACTAAGAATTATTTCAATTTATGATATAAAAATCAGTGTTTTATAAGGATTTCCGCAGGTAATAAATTCAATAATCAAACACATGTGTATTATTAGTGATAATCTCTCATGTGCCAGATTATTATGATTCAATGCTGTAATGTTTGTTGTTGGGAAATGGGACTTTTATACCATAAACAAAACAATTAAGTACATGGATGTTTGGAAATATGGAATTTATTTCTCGCGTTAAACTGGATATCTCACTGGTTTGCTTCGCTCACTCCTAGCTGAGATACATCCTGTTCAACACTTCATATAAATTTCATATTTCCGCACAGCCATGTATTATTCTATATTTATTTTAATTAGTTCATCAATCGTCCTTACCGTGGGGGGATTTCGTAGTTGTCAGGATCATGGAGGTACTATATGAATTAAAAAAATGAGATAAAGGAAATAACAAGTCACGTAATGAGAAATCACAATAACAAACAGAAAGACAGTACAAAAATAAAAACAAACACGGAGAAACTTAACAAGTTAAGACAAGCAAATAATCCAGAAAAAATTCAACAAAAATTAGTAGTATAGAATATGGCGGTACCAGGACAGTTTTCCAAAAGTCAGATCCATTTCAAGGTCAAGTTTCAAGGTCAAGTTCTTGGAATTATTTTTGAGATAATTCAAAGAATTCCTTTAGAAAAGGGGCGTGGTCGAGATGCCTTAAAAAGGGCATGGTCGAGACGTCTTAAAAAAGGGACGTGGCCGAGACGTCTTAAAAAGGACGTGGCCGAGACGTCTTAAAAAGGGCGTGGTCTATTTTTAGGAATCTATATGATTTTCCAGGAATTAGATCCATTTGGAATCTACACGATTTGGATAAGTGCGTTGGTACCCCCATGTTATATCGTTTTTGTGTCGATCGTTTGAGCTATTTGAGACGACTGAGAAGCCGCAACTCTCTTTTGCGACTGGTCATCCTTTTCCCGAGTACAGTATGTTTAAACCTCTCGTCTAGTTCATCACGTTCTAAGCTAGTCTTAGCGAAGAGTCGTCGTTTGATCTCTCTAACCTGGTAGATAAATAACAACTCTTTGTTGAGTCTCGTTATCTTTTCCTCCACTGATTCCACACGTTCTACACTACTCTTCAGGGATCCAGCGATCATTACCATGTGTGAGCGCTGGAGACCTGAAGAGTAGTGTAGAACACGGCGATACAAGGATGGTTTTCCAAACGTCAGATCCATTAGGAATCTACACAGTTTGGAAAGGTGTGTTGGGACCCCATGTTCTTTGTGTGTGGTTAAATTTGTGACTGCCATGGCTCAGCCGTGTAGGGTCTACGTGTTGGTCTTAAATTGGTTAAATTTGAAAATTGTTTAAATTGCTTAAATTATAAATTTATCTTTTGTTGATTCAATTTTTGTGACATATTGTTTGGGTATATTTTTAGTTTATTTTGTAGTGTCCATAGGCGTAGCTAGATATTCCATCTTCTAGAATGTGTCTTTTGTCGTCGAAACAACTTAGTGATATTTTGTTAATCTCATAACTTCCTAATTGGTGGTACTCGCTTCTTATAGTTTTCATTGTGTGAGACATTTGTTTACTATTTATTAGGACATCCTTATAGTTATCATGTCTTATGTTCTTTCTAATGGTACTCTTCTTGATACCTTTAGCGGTCTTTCCACCTTTCCCGTCTTCTTTTATGTAGCTGTACATCTTAGATCTTAGACCTACAAACTCGACGATGGGGACTCCTGACGTTTCGTCCTTCATTTTACCAATAACCTTTTTGTTAGTTTGGTCAAAGTATGGAGATGACTTGTCGTATCCACTAAAGTCAAACATGTCTTTGTCAGCGTAGATGTCTTTGTATATGTCCTCCGTCTCAATTTCGTATGTTAGACTGTCTGTGTCAGTGAATAGTAGTTTGGCTTTATCGTCATAGTTCTTTTTAATGTAGTTATAGTGAAAGTCGTACATTAGTACTTTTGATAGATCGAGAATACACATACCCACATATGCTGGCCTATTTAGGGTTAGTGTTTCTTTGATCTTGTGCACGGCTACTAAGTTATCGCTAAATATTTTGCTACTAATGTAGGTTGGTTTCGAGGCGAGTTTCTTCAGTTTGTCCTCACTTGTTACTAGCTCGACATTAACACGTTTTCGTAGATTCTCCATGGTCTTTCCAAACACACTATTATTCATTAGCTTGAAGAAGTCTTTTTCGAAATCATTATTCGCTTGAGTTCGTTTGTCCGTGTTGAAGTCTATGTATTGTCTTAACCATGGTGACTGATTAAATTTTAGTACCCTATGTACTCTTTTTACTTTTATTCCTAGTTTCTTATATAGTTGGAGGTTTCTATAGTGTACGACATATTTCTCTTTGTTGTTTAGATTAGGTACTAGCTTCATTACCTCTCCTATGGATATGTTAAATTTCTTTTGTATCTTCTTGCAATAGTTTGATAACATGTTGTCGTGCACTCTTACCTTCTCTGGAGCTAATGGATAGTCGTTGTGGAGGTCGTGTAGCTCTTTAGGGTATTCCAGGTCGACCTCTAGTATCAGTCCTTTTTTAGAGTCGTCTTTATATTTGGACAGATGTGTGTTTTTGACCCATTTGAATCCACCATTAGGTAGGTATTGACTCATAGCCCAACCGTATAGGTTGTTAGCGTCTAAGTATGTGATATACTTTGAAGGTTTCTTGTCGTCATAGTTCTTCACGTATTTATTGTTGGCTTTACCATATCTATTCGCTATATACGACACACCTCCACGCATTCCTTTCTCGATAAACTGGAACATGTCTATATCAGTCATCAACTCTAGTTTTATGTTCGTCATCTTTAGTGCGGCGTCCCACGATAGTCCAGGTGATGTGAAGTAGTGACATGGATCTAATTGGTAGTAACATTTACAGGTTCTTCTAAAGTTCTCGAACACGTCGGACAATAGTAATACGTCAGACTTTAGGTATGTGTTGTGATAGTCACCCATACTCTTCATGTCGAAAGTATTCCACACGTTTTCGTGCGTGTTTGTAGTCTTCCTCCGATATGTTCTCGTCGTTTAGCATACTATAGAACTTAGTTTTTGGTGGTAGACTTTCGTCGCTAAACTTATCGAAACTATCCATATAATCGTATGGGTATACACCCTTTCTAGACACTAGTTCTAGCTCCTTACCTTGGAATACTTCTGAAGTATACTTGAGACAGTCTTTTGGTAGGTTGTTAACTAGGCTGTCTAAGCTAGAGCTCATGAATTGGAAACTATCTAGAAACACTAGATGTTTACCTAACATGAATGCCATGTACTTTTCCATATTGTTGGGTATAACGTTGATGTTCTGTCCGAGCTTCCCTATCTCTTGCATTATGAAGTGACTGTCGTAACCTCTTAGATTGTGGAATATGACAGGTATCTTATCAGTCAGTCTGTAGTTCCTGTTGCATAGTTGGTGCGCTGATCCTCTGTATTTACCAGTGACGTGGCAATGGTCTCTGACTATTGTGTCTGCGATCGTGTATTTCTTGTCGCATATGTGACACTTCGTTAATTTCTTGAAGTCAATCTTGTCGGTGGGAGTCATTATCATGTCCTTGTTGAAGTGTTCCTTCTTTGTCTTTTTGCAGTATTTGACTTCTTCTAGCATTTTCTTCATGAATTTTCTAACTGCGTTCTTACCGCGGAACACCTCTACAGGCTTGCTGTACTTGTTGTCGTAGCAACAGACTACCTTGTACCCGTATCCGCAGTCTGTGTGTTTCTGGTATGCGTTCGTGTATGACTTGTCTGTAGACGGTGTCACCGTGTCTATCTTCTCTGTGATAGCCTCGAAATCTGCGTATATAACGAATGGTACTTCTAGTTGTTTGTGAAAGTTTTTGTACTCTAGTATATTGTCTCCTTTTTCTGGCATCTTAATTGCTTGCTTTCCGTTAACCACTATGCAATTCTCTACGTGGTTCTTTAGTATGTCGACTGTACTAAAGCATTGTAGACAGTACCTACAAAAATTCTTTTTGTGCTCGTGCTTAGTTTGATTATACATAAACCTATTAAAGTCCTTAATGTATACGTAGTGTTGTTTCTCGTCTTTTGTTATTAGCAGTAGATCCATATGGTCCTTGTTGCTCTCTTTGGATACGTAGACGGGGAATGGTTGTTCGTCCTCGTACCCAAATACGTTGATGTTTATATTATTAAGCTTCTCTATTTTATTGTATTGTTTAACTGATACTGGGAAGTCGACTCCCTCGTAGTCTACAGTGTTAGTGTTTTTCTTATGTTTTGACACTCTCTCTGGGTGCTCGCGTACTGGGTTCTTGTGTAGTATGTGACACCACATGAAACACTTGTCGTCATTGTTCTTTATGTTGATTAGACCCTTCAATGAGTTCCTCAATTCCAACGGTAGTTTGATATAGCTGGATCCTTTTAGAGGTTCGTACACTACTACGTTTATATAGTGGTCGTCTATATTGTCTATAGTCCACCCAGACCCTTCTGATAGCCATACAGCTATACGATTTACTATCTCTTCGCTTGACTGTCCTGTGGTTTCGTATATGCCGTTACTATTAACTACTGTTTTAGTGACACTATTGAAGAACGCGGTTTTAAACGTCGTTCTATCTCCATCTAATTGTTTCTCCAGAGTCACTTTTAGTGTCTCGTTGTATTTTATACCTCTTAGTTGTCTTAGGTCTTTCCTTAGAGTTAGAACCACAGCTACTCTAGTTTTGTTGAGTTGTGATAGTGGATCCTTATTATCTATCACTTCAACGTTGTGCGATCTAGTGTATCCTTTGAGTGCTACTCGCCTTTGTGTGACTGTAGGGAGCGTGTTCTTATCAGTGTGTTCTGGTGGTGAAAAATGTTCGACATCTGTCGGTACTTGTGGTGGCGCTCTTGTAGGACGTTTTTGCGCTGCTTTTTTGTATAGGCTAGTGATTTTGTCTTTCGCCGTGTTATAGGCTTGTGAGACTGGCTTTCGTATTGACTCTGGTGTGTGTTCGACTAGCCAATCGTACCACTCGTTTAGTTTTTGTCTGTACCCAGGTTGTGGGCGATTTGGTCGTGGTGGTGGTGTTGGCCTCGTTCTGCGTTTGTGTGGTGTTGGTTTTAGTAGACGTTTTGTTGGTTGTGGTGTTGGTGTGTCTAAAAGTGATGTTAGATTTTGTCCAGTGTTACTTTGTTGTCGGTGAAGACCACTCTTGGTCTTTACCGTGGGGGTGTCGTTTTTAGGACGTGTCGTTTTTTCCATCATACTTGACACGTTATGTCGACTAGTCTCTAGGTCATTTTTAGGACGTGTCGTTTTTTCCATCCCACTCGACATGTTATGTCTATATACTATAGGAGATGTTTTATTTCTTTAGACCATTACCTAAAAAGAGTCGTTTTAAAATTTACTATACTAGTACAATGTAATCACACTTCCAAATTCCTCAAATGCTTTTTGGTCTTTAGGTGTTTATATTTAGAGGTCACATGGTATGGCCTATCACATGTCTCACACACACCCATTTGTGAGTGTTCATCCAGACTTTAGTTTGCGCTCTTGCTGCTCTTAAAGCTTCTTCTTTGGTTTGGTAAATTCTAGGTCTTCCCATTATGTAATACTATATGTTTTATTTCTCTAGACCTTTTCTGATCCACTCGTTGTAGTATGGATCTCCTCTCCTGTCCCAACCTAGATCCTTGTATACTACGTTATACAGGTTGTGCTCGAATCGCACCTTGACCTTACCAGGTTTGAGGTCGTTAAAACTACCTCTCAACTCTATACCTCTTCTAGAGCATATTCTTATGACATAGAAAATGTATTTCGATATATTCTTGACAATCAACTTGTTTCTTTTAAGAGACCATATTATCTCTATAAAATCACTGACCACTATTGGTATGTCATTCTCGTTAACTAGTCTTTTGCTAGTCAACATTCTCTCTAGCCACTTACTATAACTATGAGTCGATTTCTTGTACATCCAAATGTTAGGTACGAAGTTTCTCACGCGTTCATAGGTAGTCTCTCCACACTTGTCACAACTAAACACACCGTCTTCGACTTGGGTTCTGTGGTTACTACACTCGTAACAGTACGTGGTGTCGTTCCACTTTTTTGGTCTCGCGTCCCTACTTCCGTTCTTGATCTCGTCCAGTGTGTACCCTAATGTAGTACCACTCCACTTTTTTGATGTCTCGATCTCGTCCAACGTGTACCCAGCATAGAACATTCTCATTGTGCGTTCGTCAACCATCTAAGTTACTATACTACACGTGTCTTTAGACTATAGTGTGGTAACTTAAGTGTCGCTCTAGAATGCGTAATAGTTAGGTGACTTGTAATCTCTACTGAATGTCTTCCCATTGTGCTGTGTCGTCATGATCTGTCTTAATCGATCTCGAGTGTCTGACAATAGTAGTCTCAACTCTTTGGTCTCGTTTACCTGGATAATGAGGTTCTTACATAGTACAGTCAACGCTTCGTTGTGTTTCTTCTGGTTCTCGAAAAGTATCTCCAATACGTTATGTGTATTTGTCTCCAGTGCGTCGTGTTTAAGCTTCTCGTCTGCTTCCATCGCTATCTCCTTCAAAGTTCTAGCACTCATAACTATAGTGCTGTATGTATAGTTATGTTTAGATCAATCTGTACACCAAGTACCCAACGGGTATCCCGATAGCTCCGACGAATATCATTTGGTATTCTCTCATCTCATCAGAGGGTTTATAATAGTCTGATAACTCAGGCTCTTTACTAAATGTCTTCCCATCATACTGTATCGTCAGTACTTGTCTTAGTTGATCCAGAGCGTGGTTCGTGTCGTTTATGTCTGCATTAGCATCTGACAACTGTTGTCTTAACTCCTGAACTTTGTCTCTCTGACGAATCTCGTTCTCGTAGAACTTTTCTTTCGCTCTTGCGAGACTCTCCAATGCTTTGTTGTGTCTCTTTATCTCTGTCTCGTAGCCTGTATGGTTTAGCTTGCTGAATAGAAACCCGGCTCCTGCGAATGCTATGGCGTTGAACAAACCACCTGCTACCGCACTAGCCATTATATATTACGCTGTGTTATTTTGAGAACGGGTCAATAGGTAAGTATTTCTTGCTCTGCGCCCACTTAACGAGTAGCGTTGAAACGCCTACAGCAGTCGCTAACTTTAGGGTGCCCTTCACTGATTCGGGGGTACCCAACGGTTCTTTTAGTACTTTCTTTGATGCCATTGACACGGCTACGGCTCCAGCAGTCACGAGGGCTGCGTCGTATAGCTCGTTCATCAGTTCTTTTCTGTCTATTGATGCCATATATTATACGATATGTTTTAATCGAGGCTGTCGAGTTTACGTGATGGTTTTATAACAACGGTCTTAGGCTCTTCGGTTACTACTTGTTTGTCTTGACTAATCGTGTAATACAGTGAGCCAGCGGCTATTACCACTCCAATAGTACCTATGATGTATCCGTAATTAAAACTATCGTCCTCACTTACCACTCTCTCTCTCATCTTCCTCTCTTTCGCAGCTTTAGATATAGCAGCCAAGCGTTTGCCTGCCTCTACTCTCTTGGGGTCTTTGACCTTTGTTGTCGACGTTATAATAGGTACGGGCTCGTTGTCAGTCATCTATACCATACGTGATATCTCGTCACAGACCGTCTCGCAGTCATCTCACAGATCATCTAACAGGTCGTCTAACAGGTCGTCTCACAGATAGAGTATTCTATGAAAGTATCTTTGGTGATTAGACAGTGTGGTTTCACTCCTAAATCTTCTATTACAATACTCACACAGAACCCTGGAGTCTCTCATATATGTCTCTATGAAATGTATTATCTCATGTTGGTCTGAGGATAATAATGTGTTGTACCCTTGTGATCTTAGTCTTCTTAATACCCTCATCTGGTTATTCCTAATAACCCCATTACCTTTCGGTGTTTTGAGCTCTATAGCAAATCCATTGTATCTCTTATGTAGTTGCGGAACTATCAAATCTGGTTGTCCGCCACTGTAACCCTTCTTCCATCCGTCTATTCTTTTAGTAGACGTGTCTTGGTACTCTCCCAACCCTGGGATGACTATTGTTGGATGATACTCCCTAATATATTTAACTATATTATAATGCAAGTCTGTCTCGTTCATTATTGATAACTGGTTGCATTGTGTGTACTGACCCGTCTTTCTAATAGACGGTAGGACTTCTGTGAATACCCATTTTTGAAACTTCTTGGCTGACTCAAGTTTCGACGAGAAGACTAGAGAGTAAACTCCTGGCTCCGATATGAGTATCATGTTTGGTTGCAAATTTAAAGGGGGGCGTGATTCGCGCCCCCCTTCAAACACGTCTCGTTTGACCTTATATATATCGTCAACGTGTACACTGATAGCCCACTTCGCGTTTTTATACCCTAGTGCCTTAGCGACTTCTTTTCCATGGAACCATATGTTGTCTCCATCTCTAATAGTCGTGACTGAATTGTTCTCAAAACTGAAATTTTTGACAAGGCTCGTCATATATAATACACTGTGTGTAATATTATAAGTGACTCTGAGGTCCCAGAATGGGACCTCAGTTTTCGTCGTCTTTTATGCGTCTTTTATGTGTAGACCTGTGTCTAAAGGGAGGTCGGAACCGGACCCCCCTTGTGTCTCGTATACTTTATTGTACCTTTTCACCATTCCGTTGATTGGTGGGCATAAGTCAGTCACATTATCGTCCAACACTTTAACGTCTGAAAGGAACATTGACTCGTTGTAAGGAAGACCTCTAAGATACGATCTTAGTTGTGTCAGTATCTTTTTATAGCTAGTGTGTGCGAACTTACAATGCTCCACTCTACTCGTCAGATTGGATTTAGCCAAGTAGCCTTGAATGACCACGCCAGGACCACTAATACAAGCAATAATTATAGGGTTAACAGTTACCGATCCAGCTACAACCCCTACTGTTGTTAACCCTATGCTAGTCATGTTCAACGATAGTTTAATTTTCTTCAACCTCTTATATTTCCATTTGTAACAGGCTTCTAGCTTGTGGTAGTACGCGTACAAGCGTTTGAGCTCTAGTGTCTCCTCCTCTGATATGTCCTTTGATATGTGATTGAAAACAATAACTGACTTCTTCTTCATATATCTTACTTTATATTATACTCATCCATCATCTTCCCACCAACTACTAGCACGTCTCGGTTCGTCATGTAGCCAGAGACTATCTTCATACCGTAGAACTCTATCAGAGACGGGTACGCGTAGGGTGCGAGCAACGATTTTGGTCGATGTATTGCAAATATTGTTCCATAGGGATACCCTATCTCGTTGTAGTTAGCTGTGAAGTCTGAGTCTGTCGACCTTATGTTGTTGACTCTAACATGCGAGTTACCCATCTGCCAATGTATTGATATCATGTGTCTCTTAGTGGTGTCGATACTATTTGGTATTGTACACGTGTACTCCTTTGCTGGGAGGCCACCACCAAACGACAACTTATCAGTTGTACCACCTTTATATCCGATGAACTTGTCCCAAGAACCATCATCGTTTGAGATAATCGCCTCCCAATCTGCTGTAGACACCCTCTTGGCTAACCTCGATACCACGAAAACGGATATGTCACAGTACTGCATACGTGGACAGTTAAAGTGCATTCCAACCTCTAGTTGATATTGAGTTATTGTAGGGGATAGGAAGCTATGACCACTGTCAGTACCAATAATAGGACCATAGGATTGAATACTTTGCACTAGTGTGTTTCCAATGTCTTTCACTTTATTTGTCCCACTGTGGTAAAACTGCGTCATGTCCGTGTTCGCGGTGTGCTTTGTGATGTTAAAATCGAGTAGAACGTTATAGGACTGCACTTTAAAGTATTGTGATAAGTACACGGACTCCAACACTTTTTTACTGATAGCGTCCAAATCATCGACTGGATCTGCTATGTTTTTTAGTGCCCTGAGCGCCATATCTATATCTCCAGACATCCTCCCACCGCTCACGCTTAGTTTAGGGTCATTGTCTAGATGTCTCTTCGCTCTTCTTAATATTTTGTCGCTCTCGTAGTCTCTGTCCTCAAATCCATAACTTAGACTCATTATGCTATAACACATATTTGCTCACTAAATAGCCAGACACAGCAGAAGCCCCTAGAACTAGCCACAACTCTGTCGCGTTGCTATCTTGTGTCACCTCCAGACGATATTCTTGGTGTGTCACATTTGGTGTTGCCATGCGATGTGCCACCTTTGGTGGCTTGTCGAGTGTCTCCAGGTGCTCTCCACCTTCCTGGTGTGCCACGTTTGGTGTTGTCAGACGATGCGTCACCTTTGGTTGTTTGTCAAGTGTCTCCAGGTGCTCTCCACCTTCCTGGTGAACTTTCTTAACCTCCATCGTTGGTGCGTAGTTTAGCCCACTATTTACTCCAAACTTCATACTCTGTGTAGCAGTCTTTAGCAGGTTGTTGTACCCAGCGATTTTGTTTTTGAGGATTACCACGTTACTTGGCATTAACCATGTAGACGGTGATAGTGCTAGATTTTGGACAACGTTAGTGTCTCTAATCGACTTGTTCATGTTGAGAATCCACGTTGACACGTCATAGTTTATAACGCTATCCTCCACCAGCTTTCTAGACTCTTGTTGAGTCTCTAGACTGCCTGCAGAACCACCAACGACTGACACACGCGTCCTAGCTTGTGCGCCAAGTGTAGAGTAAACGAAGGCCTCTATAGACTGATTTAGATATTGTCGCCCAATGTTGGTGAGACCGTTCGACACCAGAGGAACGTATCGTTTGTAGTCGTTCTTAACGTCGTTAATCGTGAAGACTCTCTCCTCACCTGTTGTACCATCAGCAAGAACTTTACCGTGGTAGTAATGTTTTCTAGGGATCTTGTCTGTTTTACCATACAATTCTCCAGCGTCAAACTCTCTACTTATCGATCTCATACTCTCACCACCTTCCATCCTTCTTAGAAGTCTTCTAACAGTAAAGTACAGATGGAACCTCATCACACTTGTGATAACAGGGTGGACTTCTTGTGAGGGTGACAAGTGTTGCAACGACACTCCGCAACAGAAACTTGCACAATACGTTGCAAACACAACCCTATAGTAGCTCTCGTTGTCGTCCCACTTTGACTTTGTCTTTGACGTGACGATTTGTAAGATTGGTAGCTTTGAGAGAAAGTAGCTCTTCTGATTAACGAAGATTCTAAAGTTGTTCACTGGATAGTTCAACACGTTTTCCGTTGGATAGCCATCCCAAAGTCCCCAATGGTTCTTGCGACCTTTTGATAGTGGTTGGATAGTTCCACCAGAGAGCCATATTATTGGGAACTTGCTATTGTGCAGCCACTTCCACATACTCTTGTCATTTTTAAATATAGCGTTGGTAATATTAGTCGACAATATGTCGTTGTTGACGAAGTAGACATCGACCCTTGTCACGTCACCTTGTCGTGTTTGGATAGGCTCAAAACAAAACTTGGTCAGTGTGGCGTAAGGATAATTTTTTACGAAGTCCAACTTGGCCTTCTTGATAGCGTCTCTCGAGTTCTTAGTCGCTTTGTCATAGTTCTCACCATAATAACGTCTGATCAACGTCTCGAAGTCCACTGGTTTGTTTAACGTCTCCACTGGTTTGTTTATAGTTAGATACTTAGTATACTCCGGGTTACTCTTAAACCTACTTGAGTCTACACTAACGTCACCAATATTGGTTTTCGTCACGAAGAATATATGTATATGCATATTGTCGTCAACGTCAAGAAAAAACCTATTCTTATCAGCATAAGGATACTTTCTCTTGAACGCATCCATCATAACATACCGTACGTTATATGAGAGTAGTAGTATTGATTAGTGGTTCAACGAAAACTATAGACCTACCAGAGTCAATTCTAACAACTAACTCGGACCCTCACATATTGGTGAAGAAGGCAACCATCTTTTGGGATTACGTTAACGTAACCACAGCTAACAACAAGATAACTTATAACAGTAGTGACCACATTTTTAGCACTGGGTATCACACCTTTAAAATGATCACCGACGACTTGGGAGAGTTAGGAGACGTCAAGCTAGTAGCTAATAGATATGACTCAACGTGTACGATAACAACTGATCAACAAATAGAACTGTTTAAATTTGGACAACTTTTAGGATTTGACGAAAACACTACAATAGCCACCACAAAAACCAGTCCTAACGTTGTGAACGTTAACAGAGGACTGAAATACATACAAGTAACGTCTAGTATCGTGGACAGATCTAATAACATAGTTAATGGTAACAAAAGTGACTGTATCGCAGTACTGCCAATAACTAGCACGCAGACACTCAAAGGCTCTGTACAACATTTTGGTGTTGGGTCGAAAATCCCAATAAACAAAGGAGTCATCAACCAACTAGAGTTCAAGATAACAGATCAGGACGATAACAGTGTTAACGTTGGTAACGTGCTATTAGATTTACACATCACGTAGTGTATATGGAGCAAGAACTAAGAGATATTTACTACAACCCATCAACTGGTTACCAATCTTCTGAGAGGCTGTACCAAAAGGCACAAGAAGACGGTCTAAACGTTAGTAGGGCAAAGATAAAGGATTGGCTAAAATCTCAAGACACGTACACCAGGTACAAACCAGTTGTTAAGAAACACAAGTTTAGACAAACGTTTGTTGACTATCTTGGTGAGCAGATACAGATGGACTTGGTCGACATGGGTAAGTACAAACACAAGAACAACGGATACTACTGGATACTAACAGCCACTGAGGTCCTTAGTAGGTATGCTTTCGCAATACCTGTCTACAGGAAAGATACGAAAAACATGACTAAGGCTGTCACAGAGTTACTAGAGAAGGCTAAGGTTAGATTTGGTGAGTATCCAAAGCTGGCTCAGTTTGACGATGGTAAGGAATTCTACAACGTTGGTGTAAAGGATCTATTGGATAAACACGACGTGAAATACTTCAGCACAAACTCTGATAAAAAGGCAGCAGTCGTGGAACGGTTTAATAGAACACTCAAGACGTCTATGTGGAAATACTTCTACAGTAAGGGAACGTACAAGTGGATTGATATCTTGGACCAGCTCGTTGAGAATTACAACAATACTAAACATAGTACCACACTTATGAAACCTAAAGATGTGAGCAATAAAAACGAAAACGAAGTATGGACGACGTTGTTCGGACACCATTTCGGTGACTACCCACTACCAAAGTTTAAAGTAGGTGAGACTGTCAGGATATCAAAGTACAAGAGCATATTCGCGAAAGGGTACGAGGCTAACTTCACTGAGGAGCTATTCAAAGTGACAAAGGTCATACGTGGTGACCCTACCGTGTATGAGATAGAGGACCATGAAGGGGAACCCATCATTGGTAAGTTTTATGAGGAAGAGTTGTCAGCTGTTGATAAGAAAGACGATGTATATAAAGTTGAGAAGATAGTGAAGAGAAAGAATGTGGGAGGTAAGAAGATGGCTTTGGTTAAGTGGCTTGGCTACGACAGTAAACACAATTCGTGGATACCAGAGAGTGATATTCAAAACATTGAGTAGTATATAAATGGCTGAAGGAGGGTTCGATGACATTGAAATGCAAGATCGTGACGAGTACTCAAAATATAATGATATGAGTGACACCGCCTTGGACAACGAGTATGATACACTCGCCAAAGAGAGACTGGATCTCCTAAGCAACGACGACCCTGATAAGCTGGAAGTTGTTAAGGTTAGGATGAAGTATATTGATCGTTTACGTGGTGAAAGAAAAGCAGAGACATCTTTTATAGACAGTGATGATGGTAAGACAGTAACAATAACTAGAAAGGATCAAAGGAGTAGATCAGCCCCTGAGGCTCGGTTTATATACACAACTAACCGACCTATAAACGACGTAACACCATCTATCGAAGACTTTATTAGTAGAGAGTTTAATAAGGATGGTTTCAGGTTTAACCCACACACTCATAAGGCGATTGAGTTACGATTACTTGTTAGTAGGACTAAGAACAACAACATAACTTTTAAGCCAATAACAAGTAGAAATAAACGAGGCGCACCACAAATAGTACTAAAACGTGACGCTGCCGGTGTTCTACAATATAATGACGCTAATGTATCGCAAGAGGCAGTCACACAATTTAAAAAATTGATGAGTGATATCGTGAGTGAGCAATACGATAGAGACGCAACCGTTGAAGGCATGTCAATGGTAGACACAACTTCTGACGTCCCATACATAAAAGGGATGACTGACGAAGAAAATCGAGCGTACCAAGGTGTGATAAACCCATCAAACACTATAGATCCACAATCAAGAATTGGCGACAACGGCGCTCTACAAATTCAAGCCAACTACTTTCAGGACGCTATAGACACAACACTTGAAGAGAGAGACAATAGCGATGACTCTATAGAGGTAATTGAACTTGAAGAAAGAATAATTGGTTTAAGAGAAGCGAGAGACGGAACACTTAGACAGAGAGAATTGGAGGAAGTGAGAGAGCAACAAGAAGAGGACGTCACTCGGTTGCAAAAAATAAAGGAGTGGTTTAAGGAAAACTGGTTGGGTGCTTCAGCTTTAGGAATAACCATAGCCTCTTTTATCACTACAATTATAATATCCGCTAGAAGCGTTGTCTTCAAAGGTGGTCAAGCACTTGGAAAACTAGGAAAAGCTATAGCTAATCTAGCCACAAAGGCTGGCCCTCTACTGTCTGGACTGCTTAACACGGTGGCGACCGTGTTAAAGTGGGGAGCTGCAGGTATATCTTGGTTAGCATCTAATCTATGGATCCTAGCGATAGCACTAGCTTGGTTCGTCTACGATCAGTACAAACAGAGGAAATAAAACATGTGTTATAGTATATAGTATGAATACTAGTGAAAAAGAGTTGCTTCCTGGGTATAGACGTCGTGAAATATCTGCTATCAAAGGCACAAGAACCCGTCATGTTGTAACGCTAAACCCCAACAAAGCCAATCCAGGGGAGGAGTTATACATCGATATCCCGAAAACAAAAGGTAACACTTGCTTGGTACCCTCCAGTCTCCATCTTCTATTCGACTTTAAAAGTTCGAACGTGAAATCATGGTTTCTTAACAACCTTTCGAGACTACTACTTGATAGACTGGTGGTAAAACTAGCAGGTGAGACTGTGTACGACAATAGTGGTGAAAGCGTCATCGGTACGTACAAAGACCTCTGGAAATCTAACAGTGAGCGAGACCAGATGGTCGAATACGGTATAGCAAACGAGAACCTTCGAAAGCTAATCTCAAAGGACGACAGTGGTGCAGCCAGTGGAGACGTGCAAAAAGTTAGCGATGGTCTGATGTTCTCTATCAATAACACCAAACAAAAGGTTCAAATCGACAAGATTCTAGAAGATCACGGTCTATACGCACCATACAACATGAACAACAACTTCAGGTATATAATCACACTCCCTAAAGCGTCTGATATTATGGTGGCTCAATCTGGATCAGCTGTGGCTGGCTATATGTTGGAGAACCTTGAGTTGGAGTACGAAACTATCGAGAGTCAAGAGATTGCTGATGAAGTATCATCTATATACGCATCAGGTAGATCTCTATCGTATGAACACGTCACACTAATGAAGACTGTGGAGTGGGACAAAGGAACCACACTCGTAAACGAGAATATTAACCTACCGAGAAAATCAATGAAAGCTATCGTTCTACTCTTCACAAATAAGACAAGAACTGACAGCGAGGAGTTCGTCTACCCAAATATAGAGTCGGTGAAACTCACTATTGAAGGTGTACCGAACATGGTCTACAGTCAAGGAATACCGAAATCAAGACTCTGGGGAGAAGCGAAAAGACTATTCGGACAAAAACTAGCCGACCGTGACCAGCATATGACTATCCAAAAGTTTTACAAAGACGGTTTCGCTTTGGTTGTTGACCTAAGGTCTATCGAAGACAACGCTAGAGTTGCAACTGGAAAAAAGATTGTGAACACTCAGTCAGGAATATTGATGGAAATCAATAAAGAAGCCACAACAGCGAACGTCATGTGTAGAATATTCGTACTCTCCGACGGACTCGTAAACCTTATCAACAACGATCTACAATCAATCCAATACTAAAACATATAGTATTCTATATGAAAACGCCTTTTAACATGCTAATTGTTGGTATGACAGCCTGTGGTAAAACACACTACCTATTGGATATGATAGAGAAAGAATACACGAATCACTTCGAGTATATCATTCTTATATGTCCAACATTCGAATGGAACAAAACGTACACAGAGTGGAAATACTTGAGAGACCCAGACTTTGTCACTATTCAGTGTGATCAGGATAAAGTCAACGTAATTCTTAAATACGTAGCCGAGACTTACAGAGGTACCAACTCGTTGATAATATTAGACGATTGTGCTGGTGGGCAGGACGTTAAAAACAGAACAAGCGAACTAGTCAAACTAGCCTTTAGTGCTAGACACTACAACCTGTCCACAATCGTCATAACGCAACAACTAACCTCAATTAGTAAACCATATCGTGAGAACATCTCAAAGTTAGTAACATTCTACAACCCTAACAGAAACGATATGAAAACCATCGCAGACGATTATCTCAACGGAGTTGATAAAACGGAGATTGATAAAATAATAAAACAGTTGAAAGACAACGAGTACGCAAGATTGGAGATACTTCTAAGGCATCCGTACTCGTACGAAGTAGTTGTTCCGCAAAAACAAAACATATCGTATATTATAGGACATGCCAAAACGCAAGACAAAAAATCTTGAACCAATTGACGATCTCATTGAAGAGATACAAGACGCAGAATCCACTATTTCGGAAGAATTAAACGACACACCACAAGTTGACGACACATCAGAAGTCGACGACACCCCACAAACTGATGTGGACAAAAAACGAGACGAGCTGACTAGACTCGCTGAGGATGGAGAACTGAACAAATCAGTCGCTTACATTAAAAAAGCATCAAGTAAAGTAATAGACAAACTGTACGTCGAGTACGAACGTAAAAGGACGCAGAAAGCTAACGAGTTCCTGACTGACCTACTTATTAGTAAGTTTAGTAGTACTCTTGGAGGATTCGACGCTATCGAAGACCCTGAAGAGCTAGCTAACGAACTAAAGAAAGACGAACTCTTAAAACGTGACGTATATCGCATAGTCGAGAAAGTAAGACCCTACTTACCACTAATCGGCATTTTATCTGGTGGAGTCACTGTTGGTAAGTACGTGTACAACCACTCTTATAAACCCTCTGAGTCTAGCGAAGAAGAAGGGTACGACACTGTCTACTAACAGGTCCCACCACACCTTTCCAAACTGTGTAGATTCCTAATGGATCCATTAGGAAGACCGTCCTTGTATCGCCGTGTTCTACGCTACTCTTCAGGGATCCAGCGATCACATAAAGTAATGATCGCTGGATCCCTGAAGAGTAGTGTAGAACGTGTGGAATCAGTGGAGGAAAAGATAACGAGACTCAACAAAGAGTTGTTATTTATCTACCAGGTTAGAGAGATCAAACGACGACTCTTCGCTAAGACTAGCTTAGAACGTGATGAACTAGACGAGAGGTTTAAACATACTGTACTCGGGAAAAGGATGACCAGTCGCAAAAGAGAGTTGCGGCTTCTCAGTCGTCTCAAATAGCTCAAACGATCGACACAAAAACGATATAACATGGGGGTACCAACGCACTTATCCAAATCGTGTAGATTCCAAATGGATCTAATTCCTGGAAAATCATATAGATTCCTAAAAATAGACCACGCCCTTTTTAAGACGTCTCGGCCACGTCCTTTTTAAGACGTCTCGGCCACGTCCCTTTTTTAAGACGTCTCGACCATGCCCTTTTTAAGGCATCTCGACCACGCCCCTTTTCTAAAGGAATTCTTTGAATTATCTCAAAAATAATTCCAAGAACTTGACCTTGAAACTTGACCTTGAAATGGATCTGACTTTTGGAAAACTGTCCTGGTACCGCCATATTCTATACTACTAAAATTCAATTAAGCAAAAAAACCGATAGGTACTTATAGTACGTATTCCATATAAGGTCATATCGAACGGGACTGGGAAGAGCACATACATTGCCCTAACGAGCATATACGTTGCCCTGACGAGCAAATACATTGCCCTCGTACCAGCAAACAACAAAGGTCCTAACCCTCCCACAAAGCTATAGAATATATTCTTTTAAAGTTAAATGATCTATTTACAATATACATACAGCTTATCCTGGTAGCTAACTTAGTTCTCTTTGAAAATGCCCAAAAATATAATTTTCGTATTACGGATACCATCTTGTAAACGAACTTTCGACTGTCTTCGACGAACGTTTTCTTGAGAAATAATCAACTCCCAAGGCTATAATATATATTATAACAAAGGTAAATTATCTGTTTACAATATGCGTACACTTTATCCGGCTAGCGAACGTAGTTTTCTTAAAAAGAGCGGATAATCAACATATCGTAACGTGTTAACTATCCGCGTGGGCTGGTACGAGGGCAATGTATATGCTCGTTAGGGCAACGTATTTGCTCTTCCCAGTCCCGTCCGATATGACCTTATATGGAATACGTACTATAAGTCCATATGAAAAAAACGAAAAAAACAAGACGGCAATCAAACAAATAAACGAAGAAACAAAACAAAATTTAAAAAACACCTTTTCAACCAGAGACTTCCTGCTTAAAACCTTTCTTTGACATCGAATCTGAAAGAGAAGATTAGAAGTTACTGACCGTAATACTAATTATAATTCTTTGTGTGGGTAAAAAATATAAGCCTATTCTTACGTGATAATGGGCCGAGATCCAGCCCCGGGCATTTAACCATTCCACAGTCCGTGATATTTTATTCTTGTGTATGGCTCGATGAAGAAGAACCAACTCTTTTTGGGCACGAACTTGCATATTTTCCATCTGCATTTCAAGCTAGCAACGAGAGAGAAAGTGAGAGAGAAAGTGAGAGAGGAAGGGAGGAAGGAAGGAAGGAAAGAAGGAAGGAAGGAAAGAAGGAGAAAGGAAGGAAGGGAGGAAAGAAAGGGAGAAAGGAAGGAAGGAAGCAAGCAAGCAAACAAGCAAGCAAGCAAACAAGCAAGCAAGCAAGCAAGCAAACAAGCAAGCAAGCAAGCAAGCAAGCAAGCAAGCAAGCAAGCAAGCAAGCAAGCAAGCAAGCAAGCAAGGAAGGAAGGAAGGAAGGAAGGAAGGAAGGAAGGAAGGAAGGAAGGAAGGAAGGGAGGAAAGAAAGGGAGAAAGGAAGGAAGGAAGCAAGCAAACAAGCAAGCAAGCAAGCAAGCAAACAAGCAAGCAAGCAAGCAAGCAAGCAAGCAAGCAAGCAAGCAAGCAAGCAAGCAAGCAAGCAAGCAAGGAAGGAAGGAAGGAAGGAAGGAAGGAAGGAAGGAAGGAAGGAAGGAAGGAAGGAAGGAAGGAAGGAAGGAAGGAAGGAAGGAAGGAAGGAAGGAAGGAAGGAAGGAAGGAAGGAAGGAAGGAAGGAAGGAAGGAAGGAAGGAAGGAAGGAAGGAAGGAAGGAAGGAAGGAAGGAAGGAAGGAAGGAAGGAAGGGAGAGAGGAAGGATGGGAGGAAAGCTGGATTGGGAAAAAAGGAAACTGAAATTGAAGGAATGGGAAGGAAAGGAGAGAAGAGAAAAACATAGCTTACCTGACCAACATGTGGCTCCTTATCACCCAAGGCAACGATTAAAATAAGATCCGCCTGAAATAATAATTATAGTCTGGTTTACGAAGACCGCGTGTGTACGACAATAAATCAGAGTGAGAGGAAAGTTGCTTTTTTGTCGCAAAGGTTAGCCAAACAATGAGCTTGTGTGCATTGTCCACCATTCAATCTTCTGAGCTGTAGCAGTTTGGAAACGCTTACAAAATGACCCATCTAGATCCAATTGCATGTAGTTGAAGATTGTGATTTAGCGTCCTCCTTCTAATTAGCGCTCTCTCTAATAAGTGCCCCTCTCTAATAAGCGCAACCGCTCAAATAAACACCCCATCTCTAATAACCACCCCTCTAATACGAGCCCCTCTCTAATAAGCACTCCCTAATAAGCTCCCCTCTCTAATAAGCGCCTCTGCCTAATAAGCGCCCCCTCTCTAATAAGCGCCCCTCTCTAATTAGTGCCCCTCTCTAATAAGCGCCCCCTCTCTAATAAGCGCCCCCTCTCTAATAAGCGCCCCTCTCTAATAAGTGCCCCATCTCTAATAAGCGCCCCTCTCTAATAAGCGCCCCTCTCTAATAAGCGCCCCTCTCTAATAAGCGCCCCTCTCTAATAAGTGCCCCATCTCTAATATGCGCCCCTCTCTAATAAGCGCCCCATCTCTAATAAGCGCCCCATCTCTAATAAGCGCCCCGTCTCTAATAAGCGCCCCATCTCTAATAAGCGCCCCATCTCTAATAAGCGCCCCGTCTCTAATAAGCGCCCCTCTCTAATAAGCGCCCCCTCTCTAATAAGCGCCCCCTCTCTAATAAGCGCCCCTCTCTAATAAGTGCCCCATCTCTAATATGCGCCCCTCTCTAATAAGCGCCCCCTAATAAGCAACCCATCTCTAATAAGCGCCCCGTCTCTAATAAGCGCCCCTCTCTAATAAGCACCCCTCTCTAATAAGTGCCCCATCTCTAATAAGCGCTCCCTCTCTAATAAGTGCCCCCTCTCTAATAAGCGCCCCCTCTCTAACAAGCGCCCCCTCTCTAACAAGCGCCCCCTCTCTAACAAGTGCCCCATCTCTAATAAGTGTCCCATCTCTAATAAGTGCCCCATCTCTAATAAGTGCCCATCTCTAATAAGTGCCCGCCCTTCAGCTCCAAAAATCAAATCGAATTGTTACAATACCTGTCTTATGCATCGTTTGGTCCACGCTGACATATAGTGATCGGCCTGGTAGACCACCAAGCGATGAAGATCTTCTTGTTGACCAAGCCAGCTTGATAAGCGATATTCATGCATGCTGCATGGTAAAGAAAATGAGAAGTAACAAATACAAACTGTTTTGCCGTGTTTATATAGCTTGATGTAAACAGAAGGAAGAGTTTGGGAAAACTAGAGAGCTGTTGTGTGTACTAATTACTATCAATATATCTATTCAGAATCAGGAATCGAACAGGAATCAAACCTGTAACCTTCTGATTGCCGGTGAGACGCTCTAACCATTGAACAACCAAGACTCAGAATAATATTTTGAGAATATGAGCTTGACGATCGTCCATGTATTGTCTGTCTACTCCGAGATCTCCAACATTCACTACATCAGTGTATATATCAACACATCTAAGCATTACTGATATATAGTGACTGCCACATAGGCAGTACATATATCAATCGAACCAGTACATCATTGTAACCTTCGCTCTCCATCTGAGACTCGGTGGCTCAATGGTAAGAGCGTCTCACCGGCAATCAGAAGGTTACAGGTTCGATTCCTGTCCTGGACTCGATGATATGAGCTTGACGATCGCCCATGTAGCGTCTGTCTACTCCGAGCTCTCCCACATTCACCACAACAGTGTATATATTATAACAGGCAATATATGGTGAACGAATGAAAGAGTACTTCCGACAATCAGGAATTACAGGTTCGATTCCGGGACGCAGAAACATTTCCTGAGGACTCGAGCTTTTCGTGTTTTTAAATCTTTTAACATACCTGTCTAACGCAGATGTCCCAAGCTTGCTTTCAACAAGGAAGCTAGTGAGCAACAGAGTAGGTCCTGGACACAAGAAAACATACAGGAAACTTAATAAACTCGTAGGTATTTAGGCACCTGACTGGCTGAATACGAAAAGGAACTGGTAAACTAAACTAAACCAAGCCTACGTATGTTTACTTTAGTTCTTAATTTAGAAATGGATATTAAGGGGCGATATTAAGGATATTAATGGATATTAAGGGGCGATATTGAGGATATTAATGGGTATTAAGGGCGATATTAAGGATATTAATGGATATTAAGGGGCGATATTGGTTGGATAAGGAAACAACCTACCAATGCTGTTGAGTGCCAAGCTTAGTTCAAACGCAAAGTTATTCAAAGGAACTTCGTCCGAAGCTTGGACAATGGCTATTGTCCCTAAATTGGTTCCCACATCGCCAATGTCACCAGCAGAATACTCTAGAGAGAATTAGACAATGGAAACTTTAGTCTTGCCACCCTTTGGTCCCTAGGTCCCTTCGTTGCCCGTCCGTCCTCCATCGATCCATTGATCGATCCATCGAATCCATCCATCCTTTGAGCGATCCATCCTCCAATCATCCATCGATCCATCCACCCAATTCATCCCGATCGAATCCATCAATCAATCTGTCCAAAGAAACACTGCGCGTACACAATATATGTCAATAAAAAAATCAAATTACCAACCCAGTTGGAGAGTCGTCGCAGGTGCTGCCTGGCAATTCCCAAGAATCCTTTCTCCTAATAACTGAATCAACCGACTTACAACCTAAAAAAGCAAACACCGTTAAAATTAAAATTGTGGCAAAATTCTGAAAATGTAAAATTTGACTTATCTTGTCAAATCACAAGTTGTTAACGAGAATGGCAATAGACATTAACCCATGCTGCGAGACGATGTGTACCTGCAGGCGTGTACCAGCAAAGCGGTGTTTACCTTTGGGTCGAGATTAGTTTGAAACTGTCTAAAGAATAACTAACCTGGGGATACTTTAGTTTTATAACGTTTAAAAGACCATCTGGTATAATCGCTACTTCTGTGTCCCTGTAAGGAAGACGGAAAAGGAAATTTACAACACTGTATTTATTTGTTGACGTGTAACGTTGTTTTTTTTTGCTCAATCCTCAGAGATTCAAATGAAATAGGTCATAGCAGTCATGTCGATGTACCTAATAAAATAAGCTACTTAAAAATCTATTGTTGAAGTACACCAATATGTCAAGTGAAAACACTCCATATAGAAACGGTTTGGTTCAATCATGCTGTTAAATATTAATAAACGTAAATTAAAATATTTGTGCGTGACGAGAGACCTTGCAATATAAACCGTAGCATATTTGTTCGTCGCGAAGTATGCTGAGTTTTCATATTATACTTATATTATATATTTTATACTACATGACCTACCAGTTACATCATCTCCCAAACACTCAGCGTAAACATTTTAATCAGACTCAAGATGCTAGCCCAGATCGCAGAGGTGAAAGACACTGTGTTGTCAACACTTGTCGCTGTTACTACTGATGTTGCTGTTGTTGTTGCTGTTGCTGTTACTGTTAATGCTATTGTTGTTGTTGTTGCTGTTGTTGTTGCTGTTAATACTTCCGTTGTTGTTGCTGTTAATACTGGTGTTGCTGTTGTTGTTACTACTGTTGTTGTTGCTGTTGTTGTTACTACTACTGCTGTTGCTGTTAATGCTTCTGTTGTTGTTGTTGCTGTTAATACTGCTGTTGTTGTTGCTGTTAATACTGGTGTTGCTGTTGTTGTTACTACTGCCGTTGTTGTCAATACTGCTGTTGTTGTCGCTGCTGCTACTGCTGTTCTTGTTGTTGTTACTACAGCTGTTGCTGTTGCTGTTACTACTGCTGCTGCTGTTGTTGTTGTTGTTATTACTGTTATTGCTGTTGTCGTTGTTGCTGTTGTCGTTGTTGTTCTTGTCATTGTTGCCCTCATCTTTATACTCTCCGCCTTTTTATTCTCATTACTCTTAAAACCTACCGCACAGCATGTACTGTAGCAGCTCGAGGCCTTTGGGTCAAAGCTTCAACCTTAACGTAAAAACAAAAACATTAACCTCGCACACCGTCTATATTTTTTCAAAAAGGAGACACAGCAAGACACCCACTTACCACACCAACCAACTCTCCACGACCATGTTCACCGACCAACTCTTTCTTCTTGTTTTCAGTAACCACCGACCTGAGACGTCCGTTCAACACAATATAAAGACAATCGGATATATCACCTTGCCTAGTGGAAGAAAAGAAGGCACATGAGTTGGGATTAAGGAGTCAGTCTCCTTGGAGCTATAAACTCTTAAAATTTGACATGACTAATCCATTTTAGGAGAAATCTGAATGCTCGGTTAGAGGTCCTGATGACGTATGCAGATAACAACAATAGATTATGGAATATATTAGGCTATCTGCATATGTCATCAACTCAATTTTGAGTAAATATGAAGTAAATGCGGTATTTACCATGTTTACTCCTATAGTAAATGCAACATTTCAATACATTTACCCCATATTTGCGTAGTTGAAAATTTGAGTAAATCCATTTTTCGTGAGAGACTGGGTCCGAATTTAGCTCGAAAGTCTACTGATGACGTCATGGTGTTTAATAATCAGAGAGCGAATTTTTTTAAAATGTCAACTCGATTCCCCACACTAAAGAAGACATCGACCGTTCGGAAATTTGATTCTTTGTGTCGGAAGCGGCACCTGAAGAATACAGATCCGAATCGGCACCTGAAGAACACAGATCCGGGCGACCTCCACATGAATTAAATAAAACCGTGGCTTTTACAGTACTTACCTATAGATAGCTCGTCCGGCTTCCATGTGTACCCAGTCAAGAGCATAGTCAATATTTCTAACCAGCGGTGTCAGCCGTGAGGTAAACTTAGTGCTCAGGTTGAGGATGACGCGGGGTCTTTGACGAAGGATGCTGAAGAGTAAAAGAAAAAAATATATATGGATATGAATGATGTATATACCATATGCACCATATTTTTATATTATATATATATATGCATCCATATCCACCATTAGCTCTATTCGGGAAAAATGGTCTTGTCATTTGGGCAAAAATCGTCGAGTCTTAAATTATTTAAATATTTGAATACAACTTAATGACATTATAACGAATTGTCATTGAGGGAATTGATCTGGAATTTCATGGCCTGGGCATTGTCTAAACGTTATCTCGTATATTCAACTGGAATATGCCTAATAAATTTGGTTTTGTGGCTTATTGCTTTTCCTTCGTTCTCTTCTGCCGACGTGCGACGCATTCCCCATGCGCGGGAAGATATCCACAGTCTAAATTTGGAAAATCTGTTTTACTTTACGGTAATTAAATACTTCAAATCCCGCACATTGCCGCGACTGAAAAAACGAGAAAGTGCCCGCAAATTGGAGGAAATACACTTTCAAAGAATAAAAAATTCAAAATTTTAGGTATAACGATGGCAATTCGTGTTCTTCAGGGGTTATGCATTAAATAGATTAATATTAACGTCATCATTTATTCGGGCAAGTTATGCTCAGCTTCCCTACAAAATTTTAGCCGTACGCCTATGCCGACACACCCTCTCGTTCTAACTTACCTGTAAATATCACTTTTACTTAAAACCGCCAACTGACAAAACTTGACTGCCCTGACAGTGAAAAGCGAAGGTTCGCCAGTAATAACGGACAGCGTGCCAACAAATTCCCCAGGAAGGGTTTCATAAAGAATATTCTAAAGGATATTCAAAAATTCATTAAAAATCCATGAAGAAAAAATAAGCTATGAAGAAACTATGAAGAAACTCACAGAGCGTGTTTTATCGGGTCTAAAACACTGAAACACATATTTATTGGAATATTCTAAGTGCGTTAAGAAATCTCAAGTAAAATCTTTTTAAAGGACATTGGCAACAAAAATTAAGTTTGTCTAATATGAAAGAACTCGTAAAATGATAGAGCAACACCTTTTACAACTTTCCCGTATTTTACTTCGTTTTTGAAATATTTCAGTTTGTTTGATATGTAAATGAGATGGTCTCTGACGTCAGGTGTGGGGTGGAGAATTTTCACTCATTAAAATATTAGTTACATCTTCAAGTTTGTTCCACAAATTTACTTGAAAATGTGCGTATAACAACTCCCCATGATAATGAACGTTGTAAACTTAGCAATCACTGAGATATAATGCATTTTTTAACGAGTGAAAATTCTCTACCCCACACCTGACGTCAGAGACCATCTCATTCACATATCAAACAAGCTGAGATATTTCAAAAACAAAGTATAATACGGAAAAGTTGTAAAATATGTTACTCTATCATTTTACGAGTTCTTTCATATTAGACAAACTTAATTTTTGTTGCCAATGTCCTTTAAGCAAGTTTTTAAAGCAAGCGAAACCTCTTTTTGAAGGCAGGAAACACAGATGGACTCATGGACATGAAGACTTTATGTACCTCGTCTTGTAATTCTATATCTCTCTGGGACACTTGTAGACAACCACTGATGACAAAATAGACACTACAGTCCTATAGTGGGGAGAAATACAAGCTGAACGGATTAGAACAGGTACAGACATGAAGCGATTAAGAAGGTAAAGCAATTAAAAAAGCGCAAACAACAAACAAGAAAATGAACTAAAAGCCATGTAACCGGCT
Organism: Chrysogorgia sp. JL179-B06; assembly: GCA_035772405.1. Lineage (NCBI taxonomy): Eukaryota > Metazoa > Cnidaria > Anthozoa > Scleralcyonacea > Chrysogorgiidae > Chrysogorgia > Chrysogorgia sp. JL179-B06. The sequence goes on from JAYKKM010000242.1 coordinate 504,191, forward strand.
GAGAAAACTTGCTTCCAGGGTTGTAGAAAGTAGTAAACCTCTACACATACTACAACGATTTCGAAAATAATTTTTCCCTTTTTTGCTTTTTACATTTCATTTCGTTCGTTTTTCTTCCAAATCTCTTTCCATATATCAGTTCATCTTTATTTCATCCCTCCAATTACGAAGGGAGCTACGTTTCCGTATCAGTTAACGCCATACTCTATACTTACCACCTCGCCTTGTTTTACGAGAGCAGTTCCTTTTGAAACAACAGCCGAACATATAACATCATCGAGTAAGCATTCGTCTTTTTCCTTCACACAAAAGAGAAACGTTTTTCAAGACAAGGGCGCAACGAAGAGGGAGTAGGGCGGGCGAAAGGGGAATTTTGGAGGTGGGTTTCACTTGGAGACACTTCTAGCAAAGCGAACCACAGCTTCGGCATTTAGCTGAAAGTTAAACGACACATTCAACCCCTCTCCCCCGGTCAGTGTTGGTACTCAGTAAGAATTTCAAGAGTTCAGCACTCGGCAGTCATGGAGGAACAACACTGGTGCGGGGGAAGGGTTTTTTTGTTATCAACTTAGGTTGTAATTTTCGCCGGTCTCGACGGGTGTCGTAATTATTAGCGAAAACACTTGACGTGTGTCAACCCTTTCGCGCGCAATTGTAGACACTGTTCATTATGTTGTCAGTTGACATCAATTAAAACTGTTTTATACAGCACTGAGTGGATTATGACGTGATACTTCTTGATGATATTTAAGAAATAGAAAACATTTTCCGTAGAGTTATAGAAACACGAGTGGAAGTTTGGGAGAACGAGAAATGGCAGTGGGAACACGAGCCCGCAGGGCGAGTGTTTCCACGCTATTTCGAGTTCTTCCAAACTTTCACGAGTGTTTCTACAACGTGTGGGAACACGGAAAGATGTTTTCTATTTCTTTTATAAAATAACACCGAGGAAATAAGTAATAAGACTCTTTTATTAAAATGATGAAAATATACATTCTTCTTACTTACGCTAGACAGCGTCGTCGGCTGCTCAAATGAACATAAACGCTCTTAACTGTGAAGAAAAGCATCCAATCTTCTCGTTTTTCTTCTTGTTGGCTGTCACAGAACCTATTTATCGACATTTTAGCTCTTTGTGAGCAAAGGTTCGTCTTATAGTCCATTTTATAAAAATGGCGGGAAAAATCCATGTTTTCCATCGAGTTATAGAAACACGGCTTTCAGCCAATCAGCGCGTGCGTTTTTAATTTGTTATTTTATAAATGTGTTTCAGAGCGGCAGAAGAGACTAGAAACTAGAGTGACTAGAAACGGCAGTATTGTGTTGTTAAAAATCTCAGCAGTTAACCACCTTTTCGTTTCAGTATATCTATCTACTCTAAACCAAGAGGGTTAGCCTATACTTACGTCTAAACCAATAATTCTGAATTCTGAACTTACGTCTAAACCAAGCAACGTCGTGATGTCCCTCTTGGCACTTTTCAACACTTCGTCTTCGTCGAAATTCCCGGCGATCTCAAAACGCTTTTTCGCCTCCGCACCTGCAGGCTCATTACTCGAGACAAAGTCGAACCTGTTGACATCCGATGGGCTAGGACTGGGTTCGGGTGAAGTCGAGCTGCCAACGTCAAACTGGGGTCGAGCCTCGGCATATGCGCGGGCTCGTCCACAGGCAGCAGCAAAATCGCTCGTTTCTGGGAAACAAAGAAAAGTAAGAGAATCAAGTAAGAAAACTATAAGGGTGTCTACAAGAGACCTATATGAATGAATGAATGAATGAATGAATAAATTATATATATATATCTGCTTTACGCTAGAAATATCCTAGTTTCATAACCAGTCTTTGCCATTGTGTATTACCATCTGCCGCCTCGCCATCACTCAGGTTTTCTCGTATCCAGTTGAGGGAGTAACTCCGTCTCACTGTGTCAGGGATTTGCACTGGATCACTTTTTGCCAAAGAACTACCAGGCCTGGCCACAACGCTGACACTGCGAGGAACTTTCTTCGGTTGCGATATATTCTTTTTCTGAGTAACAGATTCAGGTTCAGGCAAGGTTCCTATAGATTGATATCAAATAATGTTTTCAGTCAGATTTTATAAAATAGCACGAAACGAACACACTAGGTCACTTATCATCATCATTATCACCACCATCATCATCATCACCACCATCATCACCACCACCATCATCATCATCATCACCACCACCACCACCACTATGATCATCATCACCACTACCCTCATCATCATCATCACTACCATCATCACCACCACCACCACCACTATCATCATCATCACCACTACCCTCATCATCATCATCACTACCATCATCACCACCACCACCACTATAACCATCATCATCATCACCACTACCCTCATCATCATCATCACTACCATCATCATCACCACCACCACCATTATCATCATCATCACCACTACCCTCATCATCATCATCACTATCATCATCACCATCATCATCACTGCCACCACCACTATAACCATCATCATCATCACCACTGCCTTCATCATCATCATCACCATCATCATCATCATCACCACTACCATCATCATCATCATCACTATCACCATCATAATCACCACCACTATCATCACCATCAACACCACCACCACCACCACCATCATCACCACCATCATCACCACCACCATCATCACCACCATCATCACCACAATCATCATCACCACAATCATCATCACCACAATCATCACCACCACAATCATCACCACCATCATCACCACCACCATCATCATCACCATCATCACCACCACCACCATCATCATCACCATCATCACCACCACCACCATCATCACCACCACCATCATCACCACCATCATCACCACCACCATCATCACCACCACTATCATCACCACCATCATCATCACCACCATCCATCATCACCACCACCATCCATCATCACCACCATCACCACTATCATCACCACTATCATCACCACCATATCACCACCATATCACCACCACCACCATCACCACCATATCATCACCAACATCACCACCACCATTTATCGAGTTAGTAAAACATTTAGGCACGTTCTTGCGATGACTGGATAAGAGATAGATAATAGACTTCAGTCTTTCGTCTTAGAATAGAAAGTTTACCTTTGTCTACGGAGGTTACAGGTGGTTTATTCGCCTCTGAGATGGAATGAATTGATAACGACGATTGCACCGTCTCATCAGGATTCTAAAAACATTGATTCAGTTAAGAAGAGCGACGAGGGTCTAAACATATTTTAAAAATAAAAAACTTTGTCTTGTGTGATTATCGAGTTATAATGGCACAAGAGATGCGTGTAAAACACGAGGCGATAGCCGAGTGATTTACTAGCTTCTCGAGTGCCATTACGAGTGCCATTATAACTCGCTAATCACACAAGACAAAGTTTTTTTATTTCTTTTATAAAAGAACACCATTAAATTAACAATAAAGCCATGGAAAATGTAGATTTACCTGTTATAAGAGGCGTTGCTATGTGCGTTGCTGGGAAGCCTTTATTGAAAACACGTTGGCGATTTTGGCAATGAAAATGCACTCAACGTTGCAGTTAAAACATTCTGTTGCGTTAGTACCTTGATTAGCCATGACGTTAGTACCTTGATTAGCCATGATTGACTTCCTTTTGTGATTTAAACTACTTAAAATCCGTCAAAAACGACAAAATCTACGCGAGGAATCACGTCAGCTAATGCTTTATTGAGTTATTTGAGTTTTTGAGCTCAGTAACCAATCAGACAGTGCGTTATTTTATAAATGATTATACAGCACTGTAGACCTACAATGTCATAACTAAACTTAATGTTAAGTAAAGATTTTGCTGTGTAAGCTGTGTTAAGTTGTCAATACTCAGAAAAACTCTGAGCTCCAGACACAACTCGAAGCCACAACCTTCTGAATGCTAGTGGCCAGCGCTAACAATTTAGCCACTACAACTCAGATGGCAGGGCAAGATTATTACGTCTTTAAACCTGGAACAAGTCGTGCTGTGTATTCACAAGTACTTGTTGGACTACAAGTCGTGTTGTGACAGTCAATACCCATAACTAAGTCAAATTTGACTGGAAATTAAATCACTAATTAAATCCGAACGTTGTTATTGGATGACTGCTTCATTATACAGAAAATACAATACGTTCAGTGACCGTGAAAGTGAACAACAACATAGAACAATGACTTTTGCGGACCTTCCAAACCAAGGTCTGTCTGGAGCTTGGAGATTTTGCTTTTACAACTTTATTAAACTTAAAGTAAAGATTAGGATCAAATGAACCTCAGAAGACGAGGATAGCATGAGAACAATTTTAATCCGCTCGTGTATTTTGATTTCTGGACAGGATGTCCTAATCCTAAAATCAAACATTCGCGCATGCGCAATCAGTTTGCCACTGAGTATGACGTAATCCAGGTTTCCCTGCATGTTGCGATCTTCTAGTTATTACGACAGAGAGGGAGCAATGGTGAAATATCCGACACTCACATAATTCATCAATTCTTTCGTCAAGCCTAAGAAATTATGGAGCGCCATCATGGTGACCTGCTGTAAGCGAAGCATGATGACCTAAAAAGTGGATAAAACATACGCTAACACCAAGTATCGTAGCCTTAGAGATTGGGCTATCCTGTATCAACAATATAGTTATAACATAGATGAACTAACCTGCACTAATCTCACCAATGATTCAGGATAATTATCAAAAACTGTTTGGAAAGCTTTACCAGGTAACCTGGGAAATAAATTAATGAAGATGAGGTTTGGTTTGTCAATAACTCCTACAGCAGGGATGTAAGACAAAAGGACAAACTTGGGTTACTTCATTTCAACTTTAATCACTACAAATTTGTTTCGTACACACTCATCAGATGACTATCGCGTTAATCATGTTAGTAAGTAAGTAAGTAAGTAAGTAAGTAAGTAAGTAAGTAAGTAAGTAAGTAAGTAAGTAAGTAAGTAAGTAAGTAAGTAAGTAAGTAAGTAAGTAAGTAAGTAAGTAAGTAAGTAAGTAAGTAAGTAAGTAAGTAAGTAAGTAAGTAAGTAAGTAAGTAAGTAAGTAAGTAAGTAAGTAAGTAAGTAAGTAAGTAAGTAAGTAAGTAAGTAAGTAAGTAAGTAAGTAAGTAAGTAAGTAAGTAAGTAAGTAAGTAAGTAAGTAAGTAAGTAAGTAAGTAAAGTCTTTATTTCAAGAGGGTAAACACTAAATAGTGTAAAACACTAATAAACTTGTGGCCCTCAAATTAAGAATAATTACAAAGTAAATAAACACTAAAAGCAAACAAAACTATACATACAATTAAATACGAAACTATCATAAAAACTAGAATATACAATAGTTATCTATTAAGGGTTAAAATTAGTTAAAATTTGCTGATTCTCAAACGACTGTTTTCTAAGAAAATTCCTAAATGTTTTGACAGTCGGAAGTTTTCTAATATGAATTGGTAAAGCGTTCCATAACTGACAAGTCGATACTGTAAAAGTTTCCACCTTCAGTTTTACGTTTAAAAACAGGACATAATAAATTAAGATCACAATATCGTGTAGTCCTCGAGTGTAAATTACTATTTAATTGAAGAGCATCTATAAGATATGAAGGAATGCTTGGGAAACTTGAAATTGTATAGGTCTAGAGTTTGAACATTATACGGTGACGTCATGACAATAATATGTGGTTTAGGTTTACAGGGTTATGAGTAATTAGCTGATTAGATAATGTGGCCGGTTATTGGCTGCATAGCAAGTGTTTCGACATTAGTTCGTTCCTAGTATTCAGTGAGTTTAGTTCTGGATGGCAAATTATAATAAATTTACATACAGGCATAGATTACATCTTTTGGTTTTGTTGGGATAGGGCCTACATTAATATTGAGCACTCTATTCATGTTTTCGAACATCCATCCGTCCGTCCGTCTGTGTGTGTGTGTGTGAAATGGTAGGAGTACCAACCACATTGTTCAGAAAATGAAGCCGGAAGACCGCCATTACTAAGGGACCAACTGAGGATCCTATGAGGTTTGTTGTTGGATTATGTGCTCTTACCATCGACAAAATAAAATAATTTTACTATAAAGAGAACAAGAAGACATTTTTCAAATTACTGGGCAAAACGATTCATGACCTGCCTACAGATTTACTGCAACTTTGGTCCCTTAGTAATGGCGCCTGTCAAATTTTGCAGGCTTCATTTTCTGCCATCGGAGGACAATATAGGTTGCTCGAGATCAGTGGTACCAACCGATAAGTTCCGACAATGTTCCGACATGTTCCGGTAAGATCAACATGGCCGATTAATTTCTAAAGTAGATAATTAGGTTTTTACGTAGTATATACACGTTTGCGAAGTGTATACACGTAATGTAATAGGCACGTATGTTATGTATTTAACCTCAGTAATTCCAAGTCTGTTTTCAGAATTGAAATCTGCTAAATATAGATCGAGATAACGTTCAAAAAACTACGACAACGCGGCCTTTGTGATCTACAAATACACGGCGTGCGACTTCCAGAATGGCGGGAAAATTTGCGTGTTTCTAAGCAGTTTTAGCCAATCAGAACACACCATTTCAAATGAAAACATATGAAAATTACGAACACACAGCAACTGTAAAATCATTAGACCATTTTATTTGAAACTATGCCAGACAGTTAGTGTTCCAACCTATATATGACAGTAACTTCTCGAAAATTCGAATACAGGTTTTATGAAAATTACGAACACATAACAACAGTTTTATTATTTCACAGGCATATTATAAATTGTCATATATAATAGCGACGTAATAGTGCATATTTAAAATTACAACAGCCAGCTCAACTGTTTCAAGGATATCTGATTGCTGACGACGTCTTGGGTTCTTAAACCAATCTGTAGCACCTCCTCTGTTCGGATCTTTGATAAGTCCAAGTTCTTTAACAGCTTCCTGAGATGCTGTCTAAGCCGCATTCATTTCCTCGGCATCAAAGTAACCAAGAAGCTCAATATGATGACCAAGCAAATATCTACGTATTTCTCCCAAGCGTATCACCGGGTCTCTCGAACAACCAATTTTGTAGGCAACATCGGTTTTGTCTTTCATTACAGACATAACCAGGCCCAAACAATCGGCCAACAGCTCCTCCTCTTATGAAATCCATGTTTGCCATCGTCAATGTTTGAAAGTGGTCTTCGATGAGTTATTAACAAAGCACCGTTTGAACTGGCAACACAATGGCAACCTTTCACTGTGATTGGCTTGTTTTGAAAATTGCATATTAAACAATATTCGATTATCGAACAATCGTCTGTACTTTCGCTTTCCACGATTACCAGGAAATGAATTAAATGATCACAATAAAGCAGTGGAGTATCAGGACTTTTGTAAAGGGGGTGGGGAGGGTCAACTGAACAGTTATATAGTGTTCCAATCTATACGACAGTAATACCTCGAAAAATCTTTTACACAGCTTGGTATGAACTTTATTGGTTACATAAAGACGAACGGAAAGCATTGTTTAACAAGTACAACATATATACGAAAATTACGAACACATAGCAACTATGAAATCACTAGACCATTTGAAGGTTGGCATACCAATCTTGTTAGTGTTCCAACCTTGACATGAGTAATACCTAGAAAAACCTTTTAGACATGCAGTTTGGTACGAACTTTATTGGTTACATAAGGACTCACGGCAAGCATTGTTTAGAAATTACAATATATGAAAATTACGAATATATAGCCCAGAGCTTTGCTATTGTAAAACGTTATCAAGTATATCTGCATCTAAAAAGTATTGTCTATATGTGTTCTCATCACGTTTGGCAAAACATTATTCTTGATTAAATATTTTAACAGACTACAGTACATTTAAAGTGGTCTTCGATGAGTTAAACTGCACCGTTTGACCTGGCGACACATGGTAGTGACAAGTTAACGAGTCATAATAAAAATGTTATGTGACCTGAATATATGGCTTTTTACGTATAATATATCATACACAATCATGAGTAGGCGTTTATTATCTGATTTGAAAACACTGAGAAGTGTGTTGAAAAACGAGGCGATAGTCGTCGAGTTTTTTAACCAACTTCGAGGTGTTTTCGAATTAGATAATAAACGCCTTTCTAGTGTATGAGAGAAATCAAGTATATCGTCTATAAATCTAACTGTTCTTATAACGTTCAACGAAGCATCAACAACTGATTACATTCTTTAACAGCCCGTTCAACTGTGGCAAGGATAGCTGATTGCCGGCGACTTCTTGGGTTCTTAAACCAATCTGTAGTACTGCACCTCTGCTTGGATCACAGGCATATTATAAATTGTTAAATATAATAGCGACGTAATAGTGCATATTTAAAATTACAACAGCCAGCTCAACTGTTTCAAGGATGTCTGATTGCTGACGACGTCTTGGGTTCTTAAACCAGTCAGTCGCACCACCTCGATTCGGGTCTTTGATAAGTCCAAGTTCTTTAACAGCCTCCTGAGCTGCTGTCTCAGCCCCATTCATTTCCCCGGCATCAAAGTAACCAAGAAGCTCAATATGATGACCAAGCAAATCTCTACGTATTTGTTTCAAGCGCTTCTCCGGCTTTTCCGAACACCCAATCTTATAGGCAAAACCTGTTGTGTCTTTCATTACGTAGACATAACCAGGGCCAAACCATCGGCCAACAGCTCCTCCTCTTAAATCCATGTTAGCCATCGTCAATTTTTGAAAGTGGTCTTCGATGAGTTATTAACAAAGCACCGTTTGAACTGGCAACACATCATGGCAATGACAACAATCTTTCACTGTGATTGGCTAGTTTTGAAAATTGCATATTAAACAATATTCGATCATCGAACAATCGTCTGTACTTTCGCTTTCCACGATTACCAGGAAATGAATTAAATGAACACAATAAAGCAGTGGAGTATCAGGACTTTTGTAAAGGGGGTGGGGAGGGTCAACTGGCCAGGAGATACAGTTATATAGTGTTCCAATATATACGACAGTAATCTTTTACACACTTTGGTGACAAGAATTGTTGAGCAAGTACAATATATATATATATACATGTATATACGAAAATTATACGAACACATAGTATGATGTGGACTCTTCGCAACAAATTGAAACGTTGACGCTAACAGACTATTCATATTTTATTTTGTACTACTAAAAAGAGTCAAAATAGGTGTTCTCCATACGTCTACTCTTAGCGTCCTTCGAGTTAACAAAAAACAACAATGCTCTCGTGTTCCCGTCTCGATCACAGTTAAAAATAACTCACGTATTGAATTACCAGTTTGCATAATTAATGCTTAATTAACTAAATATCAAAACATAGTAACTATGAAATCATTAGACCATTTGAAGGTATGCGAGACAATAAGTGTTCCAACCTTGATATAGTAATACCTCGAAAAGTCTTTGACATGCAGTTTGGTATATGAACTTTATTGGTTACATAAAGACTCGCGGCAAGCATTGTTTAGAAATTACATCTTTATTTTAGCTTTAGTGGTGAGCATTCCTCGAAAAATCTTTAACAGAGCTTTGCTATTGTAAAAGGTTATCAAGTATATATAATCTATTATAAGTAAGTCTATATAATAAAAATCTTTAACAGAGCTTTGCTATTGTAAAAGGTTATCAAGTATATATAATCTATTATAAGTAAGTCTATATATGTGTTCTCATCACGTCTGGCATGACATTATTCTTGATTAAATGTTTTAACAGACTACAGTCCATTGAAAGTGGTCTTCGCTGAGTTAACAAAGCACCGTTTGACCTGGCGACACATGACAGTGACAAGCTAACGAGTCATATAATAAAAATGTTATGTGACCTGAATATATGGCTTTTTACGTATATAATATATAATTTTTTAACCACCTTCGAGGTGTTTTCGAATCAGATAATAAACGCCTTCTCGCGTGTATGATATGACTTCGTAAACGAACTAGTATTTTAAGCGGAGAAATCTAGCCATATCGTCTATAAATCTAACTGTATCACTACTGATTACATTCTCCAACAGCCCGTTCAACTGCGGCAAGGATATCTGATTGCTGACGACGTCTTGGGTTCTTAAACCAATCTGTGGCACCTCCTCTGCTCGGATCTTTGATAAGTCCAAGTTTTTTCACAGCTTTCTGAGCTGCCGTCTCAGCGCTGTTCATTTCCTTGGCATGAAAAGAACCAAGAAGCTCAATATCATGATCAACCAAATCTCTACGTATTTCTCTCAAGCGTTTCACCGGGTCTCTCGAACACCCAATTTTATAGACAACATCTGTTGTGTCTTTCATTACGTAGACATAACCAGAGTCAAACCATCGTCCTGCTGCACCGCCGATCACAAAATCCATGTTTGCCTTCGTCAATTTTGAAAGTTGTCTTCGATGAGTTATTATGAACAAAGCACCGTTTGAACTTGGCAACACAATGGCAATGACAACAATCTTTCACTGTGATATTAAACAATATTCGATTAACAATCGTCTGTACTTTCGCTTTCCACGATTTCCAGGAAATGAATTAAATTATCACAATACAGGACTTTTGTAAAGGGGGTGGGGAGGGTCAACTGGACAGTTTATATAGTGTTCCAATCTATACGACAGTAATACCTCGAAAAATCTTTTACACAGCTTGGTAGTGAACTTTATTGGTTACATAAAGACGAACGGCAAGCATTGTTTAGCAAGTACAACATATATACGAAAATTACGAACACACATAGCAACTATGAAATCACTAGACCATTTGAAGGTTGGCATACCAACCTTGTTATAGTGTTCCAACCTTCATGAGTAATACCTCGAAAAACATGTCATGCAGTTTGGTATGAACTTTATTGGTTACGCGAAGACTCACGGCAAGCATTGTTTATATAGCAAGTATACAACACACGAAAATTACGAACATATAGCAACTGTGAAATCACTAGATCATTTGAAAGTATATGCAGCGAGACAGTTAGTGTTCCAACCTTGACATGAGTAATACCTCGAAAAAACTTTTAGACATGCAGTTAGGTATGAACTTTATTGGTAAAATAAGGACTCACGGCAAGCATTGTTTAAAAATTACAATATATGAAAATTATACGGACAATATAGCTTTAGTATTAGGTGACCATTCCTGGAAAAATCTTTTACACAGCTTTGCTATTGTAAAACCGTTATCAAGTCTATTATATTGTAAGCCTATAATAGTGTTCTCATCACGTCTGGCATAACATTACTCTTGATTAAATGTTTTAACAGACTACAGTCCATTGAAAGTGGTCTTCGCTGAGTTAACAAAGCACCATTTGACCTGGCGACACGTGGCACTGACAAGTTATAACGAAGTTAACGAGTCATAATAAAGATACAGATGTGACCTGAATGTAAGGCTTTTTACAAATATAGGAAGGTTCATTTATTAAAATCATAAAAATGTAAACTCTCCTTACTCACGCGAAAATCACTCTCAGCTGTCAATGCTACTGCATTGTGAGAGCAAAAACAATTCGTTCGACAAGAAATACATGAATGTTGTCTTAAGAGATCAGAGTTTGACATTCTTTAAACGTTTTAAAAGGTTTGAGCAACCTCTCGATTGGCTTACAAAATGGCGGGAATATTTCTGTGTTCCTACATGTATATAGTTTTAGCCGAGCACAACACACCATTTCAAATGAACTGTGAAATCACTAGACCTTTTATTTACGAACACATGTCATATAATCTATTCCACAGCTTTGCTATTGTAAAAATGTTATCAAGTATATCATCTATAAATCTAACTGAGTGTTCTTATAACGTTCAACGAAGCATCACTGCTGATTAAATTCTTCGACAGCCTCTTCAACTGTGGCAAGGATAACTGGATCCTCGTGACGTTCTTGATTAATAAACCAATCTGTAGCACCTCCTCTGTTCGGATCTTTGATAAATCCAAGTTGAGTTACAATAGCTTCCTGAGCTGCCGTCTCAGCGTCGTTCATTTTGTCTGAACGAAAGTAATCAAGAAGCTCAATAGCATGACCAACAGAACGACGTATTTGTCCCAAGCGCTTCTCCGGCTCTTCCGAACACCCAATTTTATAGGCAAAACCTGTTGTGTCTTTCATTACGTAGACATAACCAGAGTCAAACCATCGTCCTGCTGCACCGCCGATCATAAAATCCATGTTTGCCTTCGTCAATTTTGAAAGTGGTCTTCGATGAGTTAACAAAACACCGTTTGAACTGGCAACACAATGGCAAATGACAACAATCTTTCACTCTGCATGTGATTGGATAGTTTTGAAAATTGCATATTAAACAATATTCGATTATCGAACAATCGTCTGTACTTTCGCTTTCCACGATTACCAGGAAATGAATTAAATGAACACAATAAAGCAGTGGAGTATCAGGACTTTTGTAAAGGGGGTGGGGAGGGTCAACTCATGGCCAGGAGATACAGTTATATAGTGTTCCAATCTATACGACAGTAATACCTCGAAAAATCTTTTACACAGCTTGGTATGAACTTTATTGGTTACATAAAGACGAACGGCAAGCATTGTTTAGCAAGTACAACATATATACGAAAATTACGAACACATAGCAACTATGAAATCACTAGACCATTTGAAAGTATATGCAAGACAGTTAGTGTTCCAACCTTGTAATGACATGAGTAATACCTCGAAAAAACTTTTAGACTCACGGCAAGCATTGTTTAGAAATTACAATATATGAAAATTACGAATATATAGCTTTAGTACAGGTGACCATTCGTCGAAAAATCTTTTACAGAGCTTTGCTATTGTAAAAACGTTATCAAGTATACATCATCTATTATAAGCATTGTCTATATGTGTTCTCATCACGTTTGGCAAAACATTACTCTTGATTAAATATTTCAACAGACTATATAGTACATTGAAAGTGGTCTTCGATGAGTTAAACTGCACCGTTTGACCTGGCGACACATGGTAGTGACAACAATCTTTCACTGTGATTGGCTAGTTTTGAAAATTGCATATTAAACAATATTCGAACATCGAACAATCGTCTGTACTTTCGCTTTCCACGATTACCAGGAAATGAATTATATGATCACAATAAAGCAGTGGAGTATCAGGACGTTTGTAAAGGGGGTGGGGAGGGTCAACTGGCCAGGAGATACATGAGTTATATAGTGTTCCAATCTATATACGACAGTAATACCTCGAAAAAACGTTGAACTTTATTGGTTACATAAAGACCAATGACAAGAATTGTTGAGCAAGTACAATATATATATATACGAAAATTACGAACACATAGTAACTATGAAATCATTAGACCATTTGAAGGTATGCGAGACAATAAGTGTTCCAACCTTGATATAGTAATACCTCGAAAAGTCTTTGACATGCAGTTTGGTATACGAACTTTATTGGTTACATAAAGACTCGCGGCAAGCATTGTTTAGAAATTACATCTTTATTTTAGCTTTAGTACAGGTGACCATTCCTCGAAAAATCTTTTACACAGCTTTGCTATTGTAAAATGTTATCAAGTGTATATATTGTCTATTATAAGTAAGTCTATATATGCATGTTCTCATCACGTTTGGCAAAACATTACTCTTGATTAAATATATTAAAATTTTATTTAATATGATAAATTGTTTGCTACTCAAGCTTTTAACGCAAACTCAGAAAATGTTTCTGAGCCCCAGACGGGAATCGAACCACAACCTTCATGATCTCCGGTTAGACGCTCTAACCATTGAGCTACTTGATTAAATGTTTTAACAGACTACAGTCCATTGAAAGTGGTCTTCGATGAGTTAAAGCACCGTTTGACCTGGCGACACATGGTAGTGACAAGTTATAACGAAGTTAACGGGTCATAATAAATATATTATGCATGACCTGAATGTATGGCTTTTTACAGGAAGGTACATTTATTAAAATTATGAAAATTAGTTCTCCTTACTCACGCGAAAATCACTCTTGCAGCTGACAATCCTACTGCATTGTGCGAGCAAAAAAACATTTGAAAATTACAAACACACAGCGACTGTAAAATCATTAGACCATTTTATTTGAAACTATATGCCAGACAGTTAGTGTTCCAACCTATTCGAAAAATCTAATACAACATATGGAAATTACGAACACATATAACAGCTTTGCTATTTCACAGCTTAATGCTATTGTAATAATGTTATACTATGCATGATGCGTCTCATTAAATTCTCCAACAGCCCGTTCAACTGTGGCAAGGATAGTTGCTTCCCGCTGACGGCTTGGGTTCTTAAACCAATCTGTAGCACCTCCTCTATTCGGATCTCTGATAAGTCCAATTTCTCTAACAGCTCTCTGAGCTGCTGTCTCAGCCCTGTTCATTTCCGTGGAAACAAAGGAACCAACAAGTTTAATATCATGACCAACCAAATCTCTACGTACTTCTCTCAAGCGGGTCGCCAGGTTTCTCCGCGAACAACCAATTTTATAGGCCAAACCTGTTCTGTCTCTCATTACGTAGACAGAACCAAGGCCAAACCATCGTCCTGCTGCACCGCCGATCATAAAATCCATGTTTGCCTTCGTCAATTTTGAAAGTAGTCTTCGATGAGTTAACAAAGCATCATTTGATCTGGCGACACATGGCAGTGACAACGAACTTTCACTGTGATTGGATAGTTTTGAAAATTGCATAAACAATATTCGATTATCGAACAATCGTCTGTACTTTCGCTTTCCACGATTACCAGGAAATGAATTAAATGATCACAAATACAATAAAGGAATATCAGTATGTTTGTAAGGGGGGAGCTGGCCAGGAGATACAGTTAGGGTTCCAACAAATATGACAGTAACCTATATTAGATGTGAAATCACTAGACCATTTGAAGGTACTAGGCGAGACAGTTATAGTGTTCCAACCTTCACATGACTAATACCTCGAAAAAACTTTTTGACATGCAGTTTGGTATGAACTTTATTGGTTACATAAAGACTCACGGCAACTATTGTTTAGAAATCACAATATATGAAAATTACGAATATATAGCTTTAGTACAGGTGACCATTCCTCGAAAAATCTTTTACACAGCTTTGCTATTGTAAAAACGTTACTAGAAATACGTTCCACAATAGCCACCCACCCCTACAGTTTCTTTTCCCCATCCACGGTCCCCAGTGCCCAGACCGCGTCTGTCGATAACAAATCCAAAAAGGCCGGTTCGTCGTACGTAGATTTTGATCGTTATCTCGGCCAATATTTACTCGATTTCAATTCTGAAAACAGTTTTGGAATTACCGAGTCTAAATACATAACATACATTGTATTACGAGAACGTGCATACCACTCGTAAAAACGGTTTATGTACTTAGAAATTAATAAATTATTCGGCAATCAGCCAGCAGCGGCCCGGTTCGTCGTATGATCAATATTTAACAGTTTTCAATTCTGAAAACAGATTTGGAATTAGCTAGTATAAGTACATAACACACGTATTACGCAAACGTGCATACCCTTCGTTAAAAACCTCTTTATCTAGTTCGTCAGATCACCACTCGCCAATGGCCGCCCTTCGCCCAAAATCCAAATATTGTCCTATTCAAACGGATCACCCAAAACGACTTTTTACTTCCTTATAAGGAGTTGGTCCTACCATGCTCCGATTAAATAAATAAATATATATACACAAACCTTTCGTGAGAAATAGATCCCTGCCGCGGCGAGAACAGGCCATGTAAAATGGGTATGCAAGCTTGACTGGTACGAGTTGGTCGTAAACTACATAGCTTTGAAAGCTGAATAGCACTCCGTCGAGATGACCTCAGTATCCATGTTTGTCCGCTTTTACGCATAATTCTTGCGGCCATAACAAAAGCAAATAGCTCTTTTGCGAGTTAAATTTGGTTTGTTTGTCCGCATTTTGAGCTATTAATAGCAACCAGACGCTACGCGACTATATTATATCATATCACATATCATATCACATATCATATCAGTATAAATCAAGAGAAATTAATTACTACTTACTTGAGTACATAGGTGTCGACGGAGGCGACTACTTTAACTTTGTGTTCGTAAGTTTGGGAGTCTCCCTAAAAATACAAAGTCTCTCATTTTCGAGTTTGAATTGCTTCTTCAAGAAATTTACGGTAGCCATTAGTTTGGACGATAAACACAAGAAAACTGAGACGAGTCGCTTGTGACAACATGAAGTTTCACTGTGTTGTATTGTGTTTTGTTGTGTTAATGTACTTTACTTGTGCTGTGCTGTGTTAATGTGCTGTACTTGTGCTGTGCTGTGCTTGCTATGCCTTGCAGATGATATTTTACCCCACACAACTTCAGCAGTTGTAGAGCTTGTCCTACATCGTAACAGAGCTTAGTGCTAGAGCGCTGGTCTGGTTGAGTTCCAGGGTCGCGGGTTCGATTCCCAACCAAATGGCCTTGGTGTTGCATTTTCGCACCTGATTCTGGTTGCTGGTTGGGTCTAATATTATATATTACGACACTCGAAATTTTCATCAGTCACTTCTGATCATACAGTGTAAATGTGAAATATTGATTCGATATACCCCTATGCATCAGTTGTATGTTGCTCAGTATCTAGGTCTGTTTCTCATCTTACCGTCAATATATCCAGAATACCCAGCATGCTAAACACGCTGTTGCCAGGGGTAACATTCTTCAACGTCAACTTGTTGCCAGCCTGCAAACACAAACATCTGTCATAAACAGACAGACAGACAGACAGACAGACAGACAGACAGACAGACAGACAGACAGACAGACAGACAGACAGACAGACAGACAGACAGACAGACAGACACGGAGACACACACACAGAATCAAACACAAACAAACAGACAGACAGACAGACACAAACAGACAGACAGACACAAACAGACAGACAGACAGACAGACACAAACAGACAGACACAAACAGACAGATAGACACAAACAGACAGACAGACACAAACAGACAGACAGACAGACAGACAGACAGACAGACAGACAGACAGACACAAACAGACAGACAGACAGACAGACAGACAGACAGACAGACAGACACAAACAAACAGACAGAGACACACAGACACAGACACAGAGACACACAGACAGACACAGAGACAGACAGACAGACAGACAGACAGACAGACAGACAGACAGACAGACAGACAGACAGACAGACAGACACAAACAAACAGACAGAGACACACAGACACAGACACAGAGACACACAGACAGACACAGAGACAGACAGACAGACAGACAGACAGACAGACAGACAGACAGACAGACAGACAGACAGACAGACAGACAGACAAGAAAACAACCAAACACAAGAATTAAAATATTTTTACCACTCGCATACCTCATCAACTAGGTAGACAATTAACTCACCACTCTGCACAACATATATGTTATTGTCGACCTATATTAACATTTAAAATTTCATTAATAATTATTTAATAATAATTAATAAAATTTCATTAATAATTAAGAAAGAACAAGACGTTTGTTGTAACATCTTTGGAAAGTTCAATAAACAAAGCCCATGCCTGCTCGACTACTCACCACGCCCTCACTCGACAACACGGTATTCGCAGCCAGAAATTTCGTTTCGATATGTTTGCACAGTTCAATGAAAAGAGGCTTCTCAAAATGACCGAACACCCTGGAAGAAAATCAACGCATCTGATTCAGTCTTCACTGGTCTAGCATAGCGAGGGAAATATATTCAAGGAATTACAGAACCAATTAAAAGAATCTTAAATACTGTAGTTTCAACATAAAAGTTGCTCAAAAACATTTGTTGACGTTGGGTCAAATTTTTTCAAAACTTGAGGATCGTATAAGGAACAGAGGAAAGACGCTATTTCTTCCATTCCGTGCAATGACTGTGATAAGGAGTACATCGGTTAGACTAAACATCAGTTTCGTACGCGTTTAAAAGAACACCAAAAGGCTGTTTTCTTTTCGAAAAAAGATAATTCTGCTTTGTCGGAGTACACATACACGTGCGTAATCAACCATGAGATTGCGTGGGAAAATTCCAAAATTATTACCGCTAATCCGCGGTACCATCAGAGACGTTGTCCAGAGGCTTGGCATATCAATAGCGCCCACGCCTTATTGAATCGCGATGACTGTGGTTTATTACCAGAAGCTTATTTGCATCTTGTTAATAGATAACGTCGTCATCAGTTCTATGAGGGTATAAATAGGGATCCTAACTTTACAATGATCACCCCTGATGAAGACACTAGATTGGAGTGTCGAAACGTTGGGTCATGGACAGTAACTTTAAAGTGTATTGGCAATATATAAATATATAATGAAAACGATATTATATTTCTAAAACACACTAACCTGACACTTTTTAGCATATATACAACTTCTGAAGGCAATCTCTGTTCTGCTTCCTCGGACTGAAGAGAGAAAGTGAAACATTAAAATGATTACACGAGTAGTAAACACCCTTCCCAACCGAACGTATACACACACATGTAAAAACGTAATAGATATGTAGCGCTATATATATATATATATTGGGAGCAACAAACTCTGGCTATTACACAAGGAAACAGTCGAGATTGTGGTTGGTCAGAGTGCGTCTTGCAATCTAAGGCAGGGCGCTTATATATAGGGCGGTGCAACACGCTCATATCGCGCTGATCAATGTGTGATGCGGAAGTGGACTGGCACGAGCGTCTTTTTGAGGAAAATTCGAGCAAAAATCATGTTTCGAGTACTGTTAAATTATGGCTAGTTTCTCGCGCACTAAGTAATTATGGACGGATTTTTTTATCGTACATGTTAAGTACTGATTCTTTTAACGTATAGGGGCTTATTTTGCTTAAAAAGTTGTACTATAGAGGTGTGATTATGGATAACGACTGCTTCTTTTGATGACTTCTGGAGGGAAAATTTCACCACAAATTCAAAGCATGTTTATTATTTGACCACGGCAAGATATTCAGGTATGTTGAAGATAACATTTGTTCGCTTTTCCCCAGAGGTTGAAACTCATAACCAGTCCCCACATCACACGTATACCAGCTCTCCCATTGTCGTTGCACCGCCCTATATATAAGGGATCCGGGCAGCCAGATACGAAGAGTACTTCGCTATAGTGTCTGTCAGTGTTCTGAGAGCTCGTTTTCAATCCTTTCCTGTTCATCTGATAAATAAGTAAGGTATACTACCATGCCATACAGGTATATAATACTCAATTACTACAATACTCAATTATTATTATTTATATAACACACCTCTTTCCAGTCCGCCTCGAGGAACGCGGGAGGTGGTTCCTTCAACTCGCGCGAGGGCTCGTTTTCCTGCAAATGGAGGACCCTGGAAGGAAGGTAGAGAGAGAACTAAGGCGGTGTTTATCTGGAGGCTAGCCACCTCTTGGTAGAGCTAGCCCTCTTTGCCGAGATCCAGTCTCTCAGTCTTCGAGGGCCACAAGTTTATCAGTTTTATTGTTTAGTGTTTAATCTTTAATCAATATAATTGCCAATGGCAGTGGATGGTCATACATTAATTGGTGTAAATATAGGGAGTAGATATCGTAATATTATTTACAATATCCTTAAACAGAGACAACGTTTGAGCATTAACAGCGTCGGACGGAAGTCTGTTCCATAGAGGTTTGCAACGAGGGGGAAAAAGAATACTTATAAGGATTAACAAATAATGGTAAAAGCTTATGTGTCAGGTTATGCGACTTTCTAGTACAGTCGAACCTCAATCTCGTGCCGTGAAATACGAGTGAAATTCTCGGGGGACCCAGAGCCAGCATTTCTTGGCCGCGCGAGTGGCGGTTATGGCTTGGAAGTTCCTTGTGAATATCGCTTCACAGGAGATGCATTTTCAATCAGTTGTCTGAAGACAAAGCGACAAAGGGAGGGATTTGATGCGAAGTTCTCTGCACCGCGACATGCTGTATTTTTATTACCGACAATGATTTTGAATTTGATTACCTGTAAACTTGAGTGAGGTTTCAAGTTACATGTGTTGAATGAAATACATATGCTGACAACAACCAAGTGTCCTATGGTCTCTAATTGAGTGGTAGAATACAGAATATTTTTGGGACTTTGGTACCTGGCCGCTTAATAGAGGGCCGCTTAATAGAGGGCCGCTTGATAAGAGGTTCCACTGTACCTACTATTTCAAGAGGAATTAACATCACACGACGTCTTAGTGCAAGTCGCCTATTAGTGCCAATTACAACGGCACAGATTCGACGGTTCTAAGACGAGTTGCACTAAAAATTAAAGCAACATCTTCGTACAATTACCACCTCGAAATATCGCGAAAATATGCGAAATATGGCGTGTACCAGCCAACATGTATCCGCATGTTGTACACACCGCGCACCTCCCATATTGTGATAGCTAACTAATTGATTGGAACGTCATTATACACAACGATCTTATAGAGATTCAATTCCATTAGATGACTAAATCTAACAAGTTAACACAAACGTGTGATGCATACACGACACATGAAATTGGTAAATAAAATCTATGTTAACCGCTGATGTGGCGTCTCCAAGCATTTATCCCACAGTGGATAATAATGCCGTAATTGCCGTATACTACTTATTTTCGACAAACATCTATAACCGCCTTGCCTGGTAATGTGTTGCCGCATCCAGTCGAATGCAGACCAAATAAAACTGAAGTCAAACTGCGGTATCAACATCCTTGAGAGGAAATCTTGGACTGTCTCCATGCTTCAACAGTGCTTTGGAACAGGGCTCTCTTGTCTAAGTATATTGAAGACTAGGCTTCGTGTGAATCAATCCCAACGACCGTGATTTCGCCAGTTTATCTCTATGGGGCTTTTTGCCTTATGAATCCGATTCAGCCATATTTACCACGCACGAATCCATCGCCGAGCCCTTCTGCATTGTAATTCCTCAAATTATTCTTAACCTTGGAGGGTTTCCGACAAAGCGAAGAGCAGGTACAAGGAGAAATTTCATAGCGAACCTCATTAAATATTGATCATTCGACATGTTAGCGAACAACAAATAGAAAAAGCTCGAGAGAAGCGTCGTTTATGAACAGTAGGCAAATGGTATATAGGCAAGGTTATTTTGTGATGCCGATAAATCTTCATACACCTCATGTTATTCTAAACAAGTTATCATAGAGTGAGCATGAGCTGCGTGTAATACGGTGTACTTTCGAGATGATTGATATGTAATTGCACGACATTGCAGGTACGAGATTGCGAGAGAATTAAGCCGGTGAAATATGTAGACGTGGTTAACGTTGCTGATGAAAATTGTTAGAAAGCATTTGTCTTGTTATTTTAAGAAAGATTCAGAAATAAAAGAAATACAACGAGCCTTCAGTGGCACTTTCTTGCCGTTTTGGTGTCATCTCACCACATAACCTGGCAGGTAACAATTGAGAATTAACATAATGTCAGAAAACAATACAATAAACTTTATTTCATGAAGATAACACTATTACAAAGTAATGTATTCTCCCTACAGTGGCCCTCAAATTATATGAAAGAAATACAAATACAAATACTGGCTATGGTTAGTAAAGTCGTGACATCTTGAAGTTATCAGCGGTGTACAGAGATAAAAATTCATTAGAAATAATAGCCTTCATTGACTCAACAGTTTTTTGTTCGTTAAGACTTTTAGAGAGTCCTATATGTACTACATAGAAAAAGCTCTTTTTAGTGAGTTAGTTCTTGGTTTATGGAAGACGCTTTAATAATTTAGACCTTAGCTAAATAATAAGGATGTTGAAATTTAAATGTTTCAAGTTTATTGCACAAATAATCCCGCGCCCATCCATAATTTTACACAATAAACAGAGCTTACTTATACAACAAAATTTGTCAATTGGACGCCAGTCTAATTTCTAAAAGTTTGTTAAAGATCTAATATCAGGTGGACTATCTTGAGGCGATTCGGGGGGAAAACCTGAAAACCGTATACGAAAAAACCCGAGTAAACCGGTTTTTTGTTACAAACTACAGCTACACAAGTACACAACACGCAAGACTTCATGAGTTTCAAATTCAAAAACAATGTATATGTTATAAACAATTTCAATACGATATATTTATTTTAGATTTTATAGATTTACAACACAACTATTTACAACAATTTTATTAAAAAAATAATCATTCTGTTCTCTTCCAGGAACACGAGCATATCCCTTTCAGGCTTTAGTTGTGCTCACGTCAGCGTGGTCACTTGCCCTGCCCAGTGAGCTCTCTCTCTCTCTATATATATATGGAGGGCTATCTGCCAGTCATTGGCCAGGCAAAAAGTGAAGCCAAAGATGGCCGACTTTGCACGTCAGTTTCAGTCGTACAAACCGCGCAGGGGACTGAAACTGACGTGCAAAGTCGGCCATCTTGGGCTTCACTTTTTGCTCGGGCAGATAGCCCTCCAGATATATATATATATATAGAGCTCACTGGCCCTGCCTTGCTGAACATTCTCTCCGATGACGAACTGCTGGTTTGTATGGCGAGATATCTTCTAGCTAGCTGTGTTAGCAGCGGTAGTTCTCTCGCTAAACTCATGAGCTTCACAATCGTCCATGTATCGTCTGTTTACTCTAAGCTCTCCCATATTCACTACACTGATACATATAGTGACTGCCTCATAGGCATTACATATACTGTATATCCAGTGTTCGCCAGTAACGAAGTAAATTTACTTCGTTACTTTACTTAAGTAAAAAAAAATCAGTATTTACCATTGTAACGAAGTATATTTTTCAACAAATACTTTTTACTTGTAACGAAGTAAAATTTTTGTAAAATAATTACTTTTTAACTTCGTTACTTTTTGTTTTATCGGAAAAGTAAAAAAAAGAAATTCGGAACGCGGAGTCGCGAAATACTCGGTCCACTCTATCCATCCGCTAGAGATCTAGAGTGGAGAAATCGCGTGAAGTTCATTTTGCGTGTGTATACGTGACTGGCAACTGTTGAGTTGGCGCCGCCAAACAGCGCCCAGATTAAAGTACAGTGCCAGATTATCAATTGTCATGTTGGTTAGTATTTTTCTGGAATATTTTTTGCCATACTTTTACTTTTACCTAAGTAAGATTTTCAGGCCATACTTTTACTTTTACCTAAGTAAGATTTCCAGGCCATACTTTTACTTTTACTTAAGTATAAACTGAGGAGCTACTTTTTACTTTTACTTAAGTACAAAATATCAGTGCTTTGCTGAACACTGTGTATATCAATCGAACCAGTACATCATTCTATACCTTCGATCTCCATCTATATGCTCAATGGTTAGAGTGTCTCACCGGCAATCAGAAGTTACAAGTTCGATTCCTGTTCGGGACTCGGAAACATTTTTCTGAGTATATTATACATTGTCGCGTGATTCCGAATACTACACTGTAAAAACAGATTGGTTGAAACAACCAATTTGATAGGTTGTCTCAGACTTAATTTGAATTTAACCAATTTCAATGGTTAAACTAACCAAATAATTTGGTTAAAATGACTTTAGTTTGGTTGTTGTTGTTTCAACCAATAAATTTGGCTGTTTCAACCCATACAAAATGGTCAATTGATGAGTCTGAGACAACCGCAGAAATTGGTTGTTTTAACCAATCTGTTCTTACAGTGTATATCCGACGTTTAGGACACTAACACTGCAGACACACTCAATGACATAGTGTCTACGACTTCCACAGAATCTAGTAGATACAAAAATGGAATGTTTGGGCAAGTTTAACTAGACAACCCCCCGCCCAAGTCAAAATGGGCACGCAATGCCCCTGGTCCTACATTCGGAACTTTAGCCAGTTATTTTACATCGAAAAAAATCAAAGAGATAATAACTCACTGTTTTGCAAAGTTTAACATGACTTTCTGACGCGCCTTTATCCTGCTTTTACGGTATATATCATCACTTGTGTCTTTTACCTAAGACAATAAACAATATAGTTAGAGTTATATAGTGGAGTTATAATTAGACGGGATTTGTCTTGGGGAGACCAAGTGAATTCGATCGTAAATAAAGCAAACAAAGTCTTGGGAATTATCAGGCGTACTATTGGTACCAAAAACCAGGAAGTTTTTTCAACTCTATACAAAACTCTTGTACGACCTATTATCGAATATGCTGCTCCTGTTTGGTGCCCATATTTGGTTAAGGATATTGTCGCTCTAGAAAAGGTTCAACGAAGAGCTTCCCGTCTTGCTTTAAATCAAAAACGCATGGAGATGTCGTACGAAGATCGTTGTAGATTATTAAAATGGCCAACGCTTGAAAAACGTAGAGAGTACCTATCCCTTGTGGAGTGTTATAAGTCAGTTTTTGGTCTGAATAATCTCATCTTTGATAATATTTTTGAATATACTAAGTATAATCGCACAAGAGCTAATCACAAATATAAACTATACATCAAAGCTGCGACATGTAATTGCTATAAATATTCATTCTTTGTTAGAATAATTAGTAAATGGAACTGTCTTCCCCAAACAATTGCCGAAGCTGATAACCTTCAACAGTTTAAGAGTAGACTCAAAAGTTTCATGGACATTTAAATCTTTTAGATTTTAATTTTTATAATCATTTACTTTGTAATATATAAATATTTGTTAATGTTAGGGAATTGTTAAAAATAGGGTTAACCTCTCAATTTCCTTTCAAGATGTGTATTTATTTAATAGATTTCATTTCTTGATTAAATTATTATTATATTATAGTTAGTATATTCATGGCGGTGTTTATATAGGGGGGCAGCCTAACTTCAGACTGGCCAGCTGTATTTGCTCATTTTAGTTGTTGTTTACACGAGGCCAGCCTTGGTTGGTTCCAAATACAGTAAAACCTGTATTAAATCAAATGGATCGTACAAGACTGATGAAGTTGTGAATCTAAAAACACGGCACACGGTAACGCAAGATTAAAAATAGAAAATCGACAAGCGCCAGGCACACGAGATCCACTTACACGCCAAGTTTGATTTGATTTCATAAAAAAGCTCTGCGAAAAATTTTCAACCTAAGAAAGTAGCTTTCGTAGTAAGTAGCTAAGTAGCTTTCGCAACAGTTATGGTTATTTCCAGAGATATCAATAGAACAAAGAGGTGGTTCAATTTTGGATGTTTTTTAGCCGTACAGCCTGAGACAGTTAAGCAGCCACCCTGTATTAAGCGGCCAGCGTGAATTTGCATGGCTCACTTGGTACTTATAACAGTATATCACGGCAGGAGATGAGATTGAAGTCTGCTCTTGTTTTATATTCAGTGACAATGTGCAAGATATATTCGCCTACTTTTGCAGAGACGTCCCACTCCTTTGAGCAATGATGAGTACAACAATGATTTTGAACCGCCAGCCATTACGTCACTTACAGAGGCCATGGCATATGGTGAAAAGGTGATTGGGAACAAAATAATGACGTTTATTTTGATCTTACTCTGATGAAGGGCTCAGCTCGAAACGTCAGTATTTCGTCACTAAAAATCTTGGCGGTTTACCACCTTTTCACTTTGCTATATATTCAAAACACTGTCTACGCAGTACTCTACTTTTTTACAATTTCAGAATCGTATCGTCTTGTTATTGACTCGAGTTTTCAGGATGTCATTTTTTTTGGAATATGATTTGTTTTATAATATCTAAACACAAGTTTCAGAGTTTCAGCTAGGGTTTGTAACCTCATACAGTGGATGATGAGAAAAAATATAAGGCAACTCTATTTGAGCAATCACACTAGTAAGCGACCATCTCCCATAACCCTTCAAGTCCCATTATCAACATACAAATTTTCCTTATTGGTCTCCAAACATGTCTTATAGTACTAGTTGGGAGTTGTTTTAAAAACAGTTTATCTTTGATGATCATTTCTTTTATTCTCATTATATCTATGTTTGGTTAACTTTTGATATTTTGAGAAGTTAGATCCTGATCACTCCTGAGGCAGAAAGGATTAAGCGACCGCCTTTACAAATTCCCGTTTTATTTCTTAGTCAAATACTGTATTTAAAATCTCTTGTAAGAGACTGCGGCCACCTTTCTGGTTGTTTTATAGTTGTTTTTCTTCTCTCATAAGCGACCAACCCGGAGATTATATATTAGATTATTCTATGAACTATGTAAAAACACATAACTTTGTGAATACGTTGTTGTTTAGGTTAAGCTTTGTTAACGTTCTATACTACTGTAACACAGTGGCTGCCGAGAGGGGGGGGGGAGTAGCCAGGACAATTGCCCCAGGGCCAGCGCCAAATAAGGGGCCTGAAATGATAACCATCATGCAAATCCTACACATAGAATGAAGCTTCTAGGGCGTTTAGGAGCCTGTGAAAGACCATAACCTCACCTCCCCTGGGCCTATCTTGGCATTGTTAAGAAACAGCCAATAAACATGATCAATGAAATGCTGTGATTCAACTGATAGAATGAAAGAAAAGAAACAGATTTTGTACAAAATTATTTTTATTTAGTGAATAAATTTTAATTAAGAAAAAATCCATTAAACCAGTACTGTGGTAATCTTCCTCCCAATCCATTTTCTTTGACTTCTTCTTTTGTTCATTCATTTTTATCGATTCATTTCAGAAATTTTGTCACTGAGATTTTTACCAACAATCACGACTTGACAAGCATCTGTGCAACACATTGTTGGTATTGACAACACCAGGTTCGTTGTCAGAATCGGACGATGTAGAAAAACCCTGTTTGTTTTTGTTACATTTCAGCCAGATATTTTGGTTTGGTCATCTTCCTCGAATGGAAGGATTTTTTCCAGCTTCGATTAAACTTTCAAGAGTGCTTTGTACATACTGAACATAATGATATTGCATAATATTATTGCTTAGTTCTCTGCCATGAAAACATCATCCCTTTCAAGCAGGCTTTAGTTACTGTATGCTTGTACTGGTGTAGTTACTTTCCCTGCCTTGGTGAACATTCTCTCCGATGGTGAAACTGCTGGCTTGGGTGACGAGATATCTTCTTGCTACAGTAGCTATGCTAGCAGCAGTAATTCTCCCATATTTCTCTTCCTGATCCATAGCAGTGGTCATCGCAGGGAATATCACAATATAAATTTTAATCTCTTTGGACAGACAATCACAAAGAAGACAGATGTTGACGATGTGGTTCAGTTTTCGCAAAATAGACATGCTATCAAATCAATTGACTCACTACATGTATCATTCAATATGAGTTTGTTACTATGGAGATGCTGAAATTCAACCAACAATTTTTTCGGTTTTTGGCTCAAAGCAACATCGATAAAATCGGTTTTGAAAAAACATTGTTTTTTCTGGTTTATTGATTAACTATCTCACCTTAACAGTACATCTGTAGATAAGTGGAACAGATAGACTGCTTGATACAAGTTGTTGCTTCATGCATTTTACAAACCTTTCGTAACATTTTCTTGCCGTAAAAAATCATCTTGTCACGTTTACGGAACCGTGGTTTGGGCTGACCCGAGGCCAAACTCGTCTTGTCTCCTAAAATTTCAAAAAGACATACTGTAAAACACATCAAGGTTGATTTGAATCAACATTATGCCATCACATCATTGTCTGATTAGGGAGATTCTACATCCAGATACTGCACAGATAACAAATATTGTAGGTCAACTACAAAATTATTTGTTTACAAAAATTCAGAACAAAAGAGAAAATAATAATAAGAAAATACAACAAGAATACCAAAAAGTAGTTACTCAATCGGACGGGGCGCGAACGGGACGCGAGTACCCATGCGAGGCACCTCTCCGACAATATTCTCCGACAGTAGTTACCCATTTGCGTCCCTGTGACAGGGACAGTCCCTTGCGATTGACCAGGTACAGATCATATCCACGTCAAATACAGAGAGCAAAAGTGCTGAGTAATGGCGGGAAAGGAAACTCCTAAATATAGTTACACTGGAGAAACTACTAGGTGGAGCTACTTTACAAACACTGTTCCACAACTTTGCAATGCGGTTAAAGTAAGAGGCCTGATACGTACTAGTTTTACAAGATGGGGTTTTTAGCATGAGAGTAGGATTAAGACCAAGTCGTGTTCGGTCGTGAGTAACAAAGGAAACGTAGTTGTGCACATTTAAATCAGAAATACCATAAAGAGCTTTATAAAAGAAAATCAAGTCTTTGATTTCTCGATTGTAACGTAGAGGTAACGTTCTGCAATGTTAGCAATTGTATGTTGGTATCTCAAAAATAACATCACCCACACAACTAAGAAGCCACAGAGTTGCCTGCGGAGGAGGCTAGTTGCTGTTGGTACTCAACACTTCTGAAGTTGACCAAATTTGGGAAACCAGTTTGAAGTACAGATGTTTGAAATAAAGAAGTGAAGATGCCCATTTGTCTGAGCATGATCTGAGTTATTCATTAAATGGTAATTTGGAATCCCCTTGAGATTCAATTTCAGTTTGTTTGTCATAGTTTTGGTTCTAATTGGAAACAGAAGCATAGAATATCAGCACATGTAATCAGTCAGGTAGTCAAACTTCCCTACCGACACTTTTCTGAATTACCATTGTTTGGTATTCACCAAAGAGCATTTTGGTAATTTATTTTTATTTTTTGCAAATACATGTAAATTTTGCAAATAATAAAAAATAATAGGGAAGCACGATGAATGTGACATGATCTCCAGAGTAGGTTTTCATAACTGGGAAGTAAGCACAATTTGTTTTCTGCAAAGTTTGTAAAATGTATGGATCAAATTTCCATTGCCATTTTGCACGGTGTGTGCCGGAAAATGACTTGTTCCCAAGGCAGGTGTGCAAAAAATGGTATCTACAACAATCAGTGATGGCTAATCTGGGCTTACTGGCAATTTTTGTGTGCAAAACAAGTTGGCAGTTGACAATGCCGAGCTCCGGGGTCAGACCTTGTGGGACGGAACATCAATGATTGCGAATTTGTACATGGCATAAACAGAGTAAACAAGAGATACTGTACTTATTACTATAAGTTGGAAAATGATTAGATGTTTCTCATTTCTAGTCAGAGAAAGTTAATCTAGTGAGCACAATTTACAGTATGACATTTATATATGCCAGCCTGATTGATAGTGCTGGTATATCAATGTTGTGAGTGAGGCTTTTCCACAAACTGATAACTGCTTAATTATATTTTGAATAATTAGTACTGTTTATGTATAAATGATAGTCTACTGTATATAATAATACGCTTATTCGTCTGTCTGTCTGTCTGTCTGTCTGTCTGTCTGTCTGTCACACTCTATTCCAGGCTACCTTCGTCTGTCACACTCTATTCCAGGCTACCTTCCACCATGTTAGTTCCAGGGAAGTCATGCTTAGCCAGTAATTATTAATGTTGAATTTGAATTTAATAGCTTCTGTATACAGTAAATTGATACGTGTAAACGTGGAAAGATGGCAAGTTCCATCATGGCTCAACTCAAAGTTGCACAACAACAACAGAACATGCAGGGCAAAAAATCACTTTTTCGCTATTTAAGGTTGCAAGAAACTAT
The DNA here is from genome assembly GCA_035772405.1 of Chrysogorgia sp. JL179-B06. Classification (NCBI taxonomy): domain Eukaryota; kingdom Metazoa; phylum Cnidaria; class Anthozoa; order Scleralcyonacea; family Chrysogorgiidae; genus Chrysogorgia; species Chrysogorgia sp. JL179-B06. The sequence continues at coordinate 533,675 of JAYKKM010000242.1, forward strand.
TTATAACAGCGATGCACGGAACAGTGTTTATAGCTACCCTACCTTTTGAGCGATGACGTCGAATTAAAAACATCAGGAGACACACGACGGACAAAACAAGAAATACACCAAACGAAAAGAGCTGAAAAGCAAAGTTACCGGTAGATTATTTCACGAGGACGACTACTGAGAGCAATTCAAAACGTCAACGCTTACCGTAACATTGTAAAAGTTATTCACAACAGACAATTCTTCTTCGTTGTCACCTCCGTTCTCCGCCATGTTGGAGAATGTTATGCAACAAACTGTTCGAGACTTCTTCGTTAATAGTCGTACAGTCTTCGTGAATTCTCGCGACGTGCAATTAATTATGCAATAATTATTTTGGAAGAATTTTTTAATTCCAATTTTGTTATTTTTTATTTCTCGAGTTCAACAGTAAACAGCGGGAAAATGAACATCGGAAAATGAACATCTTATTTGATGTCGTTGAACCACTTTAACCAGATTTCGCGTCGTGGAGCACAATCTTGTGCAGATAAAACGTATATATAAACAAACATGGAACAAAAAATCTCGTAACAAACATGGAACAAAAAAGAAACAAATTTTAAAGAAATTTTACTGATGTATTGCTAACGCGCAAATGAATGCAAACTGAAATACAAGATGTCAACAGAAGTTCCGTAACACTTTCTCTTTTTTCTCACCTTCCCTTGCTTAATGTTGCGCATTGGCACAAAGCTTTAAAATACATCGAAGCCATGGTGAAATGGCAAATAGTTTTTACAAGAACTGTTTGAAAACACTGCTGAATATAATATATATACCCCCCCCCCCCCCAAATCACCCAAAGTTCTGAAAAGAACTGTTTTAAAACTAAAGATTAACACGATGCATTTCGGCAGACAAATTATCAAGTGCTACGTTTGCTAAAAAAATCCATAAGGGTTGAAAAACCATAAATGCCTAATATGATCTGCGCGCAGGCAACAAGTGATACGATTCATGTCAAAAAGTACGTGGTTACATTTGCATGCTTGCAGCCCGTGTTGCTGTCTGCGCCTCACTGAATCAACTGTCCAGATTCGAGAGGTAAATTTCAAAATTTGAAACAAATCTCGCGTCTACCGGTCTATTAAAATAACCCGCCGGTCAATGAAAAAATCTACATATGCCTATTAAAATACGTGATTTAAGATCTTTAGATTTTGCTCAAAAGTGCTCTCAGAATGCAGGGAAATTCTCAACTTTTTCTACCCCTAGGCCATAATCGACCGCACAACTAAAGTTAAATTTTATGTATTTTTGTGAAGTGATAAATCTAACATGCAAAAACATACCTCGTTTCTTTTGGTGCCGCAAATAGGTCCAAATACACGCAATGCTTATTACGTTCTTAGAAATGTAATCATTGGTTCTCTGCTGTATATAAAAACTGTTTTTAACTGTTTAACACGGCATCTAGTGGCCTTCATTTTCATGACGTCATAATAACGACCATGGAACTCACCGCGCATGCGCTCGCACGAGTAATTAGTTACGAGTCAAATTCACTCAAATCCTCAACCAGTCTATCACACGAAAGAAGAGAAAGTCAAATTCCTGATTTGACGTCACAGATGATGATGTCATTTCAGACAAACAAACCTTTCTAGAACATCAAGGCAAAACTCAAATCATAAAATAATTTTGGTATTCAACTATTTATGAGCAACCGAAATGTAAAATTATTATAACATCAACCCAAGTCAGTTTTAGGGTTAGGATTTGGGTTAGGATTTGGGTTAGGATTAGGGTTAGGATTAGCGATTGGTTTGAATTTCGGTTTGATCATATATCGAGAAAGCGCCAAATTTTCCTAAATTGTTTCAGTGCGCATGCCCAAGTTCAGGAGTGAGCGCGTCAATCTCGTAGAGAACGCAGGCTCTGGGCACGACTGATTGTGAGCGCATCTTCTCCTCGCCGACGACGAGGTTTTGGTAAATTCACGTCGTCGTAGAAATACTCCTGATCTTCCTCTTTTTTCGCAAACATGTTAATATATAATCAACTTTTACATCAAGCTCGTGCTTCTCCCTACACTTCTCTCGTGTTTTTATTACGTCACTCGGATTTCGATAACGTTGTAGAGACCCGGGCACATCTTCTATAGGGTAATTATTAGGTAAAGCCGAGTTTTTGTATATTTACATTGACCAAGCCAGTTGGCGTTGTAATTAAAAATCATGGTTAATATTCTTCGGAATTTCGGAAACCTTGTTCTGTGACGTCACGTAACCCGAACGCGCGGCATTGGCGTTCAATTATGACGTCACTTCCGCGCAGTAATTAATCAGTTACGACTGCCTGTGATCTCTCGCTGCGCAGCAACGACTTCCATCCAATTGTCCCACTGAAAACTAATGAAATCAAATAAAGTGTGAATATCGAAGAGACAAGCTACCGGCGAACACCGGCAACATGACTAACGTACTACCACCGCTAAGAGAACCAGCAATGAGCACGACTGTGGCGCCGAAGAAAAACCCAATATTTCCATTGTCGAACTGGGGTGGAGCACAGACAATGGTCACGTCGTACAGTATGGATTACGGAAAGAAAGAGGGCTCGCCGTCGGAAACTCGACCGTCAGAAACTACGAGACGAAATCGCCCGCATCCATCACAGGTTCGTACGATATATATAAGCTAAATATATACTATATATGTAGTAAAAAAGTAGAGTGCTGCGCAGACAGTGTTTTGGATATATAGCAAAGTGAAAAGGTGGTGAACTGCCAAGATTTTTAGGAACGAAATAATGATGTTTCGAGCTGAGTGGAGCTTACTCTGATGAAGGGCTCCGCTCGAAACGTCAGTATTTCGTTACTAAAAATCTTGGCAGTTTACTACCTTTTCACTTTGCTATATATATATATATATATATGTACAATATAATTAGCTAAACATCCAGTGCGAATCTGACTTAAGAAGCCTGTAATCTGGGGAGAGTAACTTCGCAGGGCGAACTTTGCTATACCGCTGAAGCTGCTACTGAAGGTACAGGAGGTACAGGATTCGAACCTGCAAACCTACTGATCGCGCCAGTGAGATGCTCTCACAGGTCGCAGGTTCGAATCCCATATGCATGGGAGGATACACATGCATTATCAATACCTTTCATAAAGATAAACGATGGTACATAAGTGAAATAGGTAGCAGCTGCGTGTTGATGCAAGGTATACACTGCGATAATCAAATGAGACCTATATTACGTCGTTAATTGCTTTCTCCAGCAATACATATTATATCAATCGGCATGCATGATTTCCGATATCATTGTATAATCTTCGCTCTCCATCTGAGTATCCGGTAGCTCAATCGTTAGATTCCTGTCCGGGACTCAGAAACATTAACTGAGGATTTGAGATTGGTGTCCATGTGTCGTTAATGTTTAGGGTTCAAATCAAGTTAGGCCTAGTACAGAAAACGTTCTAGGTTCCCCGAATTAAACTGGAGTGGTTATTCGGTATAGTCGTAGATATTCCACTGTTCCTAACGTCGAAAAAGACGGACAAGGAACTATTTGAATTTTCAATATAATTTATCACAAGTACAACGTCAAATTAACATACAGATCGAGCCACAAAAATTCAAAAACGAACTATATGAAAAGCTCTTGTTTTCCTTTGTCTTTGATAATAAACATTTATTGAACGCGAGTGGGGTGGACAAATCGAGGTAACAATGAAGACTTTCTCGGCCGTGTCGAAGGACAAAACAATTAAAGCTCTTTTGTGAAGGCATCTTTCGTGTGCTACTTAGCAAAACTGTCATAATATTTCCAAATATAAACAAATATTGGTACAAGATTGGAGCTAGAGAATGTGAGCAACGGCATATAAACAAATTTATATCAAACAATATATGGACATTATCCTATCAATAAACTTGCATACATCAAAATCTCAATCACACTTAATATAGCACAGGAACAACACAACTTTATTTCCATATTGAAAAACTTTGATTAAGCTATAAAATTAGCAACAGTGTATGACGGGTATCGACTTCGCTAATTTGGAATCCGTAGACGGTCGGGAGCATTTTTTTATTATGTATATATATATGGTTCACTTACAATGGGATTACATAAATATTGATTATCAACCGAATATTTCAAGTTCGCTTGCATAGCTGAGTGGTCTGCATGTCATTGATTTTTACTTGTGAGGTCAGGTTTTGTATAATGTTGAATATTGATATACGGTTTCGGAAGCGGACAGTATACTGTATGTGGATTAAATATGGAGGCATTTAAGCGAGACATTCCGACTCATTTGGATAGCTTCATTGTTTCTGTTTTAAACATTTCGTGCAACAAACCAAATATCTATTTTTCTTTCTAGTGGTTCATGAATTGGCGTCTTCCTTCAAACCCCATTCTCGATAGAAACAACGAATCGGAATACAAGTATATTTTGCAGAATTTCTGTGAAGAATACAGAGGGAACGATGAACCAAGTTAGTACAAGTCAGTACTTTTAATAATGCTAAATTATAATTGGCTGGATTTGTAACAAACTCGACTTTCGAAAACCTAAAAAACATTCGCCTATTGGCTCGTGTTTCTTTACGCTTTTCGAAAGTCTCGCAACATCTCGCGTGTTTGGAACACAGTATCCTGAACGGAAAATAATTTGGTATTCCATTATTCCAACACATATGATATTGCTTGTTGTTCCACAAGCCTGTTCCAAGCCAGCTTGTCTCAAGAACTTTGCTATATGGCTCTGAATTTTCATGAACATCAGATTTTTTACATTGAAGAATGTGGTATATAAGTTTGGTTACATATAATTATGAATGCGTATATGGTTTTTAAGCCTGAAACACTTTTAATTTAAGAAAGGAGAAATCACTCGAAATTGTTTTTCCAATTCGCAATTTCATAATTACTGTCATTTTACGTAATTATATAATGTGTTTCAGCATATCTGTTTATTGACCTTGAAAACCGGTAGAAAAAGTCAGTTGTCATGGCTGCAAGTCATCTATATATTCAATTAATAGTTTCATTGTATATAAATTATGTATACATACACAAGAATCCTTGTGTTTTTTATGCTGTCGTGAATAAAGGTCACGTAATTAAAATGAAATATTATCTTGAACAAAATTAGAGAGATGACAACTAGCGATGATGAGGTCGAGGCAGGAATCTTAGGCTATAACTTAGCATAAACTATGTAATTTTAAGATATAACTTGTCTTTTTTTGGCTTTCGTATAGCTGGAATTACTCGACATGCACGAAAGTGTATAATCATATTTCTTTTGTAGTCGATATTTCTTTGCAGGTGTAACTAAGCAAGCAGACTTTGGCAGCTCGTGTTTCCATAGCGAAACGAACAAGCTAATTCGTCTAACAGACAGATTAGTTTTTCAAAGATTACAGGGGCTTCAGAAATGACTGCTAAAGTCTGGAAAAGAGCTAAAGGGATCTTTATTTAAACACGGAATTTCATCCAAAATATACATTTGGTTTACATGAAAGATTGAAAGGTTTTTAAAACACACAAATCAGTATGCACAAACGTCTTTTGTTATTTTCAGAGAGACATTGATATTCACTCAAAGAATTCCATGCTGTTAGAAAGAATGAGAGATTGAGAGATATTCATTTACCTAAAGGATCTAACGACTCCTGTCACACAAAAGATGTCGTGTAATTAATATCGATTGTTAAGCCCGTTCTCAAATTATTCTTTGTTGTCTTATAATTTCCAGAGCGAAACGTACAGTCGCCAAATATTTGCAAAGAGATTAACGTGGATGAAAGACTCAAACTCATGGAAAGACTCAAGGTATGTTACTTGGATATAGCTAGTGACTTGGATATAGCTAGTGACTTGGATATAGCTGGTGACTTGTGACTTGGATATAGCTAGTGACTTGGATAGCTAGTGTCTTGGATATAGCTAGTGACTTGGATATAGCTAGAGACTTGGATATAGCTAGAGACTTGGATAGCTAGAGACTTAGTCAGTGTCTTCGATACTGCTAGTGACCTGGATATAGCTATCGACTTGGACACTAACAGTTTCAAAAATTCACTTCTAGATTTCTGGTAAACCTGTAGACACATTTCAACTCCCACTCGCACAGCTCAATCCCGAAGCATTGTCGATAGTCGCCGATTTGCTCAAGAAGGTGACTCCTCAAGGTAAACGTTGTTTTGTTGTGTCCATTTTAAGCTGGTATTTCATACAAATTTAACTTTTTTATATTACATTATACACACACACACAATAACAGCTTATTAAAAAATATAGTTTTTGGTTTCATAGTTGCCATGGTGACATGACACCACCGAAAAAATTACGGGAACGTGTTAATCAATAATGAACGTGTTTTTGCAAATTTCGAATGAACGCGAATTCTATTGCCTCCCATTAATTGCGCATTGTTCTTTCAGAGCAAGACGTCCTAGAGAAAGCCTTTGGTGCTAAAGATAATTCACACGATCTGGTAAAGTACAGTATTTGTAAATTCTCCACCATGTTCTTCCCTTTTCGGCTTTCTACTAATTATCGTTGTATCATATTGCAGTCACCATATAGTTTCATCTCGCTGGAGGCAATCAGTGTACTGGAGCAGATTTTACAGAAAGCTGGTATTACAGGTATTACATCAAACAATACTGACATATACGGTTTGTGTTCTTAAATTAAATCATCTATCGCGGCAGAGGCTCGTTAAGCGAATTGCCATTGCTGCTACTGCTACTGTTATACGACGGCATGTTGCTACTGCTGCAGTCACGCACTATACTAATACTACGGTATACTGTAATTGGCCGAGGTTACCATCACATTTTCACCATCAATCATCTTCTCAATCTTCAACATCACTATCTTCATATTACCATTTACCATCATCATCTTCACCGTCACCATCTTCACCATCTTCACTATCACCAACCATCACCATCTTGACTATCACCATCGTCACCATCTTCACTATCGCCACCACCACCATCTTGACTATCACCATCATCACCATCTTCACTATCACAATCACCATCTTCATCATCTTCGCCATCTTTACTATCACCATCATCACCATCTTCACTATCACCATCATCATCACCACCACCATCATCATCACCATCATCATCATCACCATCACCATCATCACTATCACCACTATCATCATCATCATCATCATCACCACCATCTTTACCATCATCATCACCACCAGCATCTTCACCATCATCACCATTACGATCACCATTATCGTCATCACCATCATCACCATAATCACAATCACCATCATCACCATCATCACAATCACCATCGTCACCATCGTCACCATCATCACTATCACCATCGTCACCATCATCACTATCACCATCGTCACCATCATCACTATCACCATCGTCACCATCGTCACCATCGTCACCATCATCACCATCATCACCATCATCACCATCATCACCATCATCACCATCATCACCATCATCACCATCATCACCATCTTCACTATCACCATCACCACAACCATCATCATCACCATCTTCACTATCACCATCGTCACCATCATCACATCACCATCTTCACCATCACAATTTGTTGCAAAAATTACTATATTTTATAAATGAAGTTAGCTTACAAATTGACTCTCCATCATCTCTAGATAACGACGCTGCAATCCGTTTTCTTCTCTCTATTGGTCAAATACTAATGTCCTTCTCAAATTCGAATGGCCACGCAACGTCAAAGACCAGGCCACACGCCGAGGGAGAACAAAAGCACGCCCTTCGTTCACCTCCAGTCCGCTCCCCAAACTTTCTCATGCAAAAACACAAAGATGGCACATGCACTTTGTGTAACAAATCAAATCTAACAAATGAACTTCGAGATATGTCAGAGTAAGTAATTATGGAAATGCAAGTGAAGATTTTTCTAATCTCTCCCTGACTTGTATTAGACTTTTAGTTGACTACCAGCAATCTGATTTTATCTTGACTATCGCCATCATCACCATCTTCAATATCGCCATCATCACCATCGTCACCATCTTCACTATCACCATCATCACCATCATATCACCATCTTCACTATCACCACTATAACCATCTTCACTATCACCATCATCGCCATCATCACCATCACATCACCATCTTCACCATCATCATCTTCACCATTTTTACTATCACCATCTTCACCATCTTCACTATCACCAAATTATACAAAAAATAATGAGACCGTTTATTTTTTCATTTTTAGCAAAAAAGTTTCAGAGAAAGACAAGGTCCGTCGTTCGTACTTGCAAAACGTTCCTCGCTTACCCAAAATCGGCGTACCAAAGCGTTCGACGATGGCTCGTCAAAAACCTTGGCACAATCTCCCCAGCTATCCGCCACAGGGCAAAGTTGAAAACAAACTCGCTACGTTTGTCCTCCCTCATCGACCTATTCCGCGTTCGTTCACCATTCATCCAGAATGGGACTAAAAGACGACGTCAGTTTTGTCACGTCTGCGAGCGCATGGTTGATTCTGCGTTGAAACAACGAGCTGGCATAGTTTTGTATATAGTGAGCATGACATTGCAGGCTTTGAGTCTTGTATCTTCAATGCATTTGGAAATCGTGAATGTTTTGCTTCAGTAGTATTTTATTATTCCAGGGCTTTCATTTTGAAAATGTATATGTGTTTTAACATTGGATGGACAGAATTTGTCGAATAAAGATACAGTGTACGATTGAGTTCCACATGCGTTTTGTAATCTACAATATCGTTAGCGATGATAGTCTTGAAGTACAACGCAGATCTGGGAATATTAAGACTTTTATAAAATTTCTTAATCCTTAGTTCAAAAACTTTTGGTTTCCAGGGTGCGCTAATTTATAACAAGCTCCCAGTTGAAATGTAGCAAGAGAAATCTCTTTTGAGATTCAAAACTTTATGTAATGATATTAATATTAATGCTTAGATTTTATACCCTCTTACTATCAACTCTTTTAAAACAATTTTTAACTTTTTAAATTCTTACTATAAACTCTAATTTTATATTTGATCATGTAATATATTTATCATAGGTACAGGTCCTCCATTGATAGCAGCTTTTTAATAAGCTTACGAAGTTAACCTGTGTAAATATTAAATTATTATTATTATTATTTCATTTTGTACATACATATTTTACAGAGTGAGTGTCAATCGTGATTCCCTTGATGAACTGCATCCGTAAATATCTTGTCAATCCTTGATATAAATTATTCATTTTGTATTTTAATTGAAAGAAGACATACCTTAGAAAGTAATTATTTCTGCATTTTTCAGAAAATTCGACGTGTTCTTGACTTTCGTTTCGAATTATGTCAGCCTTGACTGACGCGAAGCGTGCAAGATCACCAAATGACACATTAGCAGGCGCAGGAAACATGTTCTCAAACTTGTTGAGAAATGTCTCGAAAAAGAAGTCCCTCATTTTTTGTAGACTATTTTTCTTTTAACCGAGAAATAATTCAAAGGTCCACCAGACAGAATAATTTACTTCATCTGCCTAGAGTGAGAACTGAAGCAGCTAGAAAGTCCTTTTATTATAATGGTTGTATTGTTTTCAATATGGTTTGAACTCTTAAATCATAGTCAATCGAGATATGGTGTGGAAACTCAGCTAATGTATTTGTTCTATCTTTTTGTTCGTCTTTATGCAATTTTGTACACGGTGCACGGTCACTGAACCTATTGTATTTTAGTATAATGAAGCAATCATCTAATAGAATCGTTTGGGTTTAATGTGTTGTTTAAATATTAATAAACCTAAAACAAAGGATGTGCACGGTGTAAGGTACGGTTCAACATCAAAACGTATCTCATTATAGTCGCTTTGAAGTTTGCCGAGTTTCCAGACCACATCTAAATTTTATTTTAGCTTTAATTGTAGTGTTCATCAGGTTCTGAGTGGGGGTTTTCTGAGAAGACTCGGCAAATTTCCAAAAAATTTCATGTCAACTCTACATAGGTGTCGCGAAGTTCTGGTCATCATTTAAAGCACAGCGACCCAAGCGACCGCTTTTACAAATTCCCGTTTATTTCTCAGTTAAACACTGTATTTAAAATCTCTCGTAAGCGCGGACGACTCTAAACTACTGCAGGTAATGCTGCTAAAAACCACCCATGAGAATGATACTATACACAACAAGAAACAACACCATACCATGTATTTTAGATTTTATTACATTTTCTAAACTTTTTCGACCAAATAGTAAACAAATAAGGTTACATAAACTTAACTGCATGATAATGTCAAGTAGCTCGCCTGGGCTGCTGTGGTTAAACATGTCTATATCATCTACGGTCTATATATATATATACCACACGAAAATAATTTATAAACTATAGATTGCCATATTTATTTAAATAAAACTACAATGTTAGAGTGCCCCTAACCTCAAACTTTTTTATTGTCTTATTTGGAAGAACTTTTAAAATGATAAAGTAACTTCTTTTGAAGATTTTCACTTCTTCGCTTTCTTTTAGAGATATATCAGTTTGTGAGATATCAGTTTGTTTGATATCAGTTTGTTTGATATGCAAATGTACGGAATTTACGTCAACATGCATAATGAGTTATCAGAGAATGTTATATATCTTTGCGTTCATGAAATAAAAACACTAAAGTGTGAATAACACGTTCGAGAATGAAGAGATACACAAATTTCTCCAATACTTCATTATGCACGTCTGACGTAAATTCCGGACATTTGCATATCAAACAAACTGATATATCTCAAAAAGAAAGCGAAGAAACGAAAATCTTCAAAAGAAGTTACTTTATCATTTTAAAAGTTCTTCCAAATAAAACAAAAAAAAACTTGGAGGTTAGGGGCACTATAAAACTGACAACGTTGGTTTAACATGAAACCACAATCAGGTTTTTTTGCCAGTGTCGACAAAAGCAACTTCCATGGCCACGTATGTCCACTTCAAAAACTTGTCCCCAGTCTTCGCGTCACAATGGTCTGCCCACGTCATCACTTGATGGTTGTAAAATATCGGCACGCATCGAGGAGGACAATTGATACATTTCGCTTGAGGGAGTCTCTTGGGAATACGTGCGACATTCTTGTTCACGACCCATGTCCACGGACACCATTTGTTGATTGTTTTCGGATGTTGTCTTCTTGTAGATGTTGTGCTCGTTGTAGTGGTCATCGCTTGTAAAAAAACATATCTTTTCCGGAATTCGGCGTCAGAGACTTGTTTTACGTGTTGACTGCAGTCGGGCGGTGCAGCAGAAGTTGTGATTATCATACAGACGATAACAAACGAACACACAGCAAGGAGTTGGATCTGAATGAAGGATAAATTGTTTTCTGTAATATACGTAATGTACATTGCAGCATAAGACAGAAAACAGACAATAAACATCTGTGTTTTCTTGGGGGGTAACAAAGATGAGTAATGTATAACAATTAAGAAGTCTATTTTCTTTTTACTTCGATAGAAGTATATCAAGATAATATTGAAGATCACATCAAAACATCATATTTCTATAATATGTATAAGAAAATGGAAGTATTACTCGTTATAATATTCCATATGAAACAGTTAACAGTATACAAATCGACAATACAACTCGAAAACTCTGGCATGCATGTTTGATTTTAAAGCTGTTATATATGAGGGGAAATGTCAGGTTACCATATTGGAGTGTCAATGCAATTTGAACTGCTTGAAAAGCACTACGTCATCTTATACTAAAAACACCACAATAAATCCACAAGGTAGATTCACAGTTTTAACATCTACTATAACTGTTACATTTACTAAAGAACTTGGGCCTTTACATATACAATTACATGTCACAACACAAGCAAAGGTACTGGTTTACATACAAGTATTTAGAGAAGGACTAACCTTTGTCATGTCTAGATTGATTTTCTTTGACAGCCAGGAATACTCTAACTTGTCCTAGTTCTCTTGATAAAATGTACATCTGCAGAATTTTTGGGCTCGCTTTATAGTTAATTTTTAAATATAGATAATACATCACCAAGTTGAAATATTACAGAACCTTCAACATCCTGCATGCCAAAATTGGCATGACATCTGGACGACAGCCCGCTGGGCTTAAGCAATCTCATAGCAAAGACAGTTATGTTATATGGTAACCGAAATGAATCAACAGGATGTAGATATCCTATGCGGAAAATGGATGGTTTGGATGTTTCGGTATATGATGCAGGAAGAGATGCAGGAAGAGATGGCAAAAATAGAGCAAGAGTGTGTAGAGAACCCATATACAAGAATATGGAGAACCCATATATAAGAACATATTTAAAAGAAATCCATTAAAGTAGAATAGACTGACTATAGTATTTGAAGACCATAACTTAACACGTTAGCGCATCTCATTTATGTATGATGGTTAAATGGTTACAAAAGTAGATAAAATTACAATGAACAAAGCATTAATATAGGTGGTTAACTAATATCATATTACACGGAGGCAATTAACTAATAATGTGAGATTTAAAAAGGCTTTTTCTCAAGAAACTCAGATGTTGAAGAGCAGAAGAACTTACAATAATGCTGGCTCGACCAAATCAGGTCATATCTCACACTTAAGGCATCCAAGTGTGTTTATGACTGTTTGATTCTGCCGATTCTCACTTATGCAGATATTGTGTGGTATGACACCTTACAGAAACTGCAAAATCGAAAAGCTTTTTTTAGTAAGACGAGACAGTTCACGCGAGGCTTTAAACATTTTGGGATGGTCTGATTTAAAGACAATCAGAGGAAGGAATAAATGTGTTCTAGTCTTTAAGTGTTTACATGACCTGTTCCTAAATATCTTAGTGAATATTTTATTAGAAACAGTAGTATCCATTCATACAATACTAGAAGGAGAAATGATATCCATCTCCCTAAACCTAAGTTAAGTCTTGGGAAATGTACTTTTAGATACTCTCTGGAACATTATTGTTTAACTCTCTACCGTCAAAAATTAAAACATCTACTTCATTGTTATATTTTAAGAGCCTTATTAGAAAGCATGATTTTTAAGCATAATATAAGGACCTTTATTAATTAGTTAATATATTTTGTTGTAATTTTGTATGATATCTTGTACAGGGCCCCTCTGGATACCAACTTTGGGTGAATAGGCTACCCTGTCAAAATAAAGTTTACCATACCATACCATACCATACCATACCATACCATACCATACCATACCATACCATACCATACCATACCATACCATACCATACCATACCATACCGCACCATGCACCATGCACCATGCACCATGCACCATGCACCATGCACCATGCACCATGCACCATACACCATACACCATGCATACCGCACCGCACCGCACCGCACAACACAACACAACATACCATACCATACCATACCATACCATACCATACCATACCAATATACCAATAAGTAAACATATAACTTCGCCTGGAAACTTTCATTTCTATTAAAGTCTATACGTTCCTATAGATGATTTGCAATCGGAATAATATCTCATGTTGGCATTCAAACTTCGCCAATCTGATAAACAAAAACGTCAGGGACACCGCAACAGTGCAAACCAATTACTGTGGGCTCATTTTGAGTAACCAGGCACCACGTGTACAAGATCGTGGTTCCACACCGTACGATGCGAGTCAGCCAGAGCCAAGCAAAGAACGATGATAAATTTAAAGGAAATAAATGGGAAGGATATTTTGCGAGTGTGGAAATCTTCTAAGACCCAACCGAGACCAGTTGCGAAAAATGCAACTCGAAGGCCTTCGTGAATCTAGTGCAGCACTCTGACAACTGAGCTACGTAGACCATTACTGGGAGCGAGTCATGAGTTCTAGTATTATATGGTTAATGGTAATATCTTTCCAATTGGTTTTCTTTACAAGTTAGCGAGTGTAAATGCCAATATTAATTCACATTTTAATTTACCTTATGTAGCTCCTCCTCCCCCAATCCATCGAGGTGCCGGTGAGATGGCGAACGTCGAGCCTTGAAAGATCAGAATGCCTTGTAAAGAAAAAAAGATATATGACTCAAATGTGAATGAAATAAGAAAAAAAGATAAATAATATAATAATAATGTAAACTTTATTTATTCATAATTGATATATACTACAATGATAAACCTCTCTTTTACAGGTAGTTCACCAATGTCTACTTGAATTAACGATATATATGATATATAATATTAGTTTTGCATTAGTGTTGGGTTGTCCCAGGTTTTGTTACGTTTACAGAAAATATAGTATGAGGTTCTTATACAAATGTTAATTATTCTTTTCATGAAGTACTTTCGGCAACGTTCGTCAAATTTGAGATCTTTCAGCATTTCAATAAATTCTAATGATGGTTGACTGAAGACTCCGAGTGAGCTGATGGACAGATTCACAAATTTAACTTGTTCATAATTGTTGTTCTGTTCCGTAATTAGTTCCTGATACTTCTGTCTCTTACGGGTGGCATTATTGAGTAGATTGGATTCAAATCCGACTGTGAGTTCGAGAATATATATACATTTGTTTTCGATTGTTACCAAAAGATCGGGGCGTAATCTATCTCCGGTGAGAACAGATGGGCTGATGTAGCCAGGTATGTCAGCGTAGAGGCTATAATTTTGTACGGAGTTGAGTGAGGAGGCAATAAAATTTAAAACAGAGTCATGTCGCCAAGTAAACCGCCCTTCGTTTAGGTATGTTTGGCAACCAGCAATGACGTGAAGTAGGGTCTCAGGTTGCAAGCAGAATGAACAGTCAGATGTAGGTGATATTCCCCATTTCACAAGGTTTTTGCGAGTCGGAAGCGTGTTGTTGATGTATCGGATGGTGAAGTTAAATATGTTCTTAGGGAGTTTGCTTTGGACTGAGGACCATGTGGAGTTGAACGAGAGAGTCGAATATTTAATGATGTTGGAAAAGAATGAACCTTGTGAAATAAGGTGATGTTGAAGCCTTTCTTCGTGTTCTTTTCTGAAAGTGTTTAGTACGTCCTTTGTGTTTTTGTACTTGTCGTATTGCACATTCTTGTGATTACTTGTGACAGTCCATAGGTTTCTAATTTCTTCATTTGGTGATAATTTTAAAGCTTTTCGCGAAACAGTTTGGCATTGAAGAAATTTCGTTGAAGGGAGAATGATATTTAGACCGTACTTACTGCGAGGAAGTAGGACGTTGCTAAGTGTTGCTGAGATGGGAAGTTCAAGCCATTTCCGTATATATTTCGACGCAATACCATCTAGTTTTTCATTCACCCAGGTTTTACCTATGTCAGAAACAGTGAAGTGCCAAGAGATTTTTGCAAGTGCGTAGCGGCTGTACAACATAATTTTATTTTTTGGATGTAATGGCAGTTCGTCAATTTCATTCATGATGTCGGTTAGTGTGTCGTGTAGCTCAGATTTGTGATTTTCTTCGGACATATTAAAGTCAAAGTAGCGGCCTAGGTAACGAAACGATTTCCCATTTTCAACACGTGGTACGAGATGGTTATTTACAAACAGTTTGGGGAGATATTGGACCGATTTTGTTGAATCCTTTTTAATGCCAAATGTTGAACATTTATCCACACGTATAATCATGTTGGCCCACTGACACCAGATCGTAAAGCGATTGAGAAGCATTTGATTTTCTTTTTCTTGACCACTGATAACGGCAGCGTCGTCTGCAAATTGTAACCAGTGGATTGGGTTGAATAAGGTAGTACTATCGTTTGGTTTCCGGAAGCCAAGTTGACCGTATTTTTCAGACTTGATGTGTTGAATAAAAGTATTGAACGACATATTGAACAAGAGAGGACTGAGAGAATCGCCTTGGAGCACACCTCGGTCAACAGTGATGAATGGGGTGTTGAATTCATCTGTGATGATGGAAGTTTTGAAATCGGTATAGAGGCTACTAATGAGATTCTTTATGTGATCAGGGATATGGTGAAAATCAAGGACTTCGTGAATAAGGTTATGATGGACTTCACCAAATGCGTTTTTTAGGTCTAGTAATGTTATGACGAGAGATCGTTGTTTTGTGCGCGCTTTGTTGATTATATGCGCCATCTGAGCTGTATGTTCTAGTGTTCCGGAAAGTTTTGGGGTGAAGCCTTTTTGGATATTCTGTTCTATATACTTGTTTTCCGCAAGAAATTGAAATGTTTTATTGCGAATGCACGATGTTAAAACTTTAAGTGGAATGGATTCAAGTGTTATTGGTCTAAAGTTTGCTGGTTCGTCTGTCTCTCCTTTCTTGTGTATAAGTATTGTACATGCTTTTTTCCAATCAGAAGGGACAGCGCCGTGAGACCAGGCTGAGTGGATTATGTCGGATAGATAGGAACGTAAGTAGTAGGGACAGCATTTAAAACAGATTATAGATATTTGGTCAAGTGGACATGGTGAGCCAGACGGTTTCATTTTACGGATGACATTGGTAATCTCTTGATAGGTCGGGGGGTCGAGATTAAATGGCTTTTGAGGTGAAGCAAATTTTGGAATCCAGCTTGGGATGCTGAACGCTTTATTTGGGTTGATGGCAGAGAATGTCTTAGTGAAGTATGATGTGCATTGAGCCATATTAAATGATGGAAGTGAGCAAATTTTCTTTTTAAAAACTCTTTTAACGTAACCCCAGAAGTTTTTAGTAATTACACTGTCATGATCAATTTCCGCTGACTTTTGACTGTTGATGTTATCTTGATCGGCATTATTAGGTTTAAGAAGGTTGCGCAGTTTCTTGGCTACGAATTTGATTTCTAGCACTTCTCCGTTTTCTGATTTTAATTTCTTTAAGGCGATTTTCAGGTCCTTGACCGAGGATTTCGCATACTTTTTTCTCAAATTTACATCGTTGTGGTTATCAACGTGTCCAAAATTTTCGCTAAAGTAGTTGTATATAACTGTTGCCATGGTGTTGATGTTGTTATTCAAATCGTGCGGTGTGATTGGGTGGTTTAAAAAGGTCAGTTTGAAAAAGTCGTTAGCGGTTGACCATTGTAATGGCGATTTCGGTAGTTTAATTCCCTTTTTTAGGATAGGGAAGTTTTCTTTGCAATACGAAGTTGGAATTTCGGCATCGTCTTGTTCTACGTTGTCCTCATTTTGTTGATCATTTAACGCTTCTGTCATTTGCTGTTGTAGTTCGTCTTGAAGGTCATCAATAACTCGGCAGCTTCGTTGATGCATTTTGAGGCCGCGAGGTCCTTTACAGACTTTACCACAGCAACATTTAACAGCTGTGTACGATATGACTGGCAGACATTCTTGTGCTGGCATTTCCATTGTTGGAGTATCATCCGTGGTGGTTTCTTGCTCATAGTTCACTTTGCTTTTACAGCGCCATGAGTGTCTGCCCAGCGATACGAAATCTTTACCACAAAATCCACATATTATTAGGGTTGCGAACAGTGCAAGTAGGCTTGCACGAATCATTTTAGATTCAATATTAATAAAATTATCAATATACGACGTTAGTGTGTCAATTCAAGTAAAATTTTTCGTTGAAACTGAGGACATGTACAGAGCGCGTTAACACACGTCTGCTCTATGTCTATAATAATAATAATCATAATAATAATAATAATAATAATAATAATAATAATAATAGTAATAATAATAATAATAATATTGAAGTATTATGAGCATTATACCAAGGTCTCAATGCTCTTATATTTAAAAAGAAATTTAATAGTTAAAACTACAAAATTTATATTTACATCTCAGACTAAAATTACTTAGTAAGAAAGAATATTTTTAATTTGGACTTAAAACAGGTGATATTATCAACACATCTTATATCTAATGGTAGGTTATTCCAAAGATGTCGGGCAGCAATTAAGAAAGCTCTGACTACTCAAGTATAGTCTACAGCAGTTACTTCCAATTTATGCGTAATTGTGTAATTGGTATCTTCTATTACGAGAGATGTGTATAGGATTAAGTATAACGTTATTTAACTATAGTACTTAAACTACCTATCCCTTCGTAATCTTTGGGTTCTACCAAGAAGGAATGTAATACATCTTGTCGTTCGAAAATTTCATATTCATGCCTTAAAAGTAAATCAACTTTAGCAGGGGTAAAAGGTATGAAGATGAAATGTTCGCACGACAAGATTTTTTACAATTATTCCAATATGTGAAATCCCCAAACCCCGGATAGGCACATTAACTCGCAGATTGCGCTGAACAAAATATATATTTTGATATAAAACTATATTGAGGAACAGTCTATACATAATCGTGTTATAATAGATTGAATGATGTGAATAGATTAAAGTGTAAGAAAGCAAATGAGTTGTATAGTGGTATCCTTTAACGAGATTATCCGAAGAAACTGGAGCGATATATAAAACAATCCTTACAGAATTTCCCAATTACTTGATAAAAAAATACCACTTGGATATTATCGTTATCTCATCATCACAAATTTATTCACCGAAACTGAATAATAACGATCAATAAAAGAGGCTAAATCACAGTGGACTATAAACACAGTACTTAAACGAAATACAAGATTCGGTACGAAAAATTACCTTCTCTGCGAAGACAAAACACCACAGAACTATCGCCGAAAGCAGGCAATAGTAGTTTTACAACGGTAAATCATATTTTCTGACTGAAGTTACATTAACTTTTGAAATTACATGGACTTTTTTCAACAAGGAACTGGAGGAATCTAACTATACTTTAATTGCTATTTTGCGTAGGCAGTCGTGTAGAGAGTTATCACTTTGAACAGTTCTGGTTTTTGGCCTTATAACCACCCACTCCATTCTTGCATATATGATAAAGTGACACGTTTCAATATAGACTTCCTTGAAAGTATCAAGTCGGATCTAGAACTCATCAAGACAAATTGTTCATAACGTGTCTGGACTTGGTGTTTAATCTGCTCCACCACACAGCTTAAAATTAAGAGAGTTAAAGGTTTTTAAGACTAAGAACAGGTTCCTCCAAATCCGCTTCACAAACAACCGGAGTGTTCTTAATTTGTAATTAAATGTATCTAATTATATAGTCGGTAATTATATGCTTTCATCCGAAGCAGGTGTTGACCGTAGTGTAAACGGTAAGGCGTGAGGCTAGTATCGAATTTTAAACATACTCCAAATGTCATACACTGGCACAAATGTTTGGATGTGTTGTTCTTTTTAAAAGCCAAACGATAAATCGCACTGAGTTAATTTTCGTCTGTTTAATTAATGCTAATTATACATTGTCTCATGTAATTGTACATCGATATAATAGGGCTATATATCTCCCTATACAATAGCATTTTACACATAACCTTCGACCCTGCATGAGAAGGATGATGACGTGATAGAGTTTAGAATGTACACATTTCGAAAGCTTTCCGTTGGGTTCAACCTTAACTCGCCAACTAGGATTGCTTAGAAGCGTTTCAAAGGGAGAAATAACATTCAATGAAGGGAGAAATAACATTCATTGAAGCGCGTCCGGCATGCAAGTGCGAAAATGAAAATCTAAATCGTTTATCGTGGCGTCGTAATTTTGTTAAACTCCATAATTATATATCACGAGAATGCTCAAGCACAAAATGTCTAAATGCATGATGTTAGTAAAGAAAAAAGACAAGATTATCTTTGGCTTCATCTTCCCCTTTGTCTATATAGCTCTAATACTTGTTTTGTAATCAAAGATAATCCAAGTTCTGTTGACTTCTATAACTTAAGAATGGCGTACTCGTGTTTTAGGTAAAGCGCGAGTTCAATAAGAAGTTGAATATTACTTAGTTTTCTTTCACGTTTGCTTTCCAAATCTTCTAGCATACCAAATCAAGTCAAACCTGTATATCAAACCAAATCAAACCACCAACCAAACCTGCACCAACCAACCAACCAACCAACCCGCCCACCAACCAACCCACTAACCACAACACATGTCAACCAAACCTGCACCAACCAACCAACCAACCAACCAACCCGCCCACCAACCAACACATCAACCAAACCTGCACCAACCAACCGACCAAACCAACCCACTAACCAACACACCAACGAAACCACCAACCAACCAACCCACCATGAATGCACGAACCAATCTCAAAGGCATAGACTAACCAACACACCAACCAAACCACCAACCAACCCACCAACATGCACGAACCAATCAACCCGCAATGGCAGATTTCGGTTAGATGATCTTAATGTAGGGTTATATTGAGTGATATAAATAGGTGCCTGGCCATGTAAAGCTTTGAAAGTAATCAACAGTATCTTGAAAATAATCCTTTGATCTTGCTGGCAACCAGTGAAGATCGCTACGCACAAAGAGGTCTGGCAGCTGTATTTAGAATTCGCTGTAACCGTTGCTCAATTCAGCTTCGGGTAAGCCATAAAGGATGCTAACTGTCAAGTCTACAATCGTTGACAAAATTAGCTGGAACTAATAATTGTTATGAGAAATTTAATAAATTACTTTAACAAGATATACCCCCACTCCCCTGTTCGATGTTGCTTTTATACAATGATGGAAAGCTGTTGGGAAACAACTGAGAAAAACCCGTTAACGTTTTGGGCTTTTACAACATTGTTTATAGGCGGAAAGGGAGCCAGAAAACCTTTTGTGATACCTTTGTTCCAACAATTATGTCAATGATTGTCCGAATTTAACCTATAATGAATTTCGTCAAATTCGTAAACAAAAAATGATTTTTATTAAAGAACTTTTAAAAGTTAATTAAAATAAATTATTACACAACTTCACGAACGTGATATATACGTCACCGTTAGATGGGAAGTTGTTAATGTTAAGTTTTTATTTGTATATATCGTTATGCCAACAGCTCATGGTAACAGCATGAAGTTGCACCAACTGTTATATGGTTAAGCCATTACAATTTCGGATATTTACCGCGTGAAAATTTCGGATATTTACCGTGGCTCTTTTAGGGCTCTTTCTTGATTTTCGTGGCTCTTTCTTGATCGATCGACTCCTTATAAAATTTGCAGTGTGAGGTGACCTCACTAGATAAGCCTAGTGGTTTCATGCTTGTACATTACAAATATAATTACTGTATATTAATGGCAAATAAATCAATTCAAAGATTCGTTCAAATCAATCCCTAGTTTTCAGATAATCATTGACAAAATTAGTTGGAACAAATTGAGGAATGTTAGCCCAAATAATTGTTATGGGAAATTTAGTAAATTATACTTTAACAATTATATACCCCAACTCAATGTTGCTCTGATTACAATGATGGAAAGCCATTGGGGAAACAACTGAGAAACACATCCTTACAACGCAGATATTTCCTGATCTTGCCAATATTTATAATAGCCAAAGCGGCTGATACAAACGAATAGTTATTCTAAACAGTTAACATTAAACTAGGGTGCGGGTTAATCAGGAATTTACGTGGTTAATCGTAGTTCCTCGTCTAGGTGTCTCGGCGTGTTCACAAACAAGTAACAGCATGGGTTTAGACTATAGTCAAACAAGCAATAGTTTACTTTAAGCGCTGTATTGGCGTTTACTTCCCGATACTACAACTTCCTATTGGTTCTGTGCATATGTGCGAGTTCCAGCTACAGCTAATTTAAAAAAAGTGACAATTGCATCAAACAATTCAGCAATTTAGTGAAAATAAACAAAAACTAAGTTGCTATAAGACAAATAAATGTAGACTCTTGTTTTTTGTTCATAGTGGTAATATATGTAGTAGGCTTTATCTTATAATGAAACTGTAATTAGTTTTATAAGTAACACTAAGAATATATTGTTGTAAGAGCATTGAGACTATTGTATAATGCTCCTAATACGTCTTTATTATAAAAATTATTATTATTATTTGAGATCAGTATGGTGTGTTTTCTGTTAACAACTGCCATCCAAGAAAGTCGTGGAAACTGTTCGCAGGAAATATTCGTAATTGGTACAGAAATAGAATGAAAAATAGACACCATACAGTACACCTGTATACATTCCAGTTCTATTCCGCTATAGCTGCATCTCTACAGGGAATATCGCATAGTTTAATGACGTTTGGGAAATCCCTTTGAAGTACAGAGTGTTTTATTCATTCATATATATCTCTGCACAGCTTGAGTTTCGATCGGTGAATGATCGTGCTTAAAGTTCCTCGCAGCGCATCCCTAAGACTGTTTTAAAATAGCTCTCGAGAATGATATAAAAGTGACAGGCACATGGTTCAATTCAGTTATAAATGTTCATGAAAGCAAAACAGCAACTATAGATCACTTTTGCAAGACACAAAGTTTAAAGAAGATGAAATTGACGGTACGTTGAAACGACAAGCTATTACGATATCATTTTCTACTAGTTTAATGAATTTAATTTCGTGAATTTAAATGCTGGCTCCGATAAACTAACCCAAAACTGAGTAAACAAGACTCTGAGAAGCTTTGAGAGTTGCAATAGCATCCTTTATGGCTTACCAGAAGCTGAATTCAGCATGTTACAGCGAATTGCATGAATTCAGCATGTTACAGCGAATTCAGAATACAGTTGACTTGTTGCGAAGGTTTAAAACTAATCAGATCACATCTCCTCTGTGCTTAGCAATCTTCACTGGTTACCAATAATTAAGATCAAGGATTATATGTTTAAGATACTGTTGATAACTTTCCAGCTGTTGTGGTCTAGTGGTTACCACAAATGTCTATGAGCTGCGAGACACAGGTTCAAATCCTGGGTCGGACCACCACTCAGGGTCTTAAAAATAATTGAGGAGAAAGTGCTGCCTTTGCAATAATATACCAGCAAATGGTAAGACTATCGGGTCTTCTCGGATAACGACCTTAAATCGTAGGCCCTCGGAACCCCTATCAATTGGGCTTCTAGCCTGTTGGGGTATTCCGTTCACCTAAGAGTAATAAATCTACTGAACTAAACTACTGAACTTTACATGACTAGGTACCTATTTAAATCAATAATTTAATGACTCCAAAAAAGATGTGGAAGGTCAATCTTAGATGCCAGTAGGAAAATTCAGTTCAGTTATTCAATAAGCTAGATTGGCTTCCTATTGACGACATTATACGGACACAGAAACTCATCATGATGTACAAAATAACTAAAGGAAAATGTCCTGTTTATTTGAATGATTATGTAACGTATTTAAAGGAGACGCACAATTATAGAACAAGAGCATCTACAAACAATAACATAGCTATCCCAAGATGTAGAAATAACTCTGGTCTGAGAACATTTCATGCAAGTGGTGTTCATTTATGGAATTCTGCTGATACGAAATTAAGAACAGCAAGTTCTCTTAAAAGTTTTAAAAGTTTATTGCATAATGAACTTATGAAGGACAATGGACTTAAAGAACACTTTGACATTGTTAAAACTTATTAGTAATATTCTGTTAATCATAATTTAGCTAAATAGTCAGTCAGTTAGTTGGTTCAAGGGCCGCAATGAAAACTACTGGTTTACCAGTAATTGTGTTTTTACCCTATTAAAAAGTTTATCAAGTTTATCAACTTGATATAACCCTATACTTGTACTTTAAGATCATCTAACCAAAATCTGATATTTGTACCAAAAACGAAGACCGTTATCCATGGAGACAGAACATTCTTGGTTGCCGCTGCAAAAACTCAGGAATTTATTACCAGAGCAAATTATAATTATTATAATTATTATTATTATTATTATTATTTTCAGTTTAACACAGTATGATGTTCTTTATACTGGTCTTTAGGATTAAGAACCTACAGCCTGAAATTTGCCATTTAGACACCCATTTTTATAAGAACCAATTCAGCCTGAAATTTGCAAAAGGTTCTTATTTGGTAGGCATGTAATAGTTATGGAATGAGAAATAAGACTGAAGACTTTGCAGTGATTTATACAGTTCCAGATAAATGTGTTTCAGGGTATTAAACTCCTAGACTGCAAAATTTACTTTCATGAAAGTGTTTCAGACTTTATATGAAACAGCACTTATACTTTCAACTTCTACTGGTATAATCAAATTGTCAACAAAACAAATGATATTCTTCAATATCACTGTTAAGTAGTATTTCATGAATCAAATGTCTAAAATCTAGTAACTTTCACATCACACCTATGTTAGACATCTGTATTTAAAATTTCATGACCTGCACCACTCTTATTTTGTCTTATGCATCAAATATGTAAGAACCTATTCACCCTGACCTGGAAAATAGTAGGTTCTTATACGCAGGATTTTACTGTATGGGGAACTTGTCTTAATTTCTTCTGATCTCCACTTTCACACCATCTCCTTCTGCCTATCCCTCTACACAAAGATATTTACGAAGGATGTTTGCTGTTCCTAACAGGACTGACTTCTGGATTATGTTCATATCATACTTAATCTCCAACATATCCAAATATTTACGGAGTTTATGTGGCACAGAGCCCAAAGTACCTATGACTATGGGGATCACAATAGTCTCTTTATCCCACATTCGAGATATTTCCAGTCGCAGTTCGCTATAGTTGTTAATCTTCTCAAACTGTTTCTTCTCCAGATTGTGATCTCCAGGGTTTGCTACATCGATGATCATGCATTTGTTAGCTATTATTATTATTATTATTATTATTATTATTATTATTATTATTATTATTATTATTATTATTATTATTATTATTATTATTATTATTATTATTATTATTATTATTATTATTATTATTATTATTATTATTATTATTATTATTATTATTATTATTATTATTATCCAATCCACTCGGGACATATTAATGCAGAAACATCCTGAAGGAAAAGTTCCACCTGTAGAAGTACTTCTTGAAGAAACAGGAAACGAAGAAATTTATCATGATCCGGTCATCTTTGAACGTATAACTGGGGATACCATCAAACAAGCAGCGAGTAGAACACAGGGAGCAGCCGGCCCATCAGGAGTAGATGCACACACGTGGCGTCGTTTCTGCTTTTCGTTTAAAAGTGCCTCTGTCGATTTATGCAATGCTCTGGCCGGTGTGGCACGCCGTTTATGTACATCAACTATTCAACCTGAAAGTGTATCAGCATTTGTTGCATGTCGCCTAATCCCTCTAAACAAAAATCCCTCAAACTATCAAAGTAAAACGCGTAATAACAGCATTTAGGTGCCTATAACCCCAAATTATATATTATTTATAAATATTCTATATATGGCAAATGGTTATATGAAAAAGCTGCAACCTGATCGACTATTTAGTAACAGCGTTGAATAAACAATGTTTTATCCTTCGTTTTTCTTCATAAATTTGAACGGGAGGGCATAAATGCAACTCAGCGCTACAGCGGCGACAGTTAAAACAATGTCAACATTGATTTATCCCATTTTTTCTTGTTTTAGTGGTTTCTCGTTTCCTGCATATTCGTCTTTAGTGCATTCCAGTACCACGCCTCAGCCGCGCCACAAGGCTGCTCCTCCAACCGTCCGAAATCCATTGTGAAGACCTACCGAAGTCGATACAACCTCTTAAAGAAGTCCTTCAGTGCCCCCAAAACTCTACAAGGCAAAATCTTCCACAACCCCAATTGCCCATGGACCTATATCAAGGACGAAGAAAAAAACAGGATCCCACCAGTTCTCAGCAAAGCTAGTACCTCGTCTACAGATCCGTTGTGCATCGCAGTATATTATACACATTACGTACTGGTGAAAAAGTGTGACGATCAGACAGGGGAAGCGGACACGTGGTCGTTGAAAGCATTGACACTCCCCATAGCGTATGTTTATAAAACGCATTAATATCTATATAAGTATTAACAATATCAACTATAACTTAACTTTTACTATTAACATAACTAGAGGAAATATTTCCCTATTAAATACGATATTATTGAAGTGAATACGCTAATATACATGAAGTGAATATGTTAATATACATGAAGTGAATATGTTAATATACACACTTCTGTAGTGAATGTGGGAGAGCTTGGAGTAGACAGACGATACATGGACGATCGTCAAGCTCGTATCCTCAGAAAAATGATTCTGAGTCCCGGACAGGAATCGAACCTGTAACCTTCTGATTGCCGGTGAGACGCTCTAACCATTGAGCCACCGAGACTCGTTCGATTGATATATGTACTGCCTATGCGGCAGTCACTATATATCGGTAAGGTTTAGATGTGTTCATATACACACTTCTGTAGTGAAGGCTACAGGTTCGATTCCTGTCCGGGACTCAGAATCATTTTTCTGAGGATACGAGCTTGACGATCGTCCATGTATCGTCTGTCTACTCCAAGCTCTCCCACATTCACTACAGAAGTGTGTATTAACACATCTAAACGTTACCGATATATAGTGACTGCCGCATAGGCAGTACATATATCAATCGAACCAGTACATCATTGTAACCTCTCGCTGGCTCAATGGTTAGAGCGTCTCACCGGCAATCAGAAGGTTACAGGTTCGATTCCTGTCCGGGACTCATGTATCGTATGAAGTGAATAGTTGAATGTCAAAATATTTTATGATTTGAGCTTTGCGTTGATGTTCTAGAAAGATTTGTTTGTCCGAAATGATGATGAGTATATGACGTCAAATCAGTCATCATTTAACTTTCATTTCTGCTTTCTGTGTGATAGACTGGTTGAGGATTTGAGTGAAAAAGCTGATAAAGTTTCTAGTATAGCGTTCAAGTATATCATCAACTGTTGTTAGTAAAGTTAGGTAGTTGCAGCTTGATGCTTGTAAAGTTGTAAAGGTTTTGCTCTGCAAGAAGCTGTGTTAAGTTGTCAATACTCAGAAAAACTCGGAGCTCCAGACAAGGAGAGACGGCAAGACTCGTCCCAGGTTTACATACCGTATTTAACCTTGCTCTGCTAGCTCAATCGTCTGTCTAGCATTCAGAAGGTTGCGGGTTCGAGTCCTGTCTGGTGCTCAGAGTTTTCCTGAGTATTGACAACTTAACACAGCTTGCACATGCAAAACATTTACAACTTTACAAACATCAAGCTGCAACTACCTTAACTTTACTAACAACATTTGACTGGAAATTGACTGTTACAACACGACTTGTAGTCCAACAACTATTTGTGATAACGGCAAGACTCGTCGCAGGTTTAAATACCGTATTTAACCTTGCTCTGCCATCTAAGTTTTAGTGACATCAATGCAAATATCAAATCATAAAACATTTTGACATTTAAAGTGCCCATAACCTCAAAATGTTTTATTGTCTTGTTTGGAAGAACTTTTAAAATGATAAAGTAACTTCTTTTGAAGATTTTCGTTTCTTTGCTTTCTTTTTGAGATATATCAGTTTGTTTGATATGCAAATGACTGGAATTTCGTCACACATGCATAATGACTTATTGGAGAAATGTGTATATCTCTTTCATTCTCGAACGAAATCATTTAAATCAAGAAGTTTGGTGTTGTGGGAGAAACGCACACACGTGTTATTCACACTTTAGTGTTTTTATTTGATGAACGCAAAGATATATAACATTCTCTGATAACTCATTATGCATGTGTGACGAAATTCCAGATATTTGCATATCAAACAAACTGATATATCTCAAAAAGAAAGCGAAGAAGTGAAAATCTTCAAACGAAGTTGCTTTATCATTTTAAAAGTTCTTCCAAATAAGATAATAAAAAAATTTGAGGTTAGGAGCACTTTAACTATTCAACATTTAGTCAATATTATATTTTGTGTTTTAGGTGCTTATATTAAGACAAATATATATTTAAGAATATATGAATATACGAGCCTTCGTTTGTATCGGTAGAAATCCTAAAAAACTCATTATTATTTATATTGGATTTAAATGTATTTTTTGCTAGAAGTATAATAGGCAGTATATAGAGATACTTATCAGGATTATCTTTTGAATATATTTCATAAATTTGGCTTATTTATTTGTTCAAAATAAAGAATCACAAAAAATATGCGTTTTACGTCTTCAATTCACTTATATTTCAGTAAGGCTAAACAGGGGCTCCAGCTAATATAGGTTCGTGAAGCATTGTGGTTAAATGCACAACCGCCATCTTTTTTACGGTACCATCTTCTTTTTTCATAATTTTTTTCGGCATGGAAATCATATGCGCGAAAAGCAAAAAACATAACGTTTACAAAGCTTAAAGTGTAAAAAAAATATCTCACTTCACTCTTGAGATATTAAGATTTGTTTAATATGTAAATGATCATACTTATGACATCACAATGCATAATGACTTATTGAACAATTCTGCATATCTTTACCATTATCACATGGAATCGTTTGATGATTTGCATATTTGATGTCATTGGATATATCCACGCATATGTACCTGTATTTCAAGTGATTTCATTACATAATGGCAAGGATATATAAGCGTTTTCAATAAGTTATTATCACTGATCTCTAAGTAAAGACTGGATCGAGCAACTTTTGGGACCAACTGAGAATCCTATGAGGTTTTTTGATGGTTTATGTGCTCTTACCATCGACAAAACAAAATAATATTACTATAAAGAGGACTAGAAAACATTTTTCAAATTACTGGGTAAAACGATTCATCGCCTACCTACTGATTTACTGCGACTTTGGTCCCTTAGCAATGGCCGCCGTTGGCTCTAATTATCCAGTGAGAGAAGCCTGATATGAGATGTCAAATTAGGTTGAAGATTTTATGCATTTAATGTTAACAAAGAAACTATATTGGCCAGACACTAAACCTATTTTGCTAGCGTCACAGTTTGATTTGCTTGCAAACTCGGAGTTTCTAATGATCTCTCGTTAATTTACATTATGCAAATGTGCAGGCTTCAAAATCAGCTCATCAGATACAATAGAAAGCTCAATCCAGTTATTATACAGTGTCATGTCATAAGTATGATCATTTACATATTAAACAAATCTTAATATCTCAAGAGTGAAGTGAGATATGAAAAAGTTGTAAATGGTTAGTCTTTATAGTTTCAAGAGTTCTTTCAAACAAAAGAGTTATTTTACAACTGAATTTTTCATTACAAACGCACTTTAAGAAATTACTATTTATAACCATGCACTATTATCTCTTAGCATTGCAAAACACGTATAACTACCCACGCACTTAGAAACGTATGTGTGTTAAATGTAATTATGGCCAAATTTCGCTAACTTTAACCTCAATTTTCTCATAAAATATGGATTCGTTTGAGATGTAAATTCTCACACTCGTAATTGTTAATCCTCTGGTCTCTAAATATGGACAAACCTGTTAAAAAAACTCGTATTTTCAACAGGCTTATCCGTATCTAGAAATCAGAGGAAGAACGCTTACTCGGTACTGGCAAGTTTGATCATATTACCCATGTGTTGGTTGAACTTCATTGGCGTCCTATCTATACTATCGTATTATATTTAAGATATTATTAGTTGTTTATAAAGCACTTTATAATTGTATATATTGTAGTGACGAAATGGTACATTTAAATGAATTATTCAGACAATTCACAAACAGTATACAATACATTGAGCATAATTAAATCACGCTGCAACGGCGCTGCAACGGCGCTACAACGCTGATAAAATTCCGAGTAATTTGCACAGCCGTATTATTAGTAAAGCGGAAAAACGAAAAGTGAAAATAAGTAGAAACGTCCACACAAAAGGGTTTCAACGTATTGTAAAAACTCGAAGATTTGATTAGCTGCGAGGTACCAAGTGACACTTGACCAAATGATCAAACAATATATATTTATTGACCAAGAAAGTCTTGCTAAAGTCGTGCAACGTTACAGAGCGTGTCGCATAATGCTTAAAAAACAGACAATTTAACAGCATGGGGTGATAACTCTCAGTAACATAACAAAACATTTCAGGTACTATTTCTATTCTTAATTCGCACTGCATAGTTGATGAACATTTATTTCATTTTAGACTTTAAGATTAGATTTTCTTACAAAGAGCAATGGTCTTTAGTATTTTTTTATGTATACATATGCAACATTTAATTTTTCGTCGATCCATTTCCAGGACATCTCTCCTGTTTTGTAATCACACTTTGAGTACAAGACTTTGTGAGCGAACTTCACAGGTTTGCAAAATGTTTTGTCACAGTTGACGCACTTAGCGTAAGGTATCATTCTTGGAATGCGAAAGGGATTGTCATTGATCGTCCATTTCCATGGACAGTTTGGCGAGAGTTTATTTAACCTGAAGCTTTTCCTTGGAATGGAATATTTCGTTGACGACGATGTTTGAACGAAGTCGTAACGTTGTCTGTACGCTTCCAGTATGGGTGGCTCTTCAGCGTTTGATGGTGGTAGCTTATAACATATTTGACTAGTCGTGAATGGAAACATGATTGGATAGAGGATTACAGCAAATAGCTAAAATAATAAAGAAAAGAGTTCTTAATTAACGTTGCAAAATACCAGATAATTTATTCAAATCACACAGACATATACTACCCCTAATAATAATCATAAAAGGCAAAGTTCTAATACATCTTAAGATGAAATAACCATCTTAATACAAACTAGAGTGACACGCTTAAATATTAGTAAACGATTCACAAAACAGGTAAATCTGCTTTATATGACTGAAACTCAACTGTCAGTTAATAATTGACGATATTAAAGAACTAAACTCGAAATACATTTTTGACTCTGAATTCTTACTGCGGTCGACTTTTTTAAGGAAACACAAGCGATACCTTTGGTTACTGCGATAAACGAAAACGGAAATAATGGTAACTGTCGATTTGGCGTTGAGTTGCCAACAAGACGGTACATCATATAATATCTCCGCATTCGATAGTTTGGCAGATAATATATACGGGAAGGCATTTTACGTTTCGTTTCTCGTATCTTGCTCACATATTATGAACAGAACATTACACGGCAACTCAATTTAGATATAAATTTTACGTTCCTGGGGTAAGATTAACAATACATAACATCCATATATTTTAGTGCCACCGTGCCTTTATACACTATGCCTTTAACAATTCAACTTACCATAATACTTCTGACAAGTTCAATCGCCATTTCGCCCAATAACTGCCGGATTGCAAACTTTCACTACTATATATATCAATAGAGCTATATATATATATTATATATATACTTCACGCTGTCTGGATGTTCTGATCACCGGTGCTGTCCCACAAGCGGTTGTAAATGACGATCGCAAGTAAGTATCCAGCCAGACTCATACAGATTGTTCCAAGCTACACTGATGAGCTGTACTACAGCGAAACACGTGTCTGTAGATTGAGCTCTCTCTCTATATATATATATATATATTGTATAGTGACGAAATGGTACATTTAAATTCATTATGCAGTCAATTCACAAACAGTACAAATACATTAAGCATAATTAAATCACGCTGAAACTGCGCTACAACGCTGGTGCAAATTCCGGCTAATTTGCACAGCAGTGATTACTAGTAAAAGAAAAAACGAAAAGTGAAAAAGTCCACGAAAGGGTTTCAACGCATTGTAAAAGCTCGAAGGTACCACGTGCGAGGTACAAGCATGCGAGGTACCAACTGACACTTGATTTATTTATTGATTTACTATATTTATTCACCAAGAAAGTCTTGCTAAAGTTGTCCAGCGTTACAGAGCGTGTCGCATAATGCTTAACAAATACAGACAATTAATTAACAGCATGGGGTGATGATATTCTTAATTCGAAATGAAAATGAAATCTGTTCAAAATTGGTCTGTTACAGTTGCAAGTTCATTGATTTGGTGAACACAAGTTATACCCTATATAATGCTACGCCTAATGCTACTGACTTTCACAATCTTATTTTAGAAATAACAGTGGATTTTACTTTAAGACCCGCGCTAGTCTGTGTGACGTCATGACAAGAACTTTCTATAGGAAACTTCCTGTGACATATCAGATACTTCCTGCATGGTAGATACACAATTCAGTAAAAACGTTTTGGGTTTTCCCCAAACAAAACTATGCTCCTAGTTACATGGTCGATTCTCTTCCTTAACTACGACACGACAGGGAAAAATTCAAACCAAAGTAAGAGTTTTTTCCCCTTTTATTTAGCCTTTTGTCTTGGTTTAGTTTGGGTTATGCTAATGCACTCCTGCTGAACTATTCCTTCTTTTGTGAGGCTCTTTGCTGTAGCGCTATCGAGTACATAATCGTATATAGTATATGATGTAATCTATACGATGTATTCAAATCAACGCCTACATAGAGTACCACAACGCATAGAAACACAGTACCACAACATAGTACCACAACGCATACAGAAAGTTATAACCGTAAGGTACTAGAGTCTGAGTCGTCTTCTGGTGATCAGATTTATAGACTAATGTTGGACATAAGGCTTATGGTATGCGGAGAACATTGCTCGTCAATCCAATCTATTTGCGCTTCGGCCACTTCCTTATATAGAATACGTACTTGATGTACATATGCCTTTGGGGCTAGAACACACTGACATCTAAACAAAGACTGGATCGAGCAACTATTGTTCAGAAAGTAGCAAGTGGCGGCCATCTTGTTGGGACCACGCTATATAGTTTTACTATAGGCGACAGAGACTATCTGTCTCTGATATTTTAAGATGCTAAAATGAATCAGTTGTCGAAGGTTTTCCCATAATATAGAACACAAACTACGGCTCCATAATAGTAACTATGGATCTTTTTGGAAAAAAGGCAAAGAAAGAAAGATTACTCGATCTTATTTTGGAATATGGAGTGTTCCTATCGATAAGAACGATGGTTGTTGTAACAAAATTTGCAAAGTATACTTCTCAAAAATAAAGCGCATTGAAAAATTGATTGATGAGAAAGGTCGAGATAAGAAATGAAATCAAACGCAGCTGGTAAAAGGTGCTTCGTACTGCTCCTCCTTCAACATCACGTTCTTTCTCCCAAGAACATACAACGCTTTATCTACGGCTTGGTGGAAAAAATTAATTTTATCCATCTTCGAAATCTAAAGTATAAACTTGCTGCTTTATTTAGCGTTTCGGAAGTTTGGCGGCCTGGGACGAGGTTGTGAGGGCTCTGGGAACGAAAGACCCAATTTTAGGGACTTTCCCCACAGAGCCTGTGTTTCTTGGCGCAGGCCAAAAGGAACGCAGGCTCTGGGCACGAGATTGATTTGTTTGTTGACCTGAAACTGAAAGTTATACACTGTATGTGTTAGAATTGCAATGATACACTGTAGTGAAACATGGGCAGTCAACTCCAGCCCATGGGCAGTTAACCAACAGTTGTAGTCTATAGTTGTTACCATACATGTCCATGAGCTGGGAGACACAACTTCAAATCCTGGGTGGCAACTACCACTCTCAAGGGTCTTAAAAATAATTGAGGAAAAAGTGCTGCCTTTGCAATAACACCAGCAAATGGTAAGACTTTCGGGTCTTCTCGGATAACGACCTTATATATCGTAGGCCCTCGGAACCCCTATCAATTGGACTTCTAGCCTGTTCGGGTATTCCGTTTACCTAAAAGAGTGATAAAACTAATAAACTATTAACTAGTCTTGAACGCACTGATTTGAGGATGATTAGATATAGATGTAATACAATACACATTCAATACTGATATTATATCTACCTGGCGCTCAATATGTTTAAATTGTAATTCTGTTAGAGATCTTGAATCGCAGAACTTCAGTATTTGTTGTTAATATTAACTGTACGTACGTGAGTGAGTTAGTATAATGTATTTGTTGTAATAAGTGATATAATAAGCGATATCGTATCACAGGCTGTGATATAGTAATTAGTTATATATATGTAATGTATTATATGTATGTTTGTTAATTCTTAGGGTAAGACACAGAACAGGGATGTTCAGCCCTAGTCATGGTCTTGCCTTGTGTGTGTAAACACGAAAACTAATTAAATAAATGTGTAATGCAACAATGAAAGACAAGACGACGTCAGAATAGCTAAGAGGTCGTTTGGAGCTAGTTAACTGCGGAGATGATATCTGTCGGAGTAGACTGCGTTGCTTTATAATAACATGCAGAGGATAGATCAAGATTGATTTAGATAAGCGAAATCCGATTGATTTAGATGGCGCTGGAAGAAGGGGGAAAGGGATATCTAGGACACATGGGAACCGCTTGTGTAAACAGATTTGGGGAAGAAGGGTGTGCGTAAGGAACTGCCATTACATCATACTGTATGGTAAGTAGAGTATCTGCATGTAACAAGAAACTAACCCACATGCATGATGTCTACTTCCTAATTACTTCCTCTCCAATGCATTCTCTCCGAAAGTCATATTCAAGGAATATGCTCGGATATAACGGAAGGCTATCGCTTTTCACCTATACACAACACCAAATCACAAAACGAGAGTAATCAGAGAATTCATCTTCGGCTATAGTACATGATACATGGTTTCGATTTCTCACTTCCTCACGCATCGTATTTATTTCACAACACTTATGGTCATGGAAACAGTCGCCCCTCGCTGTTAGGATAATTTATGTGGAGAAAACCGTCCTCGCGCTGTATAGTTAAGCTACTGTATTGTGGCCGATTCAGATTGAAGCGATAAATCATGTTAAAATTGCCAAATTGAATTCGTCAAATTTTAAAAACATAAACATTTGTGCAATATCAACTTCTTTCCTATCTGGTATCTTTTTGGATGGTTTTCTAGTGCGCATGAGCGCCAGCGGCTATATAAATTTCCACCGCTATATATAGTATTTGCATATGATTATAAATGTACTGGTAGTTTCACATCTACGACATGCTTCCAGCACATCTTGCGGAAATGCTAATGCTATAATGGTCCTATTGTAATTTAAATGATAAAAATAATTCTCGGGACAAATCCACTGCAGCCAGCAGTATATAAGTCTCGATGGAATTGCTCAAACACAAAATACATATCTATAAGGAACTACAGTAAGCAGCACTCAGAAATAATATA
This sequence comes from Chrysogorgia sp. JL179-B06, assembly GCA_035772405.1. Lineage (NCBI taxonomy): Eukaryota > Metazoa > Cnidaria > Anthozoa > Scleralcyonacea > Chrysogorgiidae > Chrysogorgia > Chrysogorgia sp. JL179-B06. The sequence goes on from JAYKKM010000242.1 coordinate 568,506, forward strand.
TGAAAATGGAGATTAAACAAATTTTGAATAGTATGGTAAGTGTTTTATATAGAAAATAGTTATATGTTTACAGTTAAGGCTTGTCTATAGGCAATTACTGCTTCTATTAATCATTAGTTTAGTTTAGTTTATTAGATTTATCACTCTTTGGTGAACGGAATACCCCAACAGGCTAGAAGCCCAATTGATAGGGGTTCCGCGGGCCTACGATTTAAGGTCGTTATCCGAGAAGACCTGAAAGTCTTACCATTTGCTGATATTATTGCAAAGGCAGCACTTTCTCCTCGATTATTTTTAAGACCCTGAGTGGAGGTTCGACCCATTATGGACGCTAACACTGTCATGCACTGGTCCTGATTTCACTAAGATATCATATATTTACTTCTCTCGTCATGAACTCATGGTATAATTGTTAAATATATTAGGGAATTATTCAGTGATATTACATGAAATACATCAATTATGTTTTCAATATGTAAAATGTACATGTCTCATGTCTTCCAAAAAATTCTCTGCTATTTTACAATGTTAACAAAAAGGCTACCATTTCTCTTTATTATTTTAGCTATTTGCTGTAATCCTCTATCCAATCATATTTCCATTCACGACTAGTCAAATATGTTATAAGCTACCACCATCAAACGCTGAAGAGCCACCCATACTGGAAATCTACAGACAACGTTACGACTTCGTTCAAACATCGTCGTCAACGAAATATTCCATTCCCAGGAAAAGCTTCAGGTTAAATAAACTCTCGCCAAACTGTCCATGGAAATGGACGATCAATGACAATCCCTTTCGCATTCCAAGAATGATACCTTACGCTAAATGCGTCAACTGTGACAAAACATTTTGCAAACCTGTGAAGTTCGCTCACAAAGTCTTGTACTCAAAGTGTGATTACAAAACAGGAGAGATGTCCTGGAAATGGATCGACGAAAAATTAAATGTTGCATATGTATACATAAAAAAATACTAAAGACCATTGCTCTTTGTAAGAAAATCTAATCTTAAAGTCTAAAATGAAATAAATGTTCATCAACTATGCAGTGAGAATTAAGAATAGAAATAGTACCTGAAATGTTTTGTAATTATGTTACTGAGAGTTATCTCCCCATGCTGTTAAATTGTCTGTTTTTTAAGCATTATGCGACACGCTCTGTAACGTTGCACGACTTTAGCAAGACTTTACTTGGTCAATAAATATATATTGTTTGATCATTTGGTCAAGTGTCAGTTGGTACCTTGCTCCTAATCAAATCTTCGAGTTTTTACAATACGTTGAAACCCTTTTGTGTGGACATTTCCACTTATTTTCACTTTTCGTTTTTCCGCTTTGCTAATAATACGGCTGTGCAAATTACTCGGAATTTTTATCAGCGTTGTAGCGCCGTTGCAGCGTGATTTAATTATATTCAATGTATTGTACTGTTTGTGAATTGACTGAATAATTAATTTGAATGTACCATTTCGTCACTATACAATATATACAATTATAAACTGCTTTATAAACAACTAATAATATCTTAAATATAATACGATAGTATAGATAAGCCAATGAAGTTCAACTAACACAGGGGTAATATATGATCAAACTTGCCAGTATACGAGTAAGCGTTCTTGCTCTGATTTCTAAATACGGATAAGCCTGTTGAAAATACGAGTTTTTTAACAGGTTTGTCCATATTTAGAGACCAGAGGATTAACAATTACGAGTGTGAGAATTTACATCTCAAACGAATCCATATTTTATGAGAAAATTGAGGTTAAAGTTAGCGAAATTTGGCCATAATTACATTTAACACACGTGTTTTGCAATGCTAAGAGATAATAGTGGTTAAATAGTAATTTCTTAAAGTGCGTATATGTAATGAAAAATTCAGTTGTAAAATAACTCTTTTGTTTGAAAGAACACTTGAAACTACCTGCATGTATAAAGACTAACCATTTTCAACTTTTTCATATCTCACTTCACTCTTGAGATATTAAGATTTGTTTAATATGTAAATGATCATACTTATGACATTACACTGTCTAAAATGAAATAAATTTTTATCTACTATTTTTCGAATATCATCGAGTGGCTTTCATTTTTTAAGAGTTTGACAGAGAAGTAAATTGAGAGATAAATTGAGGTAGCAGTGGTGATGGTTTGGCCACAAGAGTGATTTTTTACAGTATCGACCCCTATATAGTCACTTAGTGGCACCGCCACCAATAAAAGGCGAGGCTACGTAGCAGGAAGTATTTCATCGTTGCTGGCACACGTCATACCATTGTGCTCGTCAAACTCAAAAAGCTAAACGAAGCCATTGTGCTCTAGCGAAGCCATTGCGCTCGCTAAAAACAATACAAACGAAGGCAAACCTAGCGAAGTCGTGGTGCTCTCTAAAAAAACCTAGCGAAGTCGTGGTCTCGCTTAAAACAATACAAACAAACGTATAATTTGTGCCTGTTGACTGTCGACAACATAAAGACCTTGTAGTTAAAATATAACCAGTGAACATTTTGCCCAAATGAGAGTGATAACTGAGCAATATCGTGCCCGAATTCGCAGAGTTCAACACCACTGGAAGATATAAACTTTTGTGAAACAATGTTGATGTTATTTCAGCTGGTAATAACGATTATGGTATTACTAATATTGGTACGAATATTTTACCTCAGTGTATTTTTATATTTGCCAACAAAGAGAAGTTGACAGAACAATGTCAACGTTTAAGTCAAGTAATAGTGTTGTTCTAAGGATTTATGGTGAAGGAAAATTTCGAGTGTCGGAATATATACATTTTAAGACCAAACCGGGATGTCATCTTACAATATGTATGTTCCACTGTTGTTGAGCCGAATGGCAAATGTCGAAGAAAATACTGAACCCACAGTATTCTTTGTTCTAGCTGTGTGTAACTAATTCACTAATTCAGGCTGTACATGGGCTAAACTTTTCTCTATTTTCCCCCAACACTACTACCAAATACCAAGTTTCCAATCTGTCCCTTTCAGGCAGCACTTCCTTTTGTCCGCTTTTACCCATAATTGTTGCGGTGACTATTAATAGCAGCCAGACTCTTCGCTATTGCGTTCGACGAAGGAGAACACATTCTAATCTTGCATGTTATGGGTGACCTGTGCTTTACAGCTAAAATTAGAAATCAAGATAAAATCTTTACCTTTTTGAATAAATTACCGTTTCGGAATTTGAAATAAAGTATGGCATTAGTAAGTTCTTATCAGAAGTGAAATGCTGCCTCTGGACTGACACAGGAGCGGTGGATGGTTACCTGTAGAAGTGTTCAGGATTTATAGGCATTCAAATAAATAGAATGTAGAATATAAACTACGTATAAAGGTGATCAAGTAGTCTTGTAATATTAAAATAACATACAAGGTGATATGGCGCGTTTATAATGTCAAAATTCAATATGACCATTTGAACGCCATACATCTAATTCGAACAATTACTCGAGAAACGAGCAACCCTCGCGAAGTTATACATTTTCCATTCAAGCGCACTTTTGCCAAATCGAACTTCGCGTTTGTAATATTTCTGAATTGAACGATTTACAGGACTGGTATATATATGGCGGTCAAGCGGTCATATTTGAAATCGAACAAACGAACGGGAAATATACCCTTCTAATAACACAGGGAAATCATGTCTCCTTCAATTAAGACGCTGTAATATATTTATTAGCTTTATTTATTTTCATAATTCGTTACAGCATAATTCTATGTTTGTAAACCAATCTTCATTCACCACTTGCTGGTCCACATGCGTCGAACGCACTTCCATAATCTTTGATTTCTCGTAGTTTCTAGTATATAGTCTGATATATTAAGCCAAGGTGTGTATAAGATCCCATGCTGTGAGTTGCACATGTTGTTTAAACTAGTAAATTATACCATTTACTAAAATGGCACCGAAAACGTTTGGGAGGTATCAGCGTTGTCATTCAGCCAAACGATTGATGATAAGAAATAATATCATTTAAAAGATACAGAAGTGATAAAGGGTTGATGTTTCGATGCATTTTTACCAGAGATAGTGTTTCTTCCTTGTTGTAATTTCTTTATACCTTTGCCTTATTTGCATTTTCATGCAGAGCAGTACCCCATTTTAAATTACACAGTTATAATAATTAACATCTGCCTACGCTTAGACCATAAGCATCCTGTCAGCGCTGAATAAGGTTATACGGCATCGCATGGAGAGAATATAAAATTGTATACAATATATAATAGAATTAATTGTAATCTAAAATTAAAATAAACTCTATAATTCAAACCAATTTCTTCATAATCTCACATACTTGATAATGTTACTTATAAAGACAAACTATATTCATACCTACAGTGAAATTGCGCTTAAAAAGTATATTCATCTAGACTTTGAAACACACTCTCCGATCAAACAAAAGAAATTAACACATATAAGTCTCTTTAAAAATTATTTAAAATCAAGATACTTTGTCGCTCTCCAGAACACATTCAATACTGATATTATATCTACCTGGCGCTCAATATGTTTAAATTGTAGTTCTGTTAGAGATCTTGAATCGCAGAACTTCAGAATTTGTTGTTAATATTAACTGTGCGTACGTGAGTGTGTTAGTATAATGTATTCAGATTGTGATATAGTAATATGTACATGTATATGGTGAATGGTAATAAGTTCAGAACGTTCTGAAATCTAAACTGCTTATTTATAAACACATTTACCAAAAACTAATAATGGCGTAATGTTGGAGCAAAGGGTGAGAACAAGAAATGAGTTCTTAGAAGAACTGTTTAAAGATTTGAGAAATAAATAGGCTTAAAAACGTCTGCTGATAAACTGAAACTTAGAGCGTATATTTATAAGGAACGAGGTAGGATGATGTCACCCCGATAGCGAAGTGACACTAAAATAGTGACAGACTGAAAACAAAGTCCTTTTGTCTGCATAATATTGGATTAAGGAACTTAATTAAAATAGATTCCATCACCTTTAGTTGGAATCACCTTTAGTAATATGTAATGTATGTTTGTTAATTCTAGGGCTAGGGCTAGGGCTGAACATCCCTGTTGTGTCTTGCCTTGTATATGTAAACACGAAAACAAAATAAATATTCAAAACTGGAAAGTGTTCAAATGGAGATCGTGCACGGTATAAAAATAAAATTAAAAATGCTGGCTATAAAAATAGAATAATAGCATTAAGGATTTTTCCAAACCAGGATTAAACCAAACCTAAGTTAATATATTTTGTCAATCTATTTTGTACCCTGATCGTCTTTCCTCTCTGGGATCGGGGCTTGATAACATGTAAATCTATACCTCAGATTCGTTTGAATGCGTTCAATGAAGTGAGAAGAGTTTAAATTAAGGGTTTTCCCAAACCTCGGCGACGCGTTATTTCACTGATAGTATAATATATTTTTATCAATGTGCTTTCCTAGTTAAGAGAGGGTATGGTCAGAGAAATTGCAATTTAGTGTTTTGATAGTTTGTGCATACCCGACAGGAATCGAACCCGTAATGACTATTAAACCGCTATACAAGACGGCGATATACATGAAGATCACGCTAGTTTTAAAAACTAGCTTTTCCTAGTTTTATACTATAAACACCCCTAATTCTCACTATAAAGGCGTATACAGGAATTATAATAAGGTTTGGGAATAATTAATAATATCGTCTAAGGGAGTAAAACACTGATTGTCGAAAAGAAATTCGAAAAATTAACTTCCAGCTGCTTTGATCTGTCTAATTCACTTTGCATAGAATCACGAGTTAGAACTGCTTTAATTACAGCGTGTGAGGCACAGTTATTCACACGTTTTCACATCCAGGAAACTAATACAACTAATTGACCAACAAATCTAATTTGTATTTCTATACACTACACAGCATTACACTTTTATACAAGCAACGACAGTTTTGACAACGTTCATCCGCCATCTAAAAGTATTAAGTAAGAAAGATCCAGTAGAGGTCCAAAAGTCAGTGACATGCGCATGAACATAATTACATGTAACTTGTACATTATTTAATACATGCACATAATACCACATTGAGTGTTTTTCCAAACTTCGGTTAAATCAAACCTAAGTAAAGCCTGGTTGCCATATCGTCGTAACAGTCGGCGACTCAGTCAGCAACCAGTCGGCGAATCTCAGTCGGCAACCAGTCGGCGACTCAGTCGGCAACCAGTCGGCGAATTTCCGGCAGTCGCCGACTGTTCTTTTCTATATGGAAACATCTTGTCGGCGTAGTCAGTTCGACCACCTTATTTTTCTCAAACACGTCGTTTGAGACATGTATATATACGTATATATAATGATATTTTGTATATATTGTAATGATATGTAATTTATAGATGATACATAAGTAACTTTACGAATATATTGTTGTAAGAGCATTGAGACTATTGTATAATGCTCCTAAAACGTCTTTATTATTATTGTTATTATTCGTCGGCGTAGTCGTTTCACAACAGTCGCCGACTAGTTGGAGACTGATCGCCGACGCAGTGTAGCAACGATATGGAAACACAACATTTTGCCTGTCTGCGTCGTCGCCGACAGTAAATGTATCCCATTATGCACTTTGCGGCTAATTTCAAAATGGCTTCCCAAGTAACAAGACCCGTTGTCGGCGACTGTTACGACAATATGGAAACCATGCTTAAATATTTTGTCAATCTATTTTGTAGTCTGTATCTAAAAACGTTGGTGTCCTCCCGAAATAGCGTGTAAGTTGTCTAACGTTTCGAGCGAAGGATCTTCGTCAGAGAGTGAAGAATTTCCCTCTCTGACGAAGGGCCTTCGCTCGAAACGTTGGACTACTTACACGCTATTTCGGCAGTACACCAACCTTTTTAGATATTTGATTTGTATTTCTATACTGGCTACGGAGCACAACACGTTTTATGACTTATTTTGTGCTCTGATTGTCTTTCATCTCATTGTCTTTCTTCTGTTAGATCAGGGCTCAAAATATTCAATGGCATTTGTTGATGACATGTAAATCTATACCTCAAATTCATTTGAATGCGTCCAATGAAGTGAGAAGAGTTTAAATTAAGTATTTTCCCTCGGCGACGCATTATTTCAATATTTTGTCAATCACTTTTTTATCAATGAGCTTTCCTAGTTAAAAGAGGGTATGGTCAGAGAAATTGCAATTAAAGTTTTGATAGTTTGTGAATACCCGACACGCATCAAACCCGTAATCTTGTGATTACCCGTGGCGAGATATACTCTTTGACTATTAAACTATACACCGACCAAGACGCGGCAATGTGCACGAAGATCACGCTAGTGCATTTTAAAGACTAGCTTTTTCTATAGTTTTACACTAAACACACCTAATTCTCACTATAAAGGCGTATACAAGCCCAGAATTATAATAAAGTTCAGGGATTAATAATATCGTCTAAGGAAGTAAAACACTGATTGTCCAAAAGAAATTCGAAAATTTAACTTCCGGCTGCTTCGATTGGTCTAATTCACCTTCAAGAGAATCACGAATCAGCAGGGGCGCAGCAAGAAACTCCGGGCAGCGAGGACGGCAAAGAAGCGAAAGGACATTTTCAAATAGTAGAAGAAGCCGTCAAACTGTCTTTTTTATTTAATATCTATTACTAGACTCATAGTAAACGTTTGTCAATAACAATATTTAATAATTAATACTAAGTGGATATATGTCACATAATAATATATTTATAATATTTTTAATAGAAAATGCTTGCGTCACTCAGTTGCGTGCCTCTGTGAAACCAAATTACACAACCTATATTCTTCGTAAATCGTCGACCACGAGATGACCAGCGACTATATATTAGTTTGGGCTCGTTCCTCCTCATTTTCCTCATTACACGCACCTCGCTCGTAAATATAAAATGTTTTTGCTTTCCGAATTTGGGCTGTATAAATTTTAACTTAGAGTGATAAAATAAATTCAAAACGAAGTATAAGATATTGTAATGATACCAAAGGGTACATGGCTGCCCACGCGTGCTCCCGTGGCTCCGGCGCCCCTGCGAATCAGATCTTTAATTCAAGCGTGGGAGCAAGGCGCAATTATTCCGAAGTTTTCACACCCAAGAATCTACCACAAATAAAGACAAATAAATCAATTTTGTATTTCTATACACACTACACACGCAGCATTACACTTTTATACAAGCCACGACAATTTTGACAACCTTCGTCCGCCATCTACAAGTATTAAGTATTAAGTAAGAAAGATTCAGTAGAAGCCCAAAAGATAGTGACATGCGAATGAATTTAATTACATGTAACTTATACATTATTTAACACACACATAATAACACAAGTTTCACTGAATACTGACATATATATTTTTGCTGAGAGAAAGAGTGTGCCATTTTCATTGCGAATCATTAGGTATAGCCTTCGCTTTGCCATCTAGGTCTGACAGTGTGTGTACCTTAATGCAGTTAGATCTGTTAAAAGGTCGTGATCAGGGTTTGATTGCATGAGGCAATACTCTACCGCATAAAACGGTAGGCTGCGCAGCATAGCAATCGTTACAATATTTCGTCAATTCTTAAAAACATTTTAACCAGAATGTCTGATGTACTGCCAAACAAACTTGAAACGTTTGCAATCATAAACCATTTTTAGGATTATACCGATTGTACAAAAAATAACCTATAGCGCGTAATACCCAATAACATACAAAAATATACTCTGGAAATATATATTGCTTTCAACTATTTGCTTGTATCTATTGCTAAACGTGTGGGACCCCATGTTGTTTGAACAGCCTGGTAAATGGCACCGGAAAATTTTTAACTTGTATTAATTAATTTGCATTCTAGCTTGGTTGTAAATAAAAAAAATTATTAAAAAATTATTTAAAAATTCAGACATCTCGGAGACATCAGCGTGGTCATTCGGTCAAACGATTGAAAATAAGAAATAATGTCAATTGAGAGATTCAGTTGTGATAAAGGGTTTATCTTTCGTCGCATTTTCACAAGATGATCTCGCTTGTCATTATAATGTTCATGTAACACAGCCATTTTAAATTACCCAGACAACAGTAATTGATATTATAAAAACTTTGTCTTCTTAAGATTTGATGAAAGCTATGCAAAGAAATGACTTCTGTTCCAATCACGCATGGTGGCGCTGAAACACGTAGGCGTGGATAGATTACCGTTGGTCTGTCTTGTTCCACGCTATATTTAGCGTTTGAATATGATTATGTATGAAAAGGTTCAACCGTTCAAGGAAATGTAGATCTGAGACAGTGTAATTGTAGCACACCTAGTCACGAGAAAAAACAGGATGTTAAAATGTACAAGTTGCTATTGTAATTTATAACAAAAATACATTTCGGGACAAACCCACCACCAGTATATAATACCGTGAGTTTCCCGATGAGATTATTCAAACACAAAATACCCATCTATAGTGATCTAGTAGCAGTACTCAGAAAGAATATACGAGAAATGGAGATTAAACAAATTATGAATAGTATGGTAAGTCTAATTTGATAGAAAATAGTTATAGTCTACAGTTAACTTGTCTATAGGTTTATTTACAGTTAAGTTATCTATAGGTTTATTTACAGTTAACTTGTCTACAGGTTTATTTACAGTTAACTTGTCGATAGGTTTATTTACAGTTAACTTGTCTATAGGTTTATTTACAGTTAACTTGTCTATAGGTTTATTTACAGTTAACTTGTCTACAGGTTTATTTACAGTTAACTTGTCGATAGGTTTATTTACAGTTAACTTGTCTATAGGTTTATTTACAGTTAACTTGTCTATAGGTTTATTTACAGTTAACTTGTCGATAGGTTTATTTACAGTTAACTTGTCTATAGGTTTATTTACAGTTAACTTGTCTATAGGTTTATTTACAGTTAACTTGTCTATATAGGTTTATTTACAGTTAACTTATCTATAGGTTTGTTTACAGTTAACTTATCTACAGGTTTATTTACAGTTAGCTTGTCTATAGGTTTATTTACAGTTAACTTGTCTATAGGTTTATTTACATGCAGTTAACTTATCTATAGGTTTATTTACAGTTAGCTTGTCTATACAGGTTTATTTACAGTTAGCTTGTCTATAGGTTTATTTACAGTTAACTTGTCTATAGGTTTATTTACAGTTAACTTGTCTATAGGTTTATTTACAGTTAAGTTATCTATAGGTTTATTTACAGTTAACTTGTCTACAGGTTTATTTACAGTTAACTTGTCGATAGGTTTATTTACAGTTAACTTGTCTATAGGTTTATTTACAGTTAACTTGTCTATAGGTTTATTTACAGTTAACTTGTCGATAGGTTTATTTACAGTTAACTTGTCTATAGGTTTATTTACAGTTAACTTGTCTATAGGTTTATTTACAGTTAACTTGTCTATATAGGTTTATTTACAGTTAACTTGTCTATAAGTTTATTTACAGTTAGCTTGTCTATAGGTTTATTTACAGTTAACTTGTCTATAAGTTTATTTACAGTTAACTTGTCTATATGTTTATTTACAGTTAACTTGTCTATAAGTTTATTTACAGTTAACTTGTCTATAAGTTTATTTACAGTTAGCTTGTCTATAAGTTTATTTACAGTTAACTTGTCTATAGGTTTATTTACAGTTAACTTATCTATAGGTTTATTTACAGTTAGCTTGTCTATAGGTTTATTTACAGTTAGCTTGCCTATAGGTTTATTTACAGTTAACTTGTCTATAGGTTTATTTACAGTTAACTTGTCTATAGGTTTATTTACAGTTAACTTGTCTATAGGTTTATTTACAGTTAACTTGTCTATAGGTTTATTTACAGTTAGCTTGTCTATAGGTTTATTTACAGTTAACTTGTCTATAGGTTTATTTACAGTTAACTTGTCTATAGGTTTATTTACAGTTAACTTGTCTATAGGTTTATTTACAGTTAACTTGTCTATAGGTTTATTTACAGTTAGCTTGTCTATAGGTTTATTTACAGTTAACTTGTCTATAGGTTTATTTTATCACCAGATACAAGTTATTCTGCAACCTCGTTGCTAGTTATACTGGCAAGTTATCAGCTCATTTTCTATTAGCAATGAAAAAATAAAATGGTAAAATGTTTTGCTAAAACGAATAAGCAAAGAATCATACATTCACTTCTCTCGTCATGAACTCATGGTATAATTGTTAAATATATTAGGGAATTATTCAGTGACATTACATGAGAGTTATGTTTTCTCCATGTAAAATGTACATGTCGGTATTTCAAGAAAATTCTCTGCTATTTTACAATGTTAACTAAAAGGCTACCTTTTCTCTTTATTATTTTAGCTATTTGCTGTGATCCTCTATCCAATCATATTTCCATTCACGACTAGTCAAATATGTTATAAGCTACCACCATCAAACGCTGAAGAGCCACCCATACTGGAAACCTACAGACAACGTTACGACTTCGTTCAAAAATCGTCGTCAACGAAATCGTCCATTCACAGGAAAAGCTTCAAGTTAAATAAACTCTCGCCAAACTGTCCATGGGAATGGGCCATAGATGACAAACCCCGTCGCTTTCCAAGAATGATACCTTACGCTAAATGCGTCAACTGTGACAAAACATTTTGCAAACCTGTGACGTTCGCTCACAAAGTCTTGTACTCAAAGTGTGACTACAAAACAGGAGAGATGTCCTGGAAATGGATCAACGAAGAATTATATGTTGCATATGTATACATAAAAAATATACAATAAAAAGAAAATCTAAAATAAAATAAAATTTTATGAACTATTGAATATCATCGAGTGGTTTTCATTTTTTAAGAGATCAAATTACAATGGGTGGTATCGAAAAGAGATGGAGGCATTTAATCACAATGCTTCACGAATTTAAAATTACTCTAATATCAGCTATATATTACAATGAATTAATATATAGGCAAGAGATGTCTTTCGAACCAATTTATTCTTTTTTAAACCCTATCTTCTGATGTCTTTTGAAAAGATAATATTTATTGTGCGTAAATAATTATCATTAACTCTTTCCTGTCCGGCCCAGTCAAAAGGGGTAATAGAAGACCCCCGAAGTCGTCAATCGAAAAACACGCCACACGGTAACGCAAGATTAAAAATTGAAATTCGACCAGCGCCAGGGACATGAGATCCACTCACACGCCAAGTTTGATTTCATAAACAACTCTGCAATTGGTGGCATTTTGAATTTTCATGGTGCTACGCGGGCGTGCAAGATGGCCTTTTCTAGAAAAATGGAAGTTTTCAACCTGATGTATGATAATTAATGCTAATTTATATTATCATGATGTGTCTTGTTCGCAAAATTCAAAAGCATTGGTAACAGCCGCTTTATTGGGCTTTCAGAAAAGGTATAGGTTTCGCAACCATTATGGATATTTCACGAGATATCAATAGAACAAAGAGGTAGTTCAATTTTGGATGTTTTTCAGCCGGACAGGAAAGAGTTAAGTCAACCAACTTTGGTACGGTTATATAGTAAAGCAAAAAGGTGGTGAACTGTCGAGATTTTTAGTAATGAAATACTGACGTTTCGAGTGGAGCGGCTTCATCAGAGTAAGACGTGGTTTGTTGTAATGATCATCATTATTAACACCACCATGCCAACGCCAGAACCATATCATTATCTTCACCATCATCATCATCATCATATTAAGACCACAATATCAAGCGCCATAATTCACCATCATCATCACCACCATCTCAGCAACATTATCTTCATCACCACCATATCAGAACCATCATCTTTATCACCACCATATCAGCACCATCATTTTTATCACCGCCACGTATCAGCGCCATCATCTTCACCATCACCACCATCTCAGCACCATCATCTTCAGCACCATCATCTTTATCAGCACCATATCAGCACCATCATCATCACCATATAAGCACCATCATCTTCAGCACCATCATCTTTATCACCACCATATCAGCACCATCATTTTTATCAGCACCATATCAGCATCATCATCACTACCATATCAGCACCATCATCATCACCACCATCTCAGCACCATCATCTTAAGCACCATCATCTTAAGCACCATCATCTTAAGCACCATCATCTTAAGCACCATCATCTTCAGGACCATCATCTTTATCACCACCATATCAGCACCATCATCATCACCACCATCTCAGCACCATCATCTTAAGCACCATCATCTTAAGCACCATCATCTTAAGCACCATCATCTTCAGGACCATCATCTTTATCACCGCCATATAAGCACCATCATCATCATCACAACCATATCAGCACCATCATTTTTAGCACCACCATATCAGCACCATCATCTTCACCATCATTAGCACCATCATCGTCAGGTTTTATACCTGTTCTATCTCAAATTTAATGTTTGTAAAGCCACGTCAATTGTAAATAACTGCTAATAAATAATTGCCTGCGCTCGCGCATTACAAACAAAACTGTAAATAATATTCTACTCACGTGCGTTGACACCCATCTTTGAAAACATGACCCGCTTCATAACAATTCTAAACATAAAAAGAAAAAAGAAGAATAATATATTATACAAATCAATTGAATAATTTCGTTCACGTGGTTTGTCAATGTGTCGCACATATCTAAATTTAGAGCTAAAATGGCGACCATAGTGCGCAGAAATATAATGTTGAAATATAAAAAGAAACATAACAGAGTGCCAGGTTTGTACTGCAAAGCTTTTTGCTTAAAATCATCGAGACGAGGATTGAATTGATTGGAGCAACGTTTTCTCAGAAGCAAAAAGACCTTCCTTTACAACACAACACGACACGACACGACACGATACAATACAATACAATACAATACAATATTTCTTTCACTTATAAATACTAAATAAAATGGTAAATAACTATTTACAAAAAAAGAGAGAAGTAGTTAAATATAAATTATTTTATGTTAGAGTCTAGGAAGACTATCTAAGTGACAGTATTGAATCTATCCAGAGAAGAGCAATGCGAATCATATTCCGTCCACATACTATGTCCTATTGCTCCAGTCTTTTAATATTTTATGAATATATTTTTCATATGTTCTTTCAAATGGTTGCCACAGTTAATTGTTATATTGTAGGGTGTTAAAAATTGATTATGTGGGATCTTGCTTCCTTAATTAACAGTGCCTTCTTTTAAATGCTAAAAAATATTGATGTTTTAAATACGATCACTGTCGTAGTTTCCTAAAGGTCAATAATACTCTATAGCTACGGGCTACGTACCAGGAAGTGTTTCATAACGTAAGAATGTTTTCATTGCTTAGCAACACGTACATCGCTAAGCGCAATTTGCATTTATTGACATAGAGAAAACAAAAAAAAGGAAAATGGAGTAGCGGTGCGTAACGCGTCATGTGTATACACTTCCTGCATGAAACTTCACACGGGCATTTCTGCAGACACTTGATTCTTTTGATCTCGAAAACAAAGACGAAATTTAGGTTTCGATCATTAGAAGTAGTACAAGAAAAAGAAATGCCCGTGACCAATATGACAACACATGAACGAGTCACTTCAATGTGAAAATCGAGTTTTCGTTCAACCATGAAGAACGCTTCCTCCCCTTCATCTTCTTAATAAGGAAATGTATTTTGTACATTTAAGGTTGCATTTTTCACCGAATTTATTTCAAATTGGCACCAACTGTAGCCAGATAGACTCAGCCTTCATCGCTGGTTTTACTAAACATCTGCAAAATTGTCATATTTACACTTCTCAATGACAGTTATCAAAAAAGTCTTCGCGTTTATTTATTGCTTTAGACGTTTATCAGCCAGGGTATACACTTTCCCGACTTGTATTATATCGAAAGGAATGGTCAAAAGAAGTCTGTAACTCAATTAATTTGAAGATAAATACATCACGCTAACACAACGTTTTAGAACTACCACTGAGAAGTGTAAATATGACAATTTGACAGATGTTTAGTAAAACCAGCGATGAACAACGACAGCAGAGGGAAGGTACCGTTATTTTGAAACTTATGAGTAAGTTTCTGACAAAATATTTTGTTTCTAGTTTACTTGATAATGCGATGGTGTTCTTCTCGTCTGTCTGGCTATACGTTTGGTGCAAATTGGAGACAAATTGGGGGGAAATTCAGGGTATAGCTAGTAGCAAATCTCTTGAAATTACTTTCTAGGGTAACCTGCATTATTTGTAACCTTAAGTCACGGTAATGAGTGCACCCAAGATGAAGTCAAGGGCCAGTGAAAGCTGCTACGCGAGATTGTCTTCAACGCAACTCCTATACGACAGGATTGTTCAATTCAAGGATGAGAAATTTGCTGTAATTATTCTCATCCTGTAGCGCAGCTGTAGTTTCTCCGTGGATGTAAGATTGATTTCGTTTTAACCAAAGAACGTCATTCGATAACCAACGACATAATTTATCATTTGAATCAAATACTAATCCACTGCATGTTGACAAATAATCACAGTAAATTATAAGTCTAACTCGACGATTTAACCACACAATTATTTCAAAAACATTATAGATGTTATAACTTATGCTTTTTGACGGACGTTTTCCGAGTTAAACTATATCGAGCTCATTAGAAGTGTAAAGTTGATCGTTCACGTTGTTCGTCAGATCATCTCACTCGCATTCACAAGGTTACTGGTTTCTCTACAACCAGCAGAATATTTTAGGAAATAAAACCTGACTACGAATTAAAACATCTCGTCAAGTCTTATAAACAACATAAAAGTCTGACGCATCACCAAGGGAAGTCTAAAAGTTCACAAGGAAGCACAAGCCATTTTTGGGAGTACATCTATGATTACAGAAGACATGACCCGTTACAATACAATAAGAACAAAACGAGAAAACTGTGCAAATAATATAACCTATATAGTGTAATACCAAAAGCATACAGAAATTAACCTATATAGGGAATATATATATTATCTTGGTTCAACTCATTATTTCCTTGTACAAGTTAAGTATAATAGATACTAATCAGTATTGATATATATTAAGCCAGGTGTGAGACCCCATGCAGTGAATTGCACGTGTTGTTTAAACAAGTGAATGGCACTGGAATTGATAAGACACATCAGCGTCGTCATTCGATACACCCTAAATACGACATTACTGATATATATTCTACATGAAGTGAATATGTCCACAAGAATTTGAAAAAAGGACCTTGATCACTATGGAGTTACTTGCAGAATTAGCCATGATGTGGAGTCTTCGCGTTGAGAATCTGACGTCACTTCGTTACGCTGGTTAGGAACATGATCGATTAATGGCGGACATAAAATCATCGTTAAATCGCAAAACGGTTTCGACCGAGTAATATTTAGCAGCTCTGCTTTATAAATACGTAAAAATATCGATAGGTAAAAATTTGATCGTATAACACAAATCATAAAACATTTTGTCATTCCGACTACATGTATAAAATCTATCTCAGTAATAACGTATTTGGTGTTAAAGGTATTTTAACACTGACCATACCTATCAACAGTTGTACGCCGAATTTATAGGAGTCAGTTTATTTCTTTGTATAGCTTTCGTCAAATGTTAAGAACACAGATTTTTTTATTATATCAATTATTTTAATTGTTGTCTGGACTTTGTTGTCTTTTTCCGATTGTTTCCAAGCTATATTTAGCGTTTGGATATGATTATGTATGAAACGGTTATAATTTATAGATCTAAGAGAGCGTTGCAGCAGACCTATAGTCACGAGAAAGAACAGGATGCTAAGATGTGAACTATAGTGAATGTTAAATTGGCACTACGATGAAAATTCACCCTCGTCTTTTAGATTTTCTTTAGCATAGAATAGTATTTCAGGGTCGAAAGTGATCATCGATGTAAAAAAAACCTAAAAAATGGTATTTTGAAGTAAGTATTTTGAAATCACTATTATTTAGGCCACCATTACTAAAAACGTGTTCCAAGTGAGCCCGCAATTTCAAAAGGTAATATTGTTGTGACGTCAAATTCTCAATGCTACGCCTGAATTTCAGTCGAGGTTACTTGTTTTCTTGTTTTCTTCGAGAAGTAGATGAAATTTTCAGCCTTTCAGACGAAGAATGTGAAAAAACGACCTTGATTTACTTGAAGAATTAGCCACGTGGAGTCTTCGCGTTGAGAATCTGACGTCACTTCGTTACGCTGGTCAGGAACATGAACGATTAATGGCGGACATAACAACTCCAGATTCGGAGTCAGAAAAATAATACTTGCCATCGTTAAATCGCAAAACGGTTTCGACCGAGTAATATTTAGCAGCTCTGCCTTATAAATACGTAAAAATATCGATAGGTAAAAATTTGATCGTAGTAGCACTTTAAAGACTACGATTCAAGCATTTGATACACTCAAACACAAATCATGCTGTTTTGAATTAAAAAATATGTATGTCTATATATATATATATATATGTGACAAAAATTGGCAACAAAAAATAATACTTTTATATCGAAGTATATGACTCAGCTATTCGGAATATAGTAGTTTGGAGCTATGAAAATACTGGCAAAACATTTGAAAAGATGAATCAACCATCTAAAGACAGGCTCTTGGTCTGCCATTTTGAACATGACCGTGACTGTTGTATTTCGTACTGTTGTGATGCCTCGTCGAGCCATGTGTTGCCCAGTTTTTGTTGTAATAGCGATTATGAAAATAACGTTGAGAAGAAACTTAAAACTGAGTACCAATTAAAACATCTCGTGAACTCTTACAAATATTTAAACCATATAAAGTCGCATGCATCGCCAAGGGAAGTCTAAAAATTCTCAAGGAAGCACAAGCCCTTTTTGGGAGTACACCTAATTATAATTAAAAAACAAGCTTTATTTAACCAAGGTAAAAACAGTACATTCGTAGCCTCATGGTTTTACATGATGCCTTCAATTCCAGAAGACGTCCGCTATAAAAATGTGCAATAAAACGACAAAACTGTACAAAGAATAACCATAGTGTAATACCAAAAATATGCAGAAACCCTAAGGTAATATAATTATCTTGCTTTCGACTCATCGTTTCCTTGTACAAGTTAAACAAATAGTATCCATTGCTATATTAAGCCCCTGGACGCCATGCTGTGATTTACACGTGTTCTTTAAACAAGTGTAAATGGCACCGGAATTGATAAAATTTAAAACATCATTCGAAGGTATCAGCGACGTCATATTCAGCCAAACGATTGATGATAAGAAATTATATCATTTGAAAGATACAAAAGTGATAAAGGGTTGATATTTCGACGCATTTTACATGGTGGCGTTTCACTCTGATAATTTCTTTATTCCCTTGCCTTATCTATAAATACAAAGCACCCCATCAGTAGTAAATTACATGGTTATAACAATTAACGTTTTCGCATCTACCTACGCTTCAACCAGAAGCATCCTTTCAGCGCTGCAGAAGAAGATTATACTGCACCGGATGGCGAATGTAAAATTCTATACAATATATAGAATTAATTGTAATCTATAAAGTAAAAATAAATTTCCATATACCAAACCCTTTTCTATATAAACTCACATACTTGATGAAGTTACTTATAAAGACAAACTATTCAAACCTAGTGAAAGTGCTCAATATACTGGAGAAGTATTCAAATGGAGATCATGATGCACGGTGTGAAAATTATAGTAAGTTAAAGTATTAAAAGTAATTTATTGCTAAAATCTTAGACTTAATATCAGCTTTCGTGCAGCTCTTGGCTTTTCATTGATCAACATTCGTTTCAAAAATGTAGTTGTTGTTTCAGTCAGTTTTTCATCTTTGTATGAATGGTGTATTGAATATATTCATATATATATATATATATATATAGTGACATATAGCTAGGCAGTACATTTTCAATCGAACCAGTACATCATTTAGCCATTGCTGTCCAGGAATCTGAAGGTGCGAGCTTGACGATCATACATCCATGTATCTATAACTGCAATTTCACATTGAATAAATTCCAATGGCTCACTCACGTAGGTCATAGCGTCATATCATATCATATCATATAGCTTATATGTCCTATATGCTTTTCTAATTCGTACTTTGCTACTGCCTTTATTAATTAATAAGTTTGTAAATCATATATTCTTATACAAGAACGTCTTCTTTGCTTTTAATCTATATAATCCGATATTTTCCCAAACTTAACTGAGCTAACTCTATCTTCTTTATCATTTTAGTTCGTTTCATTTATCCTTTATCCAACTATTTGTCGATCAGCTTTGCTTCCAAGTCAAATATGCCACAAAATACCGACTACTGGATCAAACGTTCAAACTCCACCTATTCTCAACACATACAGACAACGTTTCGACTTCATTCTAAAAACGCCGACCTCGATGTCCTCGAACTCTGGGAGAATCGCCAACTTAGGTACACTCTCAACAGTCTGTCCATGGAAATGGCATACAGACAATGATCCTAATCGTTTTCCAAGAATGATACCCTACGCCAAATGTGATAACTGTAACAAAACGTTTTGCAAACCAGTGAAGTTCTACCACAAAGTTTTATACTCAAAGTGTGACTACAAAACAGGAGAAATGGTCTGGGAATGGAAAGAAGTGGAATTGAAAATTGGATATGTTTATGTTAAACCAAGTTCAGTATAAAGAAAACATTGCTTCTCAAAAATAATGTATAATGGTAATATATAAGTTGCCCGACAATATATGGCCACCTGCATAATGTCAAGTGAAGACACCTGCATCACATAAAACTTGTTAAATATAGTTTAAAATTGGAACACATTTTTGGATAGAAATGTACTCCATATATGTTGTAGAGAAATCGGTTTGTTGATTATTAAATTTTTATTCTACATTTGAGACTTGTACAATCGCGTCATGTTTATCTTGTTCTGTTGCGAGTGGTGTGGGGTAAATATTGGAACATTACAAAATAAATTTATCAAAGCCCTATACATTTGCCTGGGGATCCCCGACCCTCGTGGAAGCCGAAGACAAACACTGCAACTATTTTAAGATAAACGGACTAAGGCAGTAGCATAAAGGTCACCAAAGGTGCACTGGCTCATTGAAATTCTCCCAGTTTCAACAAGCACATCAAATTCTAAGTATAGAAAATATAATGTTAATCAAACTGTCTAAGGCGTGACAACACTGATTGTTCTAAAATAATTCCCAATCACATCATTTTACTTTTTGCCTTGTCGGCGGTTTTTCCAATTGACTGTGAGAATCACGAGTCGAAGTATCCAAGTATTAACAAGAACATGGCATAACTAAAGACAGTTAGACAATGTTTATCCGCCATCTAAAAGTACTGAACTACGGTAGAGGTAGAAATGTATACAATTCACGATGCGTTATTTCAATGTTTTGTCAATCACATTTTTATCAATATGCTTTTCCTAGTTAAGAGAGGGCATGGTCAGAGAAATTCCAATTGATAGTTTGTGAATACCCGATAGGAATCGATGCTCTTTGCTATTAAAGTATACATTGACTAAGAGGGTAAAGTGCATGAAGATCACGCTAGTGCATTTGAAATGTACATTTTAAAGACTAGCTTTTCCTAGTTTTACACTAAACACCTCTAATTCTCACTATAAAGCCGTATACAGGAATTACAATAAGGCATCGTTCACGAATTAATAATATTGTCTAAGGAAGTAAAACACTGATTGACCAAAATAAATACGAAAAATTAACTTCCATGAGCTGCTTTGATCTGTCTAATTCACTTTGAAGAGAATCACGAGTTAGATATTTAATTAAAGCGTGGGAGCAAGGCGCAATTATTCACACGTTTTCACATCCAGGAAACTAATACAACTAATTGACCAACAAATCGAATTTGTATTTCTATACACACTATACCTACACAGCATTACACTTTTATACAAGCAACGACAGTTTTGACAACCTTCATCCGCCATCTGCAAGTATTTAGTAAGAAAGATTCAGTAGGCTAATAAGTCCAAACGTCAGTGACATGCGCATGAATTTACCTACATTTACCCGGGATCCCCACCGCCGAGGAAGCCGAAGACAGCAGCGTGAAGGTCACCAGAGGTGCTGGCACATCGAGGTGTTCCCAGCGGTTTCAAAAAGCACAAGTATAATATAGATCTATATATATAATGTTAATCAAACTGTCTGAGGGCGTAACAATACTGATTGTTCTAAACAATTTCCCAATCCCATCATTTTACTATTTTCCGTGTCGGCGGTTTTGATTGATCCAATTGACTGTGTGAATCACGAGTCGAGTATCCAAGTATTAACAAGAAATGGCATAACTAAAGATAGTTAGACAACATTCATCCGCCATCTAGAAGTACTGAAGAGGGCTACAGTAGAGGTAGAAATGTATACAATTCAGAAAAAAGTCAATCACATCACATGTACTATAATTATGATTAACTTGTGCATTATTAAACACACATGACATGCACATGCATACACTCGTGTGTAGTTTCGTGGGCGTATGGAGCTCTCATAGAGTGTGGGCGGCGAATTCAATTCTTTAGCGCCATAAATGAGATGGGCAAAGGGCAAGATAGAAAGATGTGCAATTATAGTTCTGCTTTGTTGAGAACAAAGGAATAGACAGATATATGTCTACAGGGGTCGACTGCCTGTAGTTTCGTTTATACACTAAAGTATCTTGCTACACGGACGTAAACGAATGACTCCAGCAATTTTGTCTTCTATTGCACTAACGTATCCTGATATAGATATACAGCATGAGAAACACATTGAGAGGCAACCATTAGGACATCCTGACCTGTCATCCTTTGTGCATCACGAAGGTGCTGCAGCGGATAAGAATATTAATATGACGTTTTTTATATTATTATGAATGGCATTAAATGTAAAGATAGCGGAATTATATTAGACACGTTTGAAGATATTTTAGCCTATTATATGTATATCCCTGTCGGAAAGGTTAATTTTCTTGTGAAAACCGAATACTCTGTTCTACTCTCTATCCAATGACATAATGGTTTGTAAAACTCGAACTTTTGGAAAACTCGAGTTATTAAAATAAGAACTCATTGGTGAAGCGGCAACCAATCGTATGGATTTGGATATATCTTGGTAAATACAATAACTTACAAAAATAAAGTTAAAATGAAAATTGGGTCACCACTCAATGTGGAAATCTGGCTTATTAAAAATAAAGTGGACTGTATGGTTAGAAGATCAATTTAGTTCTCAGTTAACTTGATCGCAGTATGTATTTTTTAACATGTATTATAAAAAACAGTTAAAGTGCCCCTCACCTCAACATTTTTTATTGTCTTATTTAGAAGAACTTTTAAAAAGATAAAGTAACTTCTTTTGAAGATTTTCACTTCTTAGCTTTCTTTGTGAGATATATCAGTTTGTTTGATATGCAAATATCTGGAATTTCGTCACACATGCATAATGATTATCAGAGAATGTTATATATCTTTGCGTTCATGAAATAAAAACACTAAAGTGTGAATAACACGTGTGTGCGTTTCTCCCACAACACGAAACTTCTTGATTTTAAAGGATTTCGTTCGAGAATGAAAGAGATATACACATTTCTCCAATAAGTCATTATGCATGTGTGACGAAATTCCAGACATTTGCATATCTCAAAAAGAAAGCAAAGAAACGAAAATCTTCAAAAGAAGTTACTTTATCATTTTAAATGTTCTTCCAAACAAGACAATAAAACATTTTGAGGTTATGGGCACTTTAAGTTATTCACCAAGCAAACATAAACTATAATCGATCACCATCATAATAGAAAACAAGTCAAATGAAAACAAGCCGAACACCAAAATCCCTTCCACAACTGGCACAGACGCATAACATGCTTTTATCTACATTTTCGTGGTGTTATATTTGAAAGAAATTCTTTGTCCTCTCTTCTATTGCAATGAAAATTTAAATCCGTTCGACTATAATTTCTCGCCCACAAAAGATAAGTTTGATTAACTTCGGGGTTGTTCCTTCAGCCAAACCATTTCTACTTTTTAAATTCACTTCGGGTGCCTTTTAGTGCTTTGATATCATATCTTATTACTTGGGTGACTGTGGTAGCATCGAGTCTACGTTTCGGCAGCCTTTCTGGGATATTTATATATACTTTCTATGTCGCGATAAGCTTTGCGAGGCTGGTGCGATTACATCATAGTTCTGTGCACAGGCTAAAGTAGCCCGAGTTAACGCCTAGCGGGCGTCTTGTTACTCGGGCTACTGTGGAAATACATTGCCCTCGTACCAGTCCACTGGATGTGGGATTGTTAACACGTTACGATATGTTCGATTATCTGCTCTTTTTAAGAAAACTACGTTCGCTAGCCTGATAAGATGTACGCATATATTGTAAACAGATAATTTATCTTTGTTTTAATTTATATTGTAGCTTTGGGAGTTGATTATTTCTCAAGAAAACGTTCGTCGAAGACAGCCGAAAGTTCGTGTTTTTGTTTATACAAGATGGTATCCGTAATATGAAAATTATATTTTTGGGCATGTTCGATTATCCGCGCTTTTAAAGAGAACTAAGTTAGCTACCAGGATAAGCTGTACGTATGTTGTAAATAGATCATTTAACTTTCCTTCAATATATTCTATAGCTTTTGTCGGTTACAATCCAATTAACTAGGAGGCTGGTACGAGGGCAATATATTTGCTCGTCAGGGCAATGTATTTGCTCGTTAGGACAACGTATTTGCTCTTCCCAGTCCCGTCCGATATGACCTTATATGGAATACGTACCACAAGTACCTATCCATCTTCTTTGGTCGCTATTGCTCTCAAACTATCCAAAGAAATATAGTAAATTTGTGATAAGATTCATTAGGAATGTGGCTGCCAAGTATCTTGATCATAATTAAGGAAGAGTTTCATAAGAGTTTCATACCGTTATAAGAACACATTAGTTGCATAGCAACACAGACACCATCAAGCTAAATTGAGATCTCGTGTTTTCAAAACAGAGGCAAGAGAAAAGGAAAATTGAATGATGGTACGTAACCTGGACTTGCGTACTTCCGACATGAAACTCGACTCGAAGCATTTTTGCTTATCCCGAACCCAAGGACAAAATTAGGTTTAGATCATACACGTACATTCACATACAGGTAGAGAAAACAAAAGAAGGGAAATGGCGCGTAACGCGTTTTGCGTACTTCCTTTCACGAGACAATTTTACGTATTTATAAAACAGATTTATAAATTTTACGTATTTATAAAACAGTAAATGCTAAATAATATTCGGTAACTGCTAAATGCTTTACTGTATTCAGTAACTGCTAAATATTATTCGGTCGAAACCGTTTTGCGATTCGACGATGGCAAGTATTATTTTTCTGACTCCGAATCTGGAGTTGTTATGTCTGCCATTAAAGTGACGTCAGAATCTCAACGCGAAGACTCCACATGGCTAATTCTTCAACTGAGTAAATCCATAGTGATCAAGGTCCTTTTTCCAAATTCGTCGTCTGAAAGGCCGGACATTTCATCTACTTTTCGAAGAAAACAAGAAAACAAGTAACCTCGACTGAAATTCAGGCGTAGCATTGACAGTCTGACGTCACAAACAATATTACCTTTTGAAATTGCGGGCTCACTTGGAACAGTGGCCTATAAATAGTAGTGATCTCAGAGCTCAAAATACTTACTTCAAAATACTATTTTTTAGTTTTTTTACATCGATGATCACTTTCGACCCTGAAATGCTATTCCATGCTAAATAAACTCTAAAAAACTGGGGTGAATTTTCATCGTAGTGCCACTTTAACATTTCTGCAGCCAACACCCGGATTCTTTTGATCCCGAGAACAAGGACGAAATTTAGGTTTAGATCTTATACAATACAAGAATAAGAAAGGCCTGCCCTATATGACTACAGGAATATAATATGAAAAATGGAAATATGATGTATGAAATATGACTATATATACGAGTCCGATCTCTCCAATGTAAAAATCGATTCTTCGTTCAAGTGCTACATGAACAACATTTTCTTCTCTTCGTCTTCCTTTTAAAATGCCGATGTCATGTTTCGGACCTTTTAGATATTTATAATCTTTGGCACTTCTCTGATAAAAAATTCCTTACGTTTCAACTAAAGTTTCATCTTGATGTTTTTTCCTTATAAATTTATTAATAATAAATAGAGGATATTACAGTGGTGCGAAGATATGAATTTTATAATAACTTTATTTAACGTGGTCACTACACTTAGCTAAAACGAAGCTAATTTCCAGGTACATATGTTAGCATTAACATGTGTTAGCATTAACATGTGTCAGCATTAACAATAAAATTAGTAAACATTAAAAATTATTTTACAAAATTAAAGATGACAGATCAATTTTTTTGGGTACAATTTTTAAATTCGTTAAAACTTGTGATTGTTCTTAGAGTGTTCGGTAGAGCGTTCCATAATTTTGCAGCAACGTATCGCCACGATTTCAGACCATAAGTTGTCGAATTAGCTTTAGGGATACTTAATATGTCTTTTCCTCTAAGGTTGTATTTCGAATTTCTTAGATTTAGTAAATCATTTATACTACAATTTCGTGCAGTGTTGGCGTGTATTGATTTAAAAACAGTGTAGATAATTTGTTAACAGTGTTGTTTGACCCAACTTCTCTAAAAATACATCTAAGTTGAATGTTTATCGTGCAAGACAAAACGTAAGGCTCGTTCGTTCACTTAATATTTCTGTTGCACCCTTACTACAGAAGTGCCATGTATCTGCACAGTAGTTGAAGTGCGGACGAATAAATGCCTGATAGAGATATTTTCTTGTTTCAAATGGAAGCAGTTTCCTCATGCGTTTAAGCACTGCGACCTTCTGTTAAACTAGGTTAATTATTCACAGGAAGTGACATCAACCCAGCGGGGAAACTTTAAACATAGCTGTGTAGAAAATATTTACTTCCTAATCTCTCTTCTTCAAAACCGACATTTTGTCTAATCCACTATACTGTACAACAGTTTTAACTTGGGCAAACTGACAACTACGAGAAGGACCTTCGTCAGAGAAGGACCTTCGTCAGAGAAGGAAGGACCTTCGTCAGAGAAGGACCTTCGTCAGAGAGTGAAAGGACAGCTGAAATGACAACTGAGTAAAACTGACAATTACCGAGTGAATGACAACTGAGTGAAACAACAGTTGTTTCGTGCTGATTGGGGATCATCGGCAGTGTGGCGAAACACATCCTGCAATAACGTAGTGTATATGTATATATATATATATATATATATAGAGCCGTACATAGTGGGTCCCAAGTCCACAGTTACCATAAAGCCATATGGTGATAGCCGGTAGGGCACATTGTATACTTTCATGTATATATTACGCTCACCGCTCATGTGGTTTGAGCACTCTCATGGATTGGGCGGAGAGTCTCTCTCAATGAGACGTTTACTGTTTGCGTTATGCATTGCTCACTGCTCGCAGTTTGAGCACTCTGGTGACTCCACAATGCAATCCAACAATGTGTAGCCGTACATAGTGGGTCCCAAGTCCACAGTTACCATAAAGCCATATGGTGATAGCCGGTAGGGCACATTGTATACTTTCATGTATATATTACGCTCACCGCTCATGTGGTTTGAGCACTCTCATGGATTGGGCGGAGAGTCTCTCTCAATGAGACGTTTACTGTTTGCGTTATGCATTGCTCACTGCTCGCAGTTTGAGCACTCTGGTGACTCCACAATGCAATCCAACAATGTGTAGCCGTACATAGTGGGTCCCAAGTCCACAGTTACCATAAAGCCATATGGTGATAGCCGGTAGGGCACATTGTATACTTTCATGTATATATTACGCTCACCGCTCATGTGGTTTGAGCACTCTCATGGATTGGGCGGAGAGTCTCTCTCAATGAGACGTTTACTGTTTGCGTTATGCATTGCTCACTGCTCGCAGTTTGAGCACTCTGGTGACTCCACAATGCAATCCAACAATGTGTAGCCGTACATAGTGGGTCCCAAGTCCACAGTTACCATAAAGCCATATGGTGATAGCCGGTAGGGCACATTGTATACTTTCATGTATATATTACGCTCACCGCTCATGTGGTTTGAGCACTCTCATGGATTGGGCGGAGAGTCTCTCTCAATGAGACGTTTACTGTTTGCGTTATGCATTGCTCACTGCTCGCAGTTTGAGCACTCTGGTGACTCCACAATGCAATCCAACAATGTGTAGCCGTACATAGTGGGTCCCAAGTCCACAGTTACCATAAAGAGCCATATGGTGATAGCCGGTAGGGCACATTGTATACTTTCATGTATATATTACGCTCACCGCTCATGTGGTTTGAGCACTCTCATGGATTGGGCGGAGAGTCTCTCTCAATGAGACGTTTACTGTTTGCGTTATGCATTGCTCACTGCTCGCAGTTTGAGCACTCTGGTGACTCCACAATGCAATCCAACAATGTGTAGCCGTACATAGTGGGTCCCAAGTCCACAGTTACCATAAAGCCATATGGTGATAGCCGGTAGGGCACATTGTATACTTTCATGTATATATATATATATATATATAATATATATATATATATATATATATATATATGTATATGTATGTATATGTATATGTATATGTATATGTATATGTATATGTATATGTATATGTATATGTATATGTATATGTATATGTATATGTATATGTATATGTATATGTATATGTATATGTATATGTATATGTATATGTATATGTATATGTATATGTATATGTATATGTATATGTATATGTATATGTATATGTATATGTATATGTATATGTATATGTATATGTATATGTATATGTATATGTATATGTATATGTATATGTATATGTATATGTATATGTATATGTATATGTATATGTATATATATATATATATATATATATATATATAGCATCAGAGTCTGGAAGACGTGATGTAGCCGGATATACTCCACACTGCTTTAAAACACACATATATATCATCAAAAATTTAAAACATTGAGGCTCTAAAATGGCGTTTCCAGCATTCTGAGACTACTCTGACCCCCACATCGAAAATCATATAAACTCGTCGCCACAAAGAACCTGATTCCAAAGAACCTGATACAACTTGAAAGATCCTGGGAACGAGTGGAGGACGTGTACTTGGTGTAACCATATGCAACGTCCTCACGCTAACATCGAGGAGAAATGAGCCTAGGCACGAGATACCTTCAGTTGCTTCAAACAGGCTGTTAAACTGGCTTTCGAAACAGTGCAACTGTTTCTATCATCCAGATATCAGTCACTATTCAGTATCAGTATTTCTGAAAATTAATTGGTGAGACAAATGTCGCACTTGTCGCACCGATGGCTACGGCTCTGCTATGAGCAGTGTCTAAGTCAACCAAACACGAGATAGGCCTTCTAAAGTTATGAGAATATATAAGCCATGGTAACGAGTTGACCCTGGAAGACGACGTCAACTCTCAAAGGGTTACAAAAGCTGTTACTTCAGATTGCCTTTTTGCAAGTCACTTCCTTTTCGCATTTAAAAGAAACGGGTATAGCTGAACTTATGTTTGATAGGTTGCGGATTCGAATCCAGACTCAAAAGTTTTCAATAGCGTAGAGTCTGGCTGCTATTAATAGCTCAAAAAGCGGACAAACCAACCAAATTTGACTCACAAATGATTGCAAATGAGTTATTTCTTTTGTTATGGCAGCTAGAATTATGGGTAAAAGCGGACAAACATCGGTACTGACGTCATCTCGACGGAGCGCTATTTGTGATAACCTAATATTTGATTTTGATCGATTATTTCATCAAGTATATTTGATAGTACATGTTGATAAACAATCAAAGTAAACCAATTTAACCAGACAATTATTTAAAAAACTACACACGTCTTTTAAAAATAAACACTTCCTTTGACGTTTCGGGCACAGCCCTTCCTCAAAAGGGAATATCACACGAGACAGGAAATTGTGCCTGTATTCCACTCGTTATCAATCTCTATCGAGCTGTTGAAGTAGGTCGCACCAGAATTGTTAAAATAAAAACATATTTGCGAAGCAACTTGAGAAAACGACGGCAAATATTTAAAAGCATTTTTATTTTCACAAAATGACGTATATCCGTCTCGTTATATCTCTTTTGAAACGAATTTACCATATCGTTTCCTTTATCAGCACAATTTACGCGTATAATATACCTTTCTCCCACGTATAGTATACCTTTCTCCCACGTTATGAAGCGTTGTCATCAACAGTTTCAGCAGGATGGGAATTGGGGAAATTTTCGAATCCTATTGTAATGGAATTAAAAATACATTTCATGTCCCATGAACGTTCGTATATATAAACTCACGTTCTTGATGAAGTTTCTTAAAGCCAACCATTCGTACCTAGTGAGGTCGTGGAATACTGGAAAACAATTACAATGGCGAGCACATCATGTTTAAAAATTATGGTAAGTTTAAAATTTTTAAATCTGCACTTATAGCGAAAACATTTTTTTTGTATTTTATTCAACATTCGTTTCAAAATGTCAGTTTAGTCACTTTGTTTTTCTTTATCCAAATCATTTTCCCCGTCAGTTTCTTCACTTACCATACACAAAAGCAATCATTCACACCAAAATAATATATTAATAGGATTACACGTATGTCTCTATGCACTCATGTGTGTCCGAGTTTGTGAA
This sequence comes from Chrysogorgia sp. JL179-B06, assembly GCA_035772405.1. Classification (NCBI taxonomy): domain Eukaryota; kingdom Metazoa; phylum Cnidaria; class Anthozoa; order Scleralcyonacea; family Chrysogorgiidae; genus Chrysogorgia; species Chrysogorgia sp. JL179-B06. Next base: position 598,138 of record JAYKKM010000242.1, read on the forward strand.
CCATGCATCACAAAATATGCCATAAATGTAAACACCAAATGCCATCAAACTTCGGTATGTTATATTAATAAGTCCTTATCAGTGAGCTCTATTTACTCGGGCAACCTGTGGTAGGACGAGTCTAGGTTTCGGCGCTATCGTGCGGTGGTTCTGTTAACGTTTTGGTGTAACCGCTGACCTGTAACGTGTGCAGTAGTGTGACTGTTTATATTTCCTTGCCATGTTGTATGGATGTGCGTTATATTGACAAAAGGTTTTCAACTCGTTGGGCGCTGCGTCATGTATCGAATTTACCATGTATCGAACGTAATCTTCTACAATTTCGTCCACGAAAATGTAGAACACTAACTTTCCAGCGATCATTCTTCACACGAACATGCAGCACGTGGACAATGTCCTCCCGAACGAAATTCGGTTGAAGGAACTTACGCTATTTAACTTTAAATGCAACCTCCTGTAATATTACATCAGGGCATTGGAGTATTATGACCCAGAAGATCCCCGAACATGGAAAACGATTTGCCCAAAATGCAATTCTGTTCGCAGTCTAATTGGTATCCAACGCTGCTGCGTGGCTATAACAACTAGCAACTCTTGAACTCGCCTGTGTACAGCCTGAATATACACTTGTAATACAGTCTGTGAAAACACGCATGATAGCTTGTCGACCCCCGCTGAGCTTCTCAGATCTAAGAAGTAGATTTTGATTGTCCAAATCAAAACTCTTGTCTTATTCCAGTTACAATTGGTTCTCTGGGAATTCTTGTGAGATCAAATAATCCAATCAAATAAACAATTATGAATGATATGAGTATTAAACCACTCAAAATCTACTTCTCAGATCTGAGTAGCTCAGTGCGGGGTTGACAATTAGCTATTGTGCGAATTCATTATGTACTACGACAGTTGGAGAAGCATAATAAATAAATAAATAAATTATTGCAGGCCTCCCGTAAAAAGAACTCGTTCGGATTGCATTTTAAAAGTACTGAACTTAAATCTCGTCCCAGATTGTTTCAACGAACCGTATTACATTCGACACATGATAAATCCGCCCTTTGAAACCAAGTCGTACTATAGCATTGATCGTTAATTCGTTATATGCAAGCGAACTCACCGAAGCGGTCGAACTTAACTGCTGCGGTCGACCGCAATTAAATTGTTTCATACGTCGAACTTATCATGTGATAGTAATTTTCCGTATAGTTGACGTCAAACGCAGCCTTGAATTCCTTTCAAGTTCGTTTATAATTATTGGTGGAAGATTTTCTCTATTAAGAATAAATATGAAAGCTGCTAAGTTCTCAAAAGAACTGGATATAATATGAAAAGGAGAAATAAGAGAACTTCAATGTGTTGAAAAATACTTAAAGTGGTACTATTATCAAATTTTTACCTATCGATATTTTTATGTGTTTATAAAGCAGAGCTGCTAAATATTACTCGGTCGAAACCGTTTGGCAAGTATTATTTTTCTGACTCCGAATCTGGAGTTGTTATGTCCGCCATTAATCGATCATGCTGCTGACCAGGGGTCTATAAATCATATATATTCTAAGAAAAATACGTCTTCTCTAAACTAATCTCAGAATATGTTCCTCCAGGCTCAACTATATATCTCTTCTTTATCATTTTAGCTCTTATATTTTATCCTATTTCTAACGATTTGTCGATCCGCTTTGCTTCCAAGTCAAATATGCCATAAGATACCAAGATCAAACGTTCAAACTCCACCGATTATCGACATGTATAGACAACGTTTCGACTTCGTTCTGAATACGCCGACCTCAATGTCCTCGAATTCTGGAAGAATGTCCAGCTTAGGTACATTCTCAACTGACTGTCCATGGAAATGGGAGACCG